>SJYA01002049.1:0-40588 GCA_006410615.1 Neotragus moschatus
CTCCGGTGTTCTTGCCTGGAGAATCCCAGGGACGGAGGAGCCTGATAGGCTGCCATCTACGGGGTCGTGCAGAGTCGGACACGACTGAAGCGACTTAGCAGCAGTAGCAGCAGCAGACTCAGACGGTAAAGAATCTGCCTGCAGTGTGCGAGACACAGGTTCGATCCCTGAGTCGCCAAGATCCTCTGGAGAAGGGAAGGGCAACCCACTCCAGTATTCTTGGCTGGAGAATCCCACAGACTGAGGAGTCTGGCGGGCTACAGTCCGTGGGGTTACAGAGAGTCGGCCGCGACTGAGCGACTTCAGCTTCGTTATAAGACTTTCACAAAGGGTCAGCTGAGACAGCTTTTTATTATCTCTTCTCTAGCTTGAACATATGGGGAGGCTGGGTCTTCCCCCAACCTGTTAACATCTGTGAAGTATTTTCCTACTTCATATTTTTAGAGGATGATCAACCTAATAGCCAGTTGTCAGTTTAGTGACTATACAGATTTTTCTAACCCTTTCCGCCTTTCTCTTCATTCTGCCTCACCTGTGTGGTATGACTTGTGCCCAGAAAACTGTTCTCTTCTTGAATGTATTTAGAGTCTAAAGCTAATTGCTACAAAACATTAGTTGACTGTAGTTGCGTTTTCCTACTAGAATGGGTGGATGGAGTATGGGAACTGGAATTCACGGAAACCGAGCCTCTGGATGCCAGCATAGAAGCAGAGATCGTGCAGACTGGACTGAGCGCATTCACAGAGCTTTACAGCGCAATGTTACCTTTTGCTACTGAAAAACGTGAAGCTGCTGAGGTAAAAGAGGAAAAAAAAACCAAGCTAGCCATTTCGTTGTTGGAAGTGTTGGGCGAACCCTGATATCATCTAGAGCTTGGTCTCTTTGGTATGCAGTGCAGAAGGAAGGAAGAGCCGTGTAAACAGTGTGGTTCACTTACTGGGATGGCTGCATAACCGTCCTCCCAAGTTAGTCTGTGACTCTTTTCGTGTCGTGAGCATTGTTAACAAGAGCAAATTAAAGGAAGAGAGTAAAGGCCAAGGTAAGGATGAAAACCAATAAGCGAAATAAGAAAAGATGGCCGAGGACAGTGCAGTTAACAACTCAGGATGCCTTCGCTTTAAGGAAATGAATGTTAATCTGAGACGTGATTAGTTGAACTAAGGGAAAAAAGTTGCTTTAAATGGAGTTCTCCGTAGTATGACTGTTACGCTCTAGGTCATAAACTTCTTTTCAAAAAACTGAAGGACTAGAAAGCAGAACAAAGAATACTTAGGTATTAATATCTCCTAAAGATTTAAATTTAAAAAATATTTCTGTTATTAGTTTCAAGTAGCTGTTCAAAAATTAAATCGAGCTGTTAAATACTCATTAGGCATGATGCTGACACCACGTGCAGTGCCCAGGAGCGTGACATGGTGAGGGTGCAGAGCCTCTGCCTACAGGGGGATGCAGGAGAGGGGAGAATTAAGCTCTGGGGGCGTGCGCTGTCATTGCTCTGGCCAGAGCTGTGCAGTGACCACATCCACGGGCGTGAAGAAGCACGGGCCACTAGCTCTGTGTGTTAGAAACTGCTGTAGGACACATTAAATGCCACCTTGGCTTGCCTGGAAAAGGCAGCTTGCTGAGGTTGAGGCTGGGAAGGTCCCAGAAAGGTAGCTGGCTGGAGGCACATCTTCACAAATGGCTGGAATGCTGACTAGTGACGAGGATTCCAGGGCAGCCTTGAGAGGGATCCTCACAGTGGGGACATACAGCAAGTCTGAGGGGATGGGGCAGGGTGGGGACCACAGGACAGCTGTGAGTGGGGTCTGTAGTGGGCTTCCAGAGTGAGGTGTTTGCTGTCCACAAGGTTCAGGTCTAAGCGTCATCCCCAGACTAAACCCCTTGTCCGCCCATCTGCCTCTTGAAGAAAGGGGTTATAGTGTGCAGTAGACCCAGGAACACGAAGAGTGCTGTTTCAGTGGGTACTCTTAACCAAACACAGACTTAAGAGGGGAATGCTGTACCCAGGGAGCCCCCTAGGGACATTGTGACTGACCCTGAATCACATGGCTTTGGCTGTACAGGCCCACTTATGTGCAGTGTTCAGCAGTACCTGCAGGACTGCATGGTCCCGGGTGTCTCGGTGCCTGGGTGCAGAGCCATAGATGTGAAGGGACTGTGTCTGTGGAGGGCCAGCTGTGAATTACATGAGGACTTCCCACTCGCTCCATGTTGTTCAACAGTCAGTTGTGTGTTGCTCATTGATTTTTTGAAAAATGTGTGTTGTGGTGTGGTCTGGGTTATGGTTGTGGATATTGGGGTGGAGGGCTAAAAACTGGGGACTCTTTTCAAATAGAGGTAATAAGAGTTTTGTGAACTGGGTCTTTGTCAGGTATGAAATGCTGCCAAGGTCATTGGGTCCCCCAGGGTCACAGTTCCAGGCAGCGGGAGGGGAGCTAAGGTGGCCTTAGAAATGAAGATGTAACTGCTTTCTTCCACAAGCTTCATGGTGAAGGGAAGAGGTTGTCAAGGTCTGATTTCTTGAACTTCTGTGGGCTTATGTTTTTTTAAGGTGGCCCATAGTAAACCATATTTCGTTCCTGCTGTTTGCTTTACACAAATAACCTATTTTCTCATCGTGTCTATAAGAGAAGAAAACGTGAACAGTGATCAAATTAGTGAGATTGTGGTTTGTGCTCTAGGGTTTGCTTCCTCTCCTGCCGAGGCTGTTTCTGCAGTCTGCTGAGCGAGACGCTTGTAGGTTTTCCTCTCCTGCTCCCATTGCCCACAAAACATTTCGACTTAAAAAAAGTTGCTTTGGTTTTTTTAGTTAGTAATTAGAGTAATAAATGGATTGAGATACATTTAACATAGATGGAGGGGTGACTTGTCTGCGTGATCACTGACAGAGGTGTCCCGAGAGTCTTAGTGTAGCCTTCAGGTGTAGCAATTTCAGAAATACATATGCTTCAAGCTTACCCAAAGTTATTTTGCCAGTTTAGTTAAGATTCTTGTGTAGTTTCTTATCTTTGTGACTTTTGTTTATTTTTTCTTTAATTGGCTGAGCCACTCAGCTTGTGGGATCTTAGCTCCTAATCAGTAATGGAACCCAGACTCTCCCCAGTGAAAGCATGGAGTCGTAACCACTGGACCACCAGGAAACTCCTCAACTGAAAATTTTGAATAATGCTTTTAAATGTTCTGATTAGGTCCCTTTGAAAATGGCAGACATTTATAATTAGGAGGCAGAATGGTCTGTTCGTTTTTTTATAGGGCACTAAGCACTCAGAAGAGTCAGATACAGCAAGAGGAGACTCACGGTGCTCTAATGACGGGTGCTTACTGTTTGCCCTCCCCTAGAGCATTTGGACCTTCTTCATGGAGAACAGAATTTCCCACAACGCGCTGATGGCCCTGTTTCACCACTTCGTTTATAAGGTCCTTAAGAAAAATGTCAGTGCTCAGCAGCAGGAATTTGGCCTTCACGCTGCCGGGCTGTATTTTCTGCTGTTGGAAGTACCAGGTATGCACGTTTGGTGTGATGGGACAGGCCTTCTGTTTGCAATCTGTCTGCTTGGTTTTGAACTGTTATATTGATGCTTTGTCTTCACTGGGAGGTTAGGTGCCAGTGAATCCGTGAAGCACATGGTCTGTCACACGTGTTCAGAAAGCTCTCCTGTTTTCCTGTAAATGTGGTTTCGGATGTTACTGTGCTAAGTCTGTTACCCAGCACACAGTCCCAGAGGGGTAAGGCTGGAGGGGCGTGCTGCGTGCCATCGTGGCGTCCCTGCCTTCTGACTCCTGTCCAGCCTGAGAACAGTGCCAGTTGGAGGGCTGCTGCTGTTCCACTGTGTGGTGTGGACGGCCGGTGGGCTGTCCTCGCCTGCAGGGCTGAGCACAGCTGGTCACAGTGAGGGAGCACAGGGAGGAGTGTGTCTATGATGGTGGGACCCGTCCCGGGCCCAGGGCAGGAGACGTGCGGCTGAGGAGCCATCTGCACCTGCGGGACTGTGCGTCCACCAGGAGAACGTCAGGGTCAGGCAACCCGCTGCTTGTCATTGCGCATGCCAGTGTCTTTGTGGTGAAGGTTAGGGACCTACTCCATGTGACCTGAGAATTGGAAGAAAAGCTGTGACCAACCTAGACAGCACATTAACAAGCAGATACATTACTCTGCTGTCAAAGATCCGTCCAGTAATAGCTGTGGTTTTTCCATTNCAGGCAACCCGCTGCTTGTCATTGCGCATGCCAGTGTCTTTGTGGTGAAGGTTAGGGACCTACTCCATGTGACCTGAGAATTGGAAGAAAAGCTGTGACCAACCTAGACAGCACATTAACAAGCAGATACATTACTCTGCTGTCAAAGATCCGTCCAGTAATAGCTGTGGTTTTTCCATTAGTCATGTATGGATGTGAGAGTTGGACTATAACGAAAGCTGAGCACTGAAGAATTGATGCTTTTGAACTGTGGTGCTGAAGAAGACTCTTGAGAGTCCCTTGGACTGCAAGGAAATCCGACCAGTCCATCCTAAAGGAGATCAGTCCTGAATATTCATTGAAAAGACTGATGCTGAAGCTGAAACGCCAATACTTTGGCCACCTGATGCAAAGAGCTGACTGATTTAAAAAGACCCTGATGCTGAGAAAGATTGAAGGCAGGAGAAGGGGATGACAGAGGATGAGATGGTCGGATGGCATCACCAACTCGATGGACATGAGTTTGAGCAAGCTCCAGGAGTTGGTGATGGACAGGGAGGCCTGGCGTGCTGCAGTCCATGGGGTCGCAAAGAGTCGGACACAACTGAGCAACTGAACTGAACTGACTGCTCGTTGCCTAGGGTGGAAGTTGAATTAAATTTTTTTGCAAAAGGTTCCTGTTAAGGAAAAGCCCGCGTTTGTTTCTTAATATCTCGTTGTAGCAGATATATTTCAAAGCAATTAAACCTAACTTGCTTACTCTTCATTCTTTACCAATAGGCAGCGTAGTCAATCAAGTTTTCCATCCAGTGGTGTTTGACAAATGCATTCAGATTCTAAAGAAGTGCTGGCCTCAGGAATCCAGCCTGAATCAGAAAAGAAAGAAAGAGCAGCCAAAGAACAGCCAGGGTGACTCGCAGGATAGCAGTAAGAGAGCAAGACCCCGCAGGAGAGAGGAGGCGGAGGTGAGCCGGCGGGCGGGAGGCGCGTCGGCTCGTGTGAGGGTTCATATAGTTAGGGTGTCGGGGGTCATGGCGGGCGGGCGGGAGGTGGGTCGGCTCATGTGGGGGTTTCTATAGTTAGGGTGTCCGGGGTCATGGCGGGCGCGGGCGGGAGGCGAGTCCGGCTCATGTGGAGTTTATATTGCTAGGGTGTCGGGGTCATGGTTATACCAAAGCCCTAGCGTGTGCTCTGCCTTCCGCTCCCAGGCGTGGCCTTGTGGCCTGCTGAGCCTCCGTTCCCCGTGGCGTCTTCCCAGCCTCCCTGTCGCCTCCCTCCAGTCTCTTCCCAGGTGTGCCTCGCCGCAGGCCAGCAGGTGTTACCTTATTTTCATTAGAGACCATGGTTCAGGTGTCCAGAGGACTCATGTCCATAAGAACATGATAGAATAACATTAATTCCAAATTCTTGTGTGACTGGGGTAGAGGTTCGTTGACACCAGAACTGGTAAGAAACCCACGCAGTCTCACTGACATGAAAATCCAGACCCAGAAACTGGTACCTTCATGTGGTCCAGACTGAGCTTGCAGCCATGGGGCCCAGGGTGGCCACCTAGAGCTCCCCTGGCCTTGACTCANGTGTGGGTGTCTGTAGTTGGGGGGTGGGGGGGGTTGGCGGGCGGGCGGGAGGCGCGTCGGCTCGTGTGAGGGTTCATATAGTTAGGGTGTCGGGGGTCATGGCGGGCGGGCGGGAGGTGGGTCGGCTCATGTGGGGGTTTCTATAGTTAGGGTGTCCGGGGTCATGGCGGGCGCGGGCGGGAGGCGAGTCCGGCTCATGTGGAGTTTATATTGCTAGGGTGTCGGGGTCATGGTTATACCAAAGCCCTAGCGTGTGCTCTGCCTTCCGCTCCCAGGCGTGGCCTTGTGGCCTGCTGAGCCTCCGTTCCCCGTGGCGTCTTCCCAGCCTCCCTGTCGCCTCCCTCCAGTCTCTTCCCAGGTGTGCCTCGCCGCAGGCCAGCAGGTGTTACCTTATTTTCATTAGAGACCATGGTTCAGGTGTCCAGAGGACTCATGTCCATAAGAACATGATAGAATAACATTAATTCCAAATTCTTGTGTGACTGGGGTAGAGGTTCGTTGACACCAGAACTGGTAAGAAACCCACGCAGTCTCACTGACATGAAAATCCAGACCCAGAAACTGGTACCTTCATGTGGTCCAGACTGAGCTTGCAGCCATGGGGCCCAGGGTGGCCACCTAGAGCTCCCCTGGCCTTGACTCAGGGACATTGCAGGCCTCGGGATGGGCTGCGAGGCAGTGCCGCACAGTCAGCTGTGTATTTCCGCCTAATCTAGATGGATGAAATCACTCAGGAAGAAGACGATGAAGAGGATGTTTTTTTTTCTTCTGAAGATCGTCGTCAAATTCGAAATGTCATCTTTCAAGTTTTGAAGAACTTTATAAGGCTTCTTTCTAAATTCTCCTTAAAAGAAAAGCCAGAGTGTATGCAGAACTGTGTGGAGGTGAGTGAGAATGCCAGGGACCTTGGGCGAGTTCAAAGAGCGAGTGGAAAAAACCAGGCCTTTTCTTGGTGTCTATTTTCCAGGTCTTTGTGGCATTAACTGGTTTTGAACCAGTTCGTTATGAATTCCAGGCTACACAAGCCAGGTGAGCAGTTAAGTCTCCCAGTGCCGACATTTAGTTATGGTGTAATGTTTTGCTGCAGCAGAGGCGTAATGTCATTTTATCCTGACTGGCACACAGAATTTATTCATTTAAATATGGCTGATAGGGTTAGGAGTTTATCCTAGTGAAATCACATCCATTAACTAATCTCTTGCCTTTTTTTTTTTTTAGAATTCTCAGAGAAATGAAGTATATACCAGAACTGGCCTACCATGGATTGTATCTGCTTTGTTCCCCTCTTCACAGAGAAGGAGACAAGGTAAAGGAGACGGGAGCTGAGTTACAGGGAATTGAAAGCACACGGGTCGTGTGACTAGAAGTGCTGCAAGGACTCAGCGTAACGCTGTGTGAACGCGCTGGGCCATTGGTGTCTGTGAAGAGAAGCGCCCGTCAGCACACGGTGGCTGCTGCTCGCTGCAGGCTCATACCCAGGCCCCTGGTGCCGCAGGACACTTCTGTTGAGCTGAGGCGTAAAGCAGGCCCCAGTGGGGCCTGTAGAGGAGCAGGAAAGCAGCTGGGCAGGGCTGTCACTCGAGCGCTCACTAGAGTCCCCTGGGGGAGGGCAGACAGCCACAGGGCCTTGCAGCTCCTCCGCAGGCCCCTGTGCCCCTGTGTTTCTGTTAGCATCTGTGTCTTAGTGGATAATTCCAGAGTCCTCTGGGAGAAGGACAGCCAGCCACGGGGCCTTGCAGCTCCTCCGCGGGCCCCTGTGCCCCTGTGTTTCTGTTAGCATCTGTGTCTTTGTGGATAATTCCAGAGTCCTCTGGGAGAAGGACAGCCAGCCATGGGGCCTTGCAGCTCCTCCGCAGGCCCCTGTGCTGCTGTGTCCCTGTTAGCATCTGTGTCTTAGTGGATGATTCTGGTGACACTCCCGGTCAGCGTTCATATCTGGATTTGCCCGCAGTGACCTTCAGAGCCATACAGCCCTAGACACTGGGGTCAGAGCTTTGTGAGCCCTGGTGTGTTGCTGGCCCTGAACGTTGTTAGTGCAGCAGGAGTCTGCAGAAACCATGGCAGACCAAAGCCCTTGGCTTCGGCGCCTGCAGTGCCCTGGTTTCCAGGGAGCAGGGTGAGGCGGCCCTGGGCACTCGGGCTCTGCAGTTGGGTCGTACCCCCCACTGCTGTGTGTCTCCCTTTAAAAAAAAAAAAATATTCCTACTTATTTTTGGCTGTGCTGGGTCTTTGTGGCTGCGAGCAGGCTTTCTCTCAGTCGCTGCGAGTCAGGGGTGCTCTCTGATTGCGGTGCGGTGGCATCTCGTCGTGGAGCACCAGCTTAGTTGCTGTAAGGCATGTGGGATCCTCCCAGACCAGGGGTGGAACCGGTGTCCCCTGCGGTGGCAGAGGGATTCCTTCCCACTGAGCCATGGAAGAAGCCCCGTGTGTCCTCCGTGAGTCCTTGGCATCCTCACCTGGACAAGGAGGATGAGGGGCTTCCCTTCCTGTGGATTTCTCAGGAGGACTGCCAGGAAGAGTGCCTCGGTGTAATGCCTGCTGCTTAGAAAACACCCCATATTTCTTTAATTTTTGATGTCATTATCTCTTCCCTGTGTTTAGAATATGTGATAGCATTCGCAGTAAGACTTTTAATCCCTGTGCCCTTTCTAACATTGTAGAAAGTGCAAAGGATGGGAAATTACCCTTTCAGGTGGCAGCGTCTCTAAGGACAGGGTGTTTTTCATTCCAAAAGTGTTGGCCTGATGTTGGGTGACTCTGGTTGCAGCCTTACCTTTGATTACTTGACTTGGGACTACTCATCTTCAAAGACTTTTGTTACGTATGGAGTGGAGATAATAATAGTATCGAGTATAAAATGGAAATGTTTTGCTGGCCTCACTGAGTTGAGAGATCTCAAGAGTAAGCACGGTCAAATCTTGTAATACAGAGACATGCCTAATGCAGTGCCTGCCGCACCCTTGCTTTCCAGTAGTTACTTCACTCACTGGATGGACGAGCTAACTCTTGGAGTAGATGGTGTGTGATGATACATGGAAGGGTGCTCTGTAAGCTTCAGGTGTGATATAGGTGGAGAGTCATCACCTTCCTCTTTCTTGTCAGGGGTAATCCGTTGCATTCTTTGCCCTTGCTCAGTTGCGGCTGATTCTCTGAGCCCTGATTTCTGGGCTGGAGTATAAGGCAAGCAGAGAGACTGGGTGGAATCCGGCTCGTCAGTCGGTAGGCAGCACCTCCGCACTGTTCATTTTGTGCAGGTATGACACCTGGTCACTGTCCGGCAGGCGTATCCTCCGTGGTCAGCTAGAACCTGTGGCAACCTCCGTTACCTGCTGGCACTTGAACTAGCTCACTGTGGTCTGCGTCACAGTGTGCAAGGCCCTGGGATTCTCTGCCACGCCTTAAGCTGCGTTTCCTTTCCTCTTCCAGGTTCTCAGATACGTTTTGCATCAAATGCTCTGCATAATACTGATGGTAGAAGTGGGTAAAGGCTCCCATCACGCCCCCCTTGCCATCACGCCACCGGTTGTCAGCAGTAGGAAGCTGGCCATCCAGTTTGTAAGGTGAGGTGCGCACAGTTCGGGTCTCTGTCTCCGTCACTCGCCCTCAGTCGCCTGGGCCCTGTGCCAGCCAGGGCTTCTGACACCTGGGGAGCTGGCACGCGTCTGGGCTGCGTGTGGTTTGTGGTTCCGAGTAAAGCACCTAGCAGCGCGTCTGGCTTGTGCAGTAGGGGTGCTGCTGGGGGTGCTGTTGGGGGTGGTGTTGAGGGTGGTGTAGGGGTGGTGTAGGGGGTGCTGTTGGGGTGGTGTAGGGGGTGCTTTGNTCTGTCTGACACCAGCATGGAGGTGGTGGGGACAGTGGAGAGCGTGCCTGGGAGTGGATGAGGTGCCTGGGCAGGCGCGGAGTGCGGGCGTGGGCACAGATGTGGCTGCGTGGTATGGGGCGCAGGCGTGGGGTGCGGGGCACGGGGTGCAGGTGCGGGGCGCAGATGTAGGATGTGGGCACGGGGCACAGGTGCGGGGTGCGGGTTGCAGGCGCAAGTGGGTGTGGGCGTGAGTGGAGTGCGGGCGTGGGGCGCAGGTTGCAGGTGCAGGTGTGGGGCGTGGGGTGCAGGCACGGGGTGCAGGTGTGAGGTGCAGGCGCAGGTGTGGCGTGCGGGTGCAGGTGTGGGATGCGGGCGCGGGGTGTGGGTGTGGGGTGTGGGTGGGGCACAGGCGCAGGTGTGGGGCACGGGCATGGGGTGCGGGCATAGGTGGATGCGGGCTCAGGTGTGGGGTGCGGGCGCAGGCATGGGGTATGGGTGCTGGTTGCAGGTGCGGGTGCGGGCACGGTGTGGGCACAGGTGGGTGTGGACGTGGGTGCAGAGTGAGGGCGCGGGGCGCAGGTTGCAGGTGCAGGTATGGGGTGCGGGGCACGAGGTACAGGTGTGGGTGCTGGCATCCAGGTACAGGCGCTGACTCCTGAGTGAGCCTCTCTCCTTAAGGATGTTTTTTTAAATAGCAAATAAGATATTTTAAGTAGAAGCACTTGTTTTAAGTTTTTCATATATTCATGATGTCAGCAGTTGTAGTAATATTTCTATAATGGCGTAAATAAACTTGAAGATGGGTTGAATCTGGGCATTTTAATGCCTCTTTGCAGGCTAACTCTGGAGAAGTATGGTTAGAAACTCAAGTTGCTGGCCTACCACAAGGCAGTACTATGTCTCAATCTGTCATTTGCTTTAAAGTCAAGCTCTTCGCAGAGAAAGCCTGCCACATTTAAAAAAAAAATTATTTATTTATTTATGGCTGTTCTGGATCTTAATTGCTGCATGGGCCTCTCTATAGCTGTGATGACAGGGGGCTACTCTGATCACAGTGTGCAGGTGTCTTGCTGCAGAGTGTGGACTCGAGGGCTCCCAGGCTTCAGGGGTTGAGGCACGGGGAGGTGCCTCACACGCTCAGGAGGTATGGCTCATGAGCCTAATTGCTCCTCTGCCTGTGGGTTCTTCCTGGATTAGGAATTGAATCTGCGTCCACTGCATTGAGAGGTGGATTCTTTACCACTGAGCCACCAGGGAAGCCTTATTTCAGCCTTGATAAGAACCATCGTAAGCAGTCCAAGGATCTTGGGAGGTCTGGGCCCTGCCCCTCCCTGACTGGCTACTGGATGCAGTCTGGAGACTACCTGGGCGTGGGGAACGGTGCTCCGCTCTGACGCTCTCTTCACACTCCACACGCTCAGACCTTGCTGCCAGCATAGGCGTAGATTGTTCTTAGTAGTTAGGGTTTCTAAAATGTAGAAACGTCACTATTTTTGAGAATAGGTTTGGGGGAAGTTGTTATTTTATTTTTATTATAGATATAAACAGTGACTCACTCTTCTTTTTTAAAGTTTGCTTGTGGATGAACTTAAAGAAAGCATGTATCCAGTCCTTCGCACTCTCCTGCAGCACATCTGTGTCAAGGTACTGCTTGCTATGTTATTAAGAGTGTGACACACACGTGAGGGTAAGCATGTGCGTGAGTGTCCTCAGAAATGAGGCTTAGTATATTTGCTGTTCTCTTTGAGTATTTGGGAGGGATAAGACAACTTTTTTTCCTTTTTTAGAAAACTTCAAATATATAAAGATATAGAACAGAGTAATGAACAGAATGTTAAGTGATTTTGTATAAGGAGAAGCTCTGCCAGCACATAGGCACCCTGGATTTTCTTAGGAAGCAGATTTTCATCATATCCCTTCAGACATAAGTATTGCATACGTCTCTCTACAACATAAGAACTCTTTGAAAACATATCCACAAAATGTTAACACACCTAAAAAATTCATAGCAGTGCCTTAATATCATCCAATGTCCAGTTAGTATTCAAAATTCTGTCACTGTCTCTTAAAATTTTTAACAATTTGGACAGATGATGCTTCACTTGAACTCTGTGGATCCTAGAAATCTGTAAACTCTCTGAAATTGGGCTTGGAGATTTCTTCTAGGCTAGTTTCCCAGTAGGTCTGAGACGTACAACTGGAGAGTCATTTCTGTAACATGTAGACACTCACACTGTTGCTGAGCGGGTGCACTCAGCGCTCGTCTGCTTCCACCAGTGCACGTGTCTCTGTCCTTCTACATGGGGACCGGCAGCGCAGCTTCTCAGGCTGTGTCTCTGTCCTTCTGCGTGGAGACCAGCAGGGCAGCTTCTCAGGCTCTGTGTTTCAGGTGGTCGACAAATCTGAGTACCGGACTTATGCAGCTCAGTCCTTGGTCCAGCTGCTCAACAAGCTTCCCTGTGCAGAATATGCTTCTTTCATGGCCTGGCTTTATGGATTAACACGCAATGCCAAGGTAGGCACAGCGCCTGCGTGAGCTCCTGGCTCGCAGCCCTGCAGCCCTGTGCCTACAGCTGCCGTGGCGCCACGCGCACTTCCTCTGTGACGGGGACGCGTGCGGGGCCGTGTGCTCTTCCTCTTTGATGGGGACGCATGCAGCTTTGCTTCACCAGGTCTCCCACCGAGTCTTCACTCTTGACGTGGCCTTGGCCCTCCTGGAGCTGCCTGAGCGAGAGGTGGATGGCCCGCTGGCCCCGGAGCATGAGAAGTTCCTGAAGCATAAGTTCTTGGTTCAGGAAGTCCTGGTCGCCCGCTGTAAAGATAAGGCTCCGACGGTGCGCAGCAAGGCGCTCTCCAGTTTTGCCCTCTGCCTGGAGTCCCCTACCACAGCCCCGGCGGACAGCCTCCAGGAGCTTCTGCATAGCAGTGAGTGTGCTGAGCACCCTGAGCCTGGCCTCACTCCTGGTCCAGACTGGGTGGCAGCAATGATCGGAGTGCTGTGGTAACTGTGGCCCTCAGCCCCCTTTCAGCTGGCGGTGCTGTGGAGTAGCTCTCACAAGAGTGGTTTCACGGTCTTGTCCTCGGGCTGAGGTCGCTGGCTGCAGTCTCTGTCACTCTGTGTCAGTGGCTACTGGCTGTGCTGGGGCTGCTCACGCAGGCCTGACGCAGTCCGCCTGACACAGGGAGCTGTCAGCACTTGGAATCTGTCTCATCTTCAGGCTTGCTTATCCCGATTTGTGTTCTTCTGTAAGTATTTACATACGGGGTTGACACTGTGACTTTTCTCCTCTGACCTGTCTGCTTGCTTATAGCTGCTGCAGCTCCAGTACAGAGCCACCGACAGAGTCCATCGGCAAATTCATCAGGTGAGAAAACGGGTCAATACGCTGTCAGGTGTTGAACAGTTGCCCCTTTACTTAAAGGGCTTGCTGAGTATTTGTGATGTTTTCTGTCTGCATATCACCTGATTTAGTGCTGCACTTTTTTATTCAAAGAAATAAAATCTATTTCAGTAATGATTCATAGTAACTTGAATGTGTAATATGCCGTGATTATGTTAATGAAAAGTGTAACAGTTTTCTAGTGTGCTGACAGAGCCTTTTTAAAATTTATTTTTAAGCCTTCTCCTATCAGAGGCAGATACTTAACCCTTCTGCAGGCTCAGAGGTGATCCACACAGACAGCAGCGCTGAAGCAGCCGGAGCCATGGGTATGTGGGATCTTGTCCCTTCTTAGACGAGCCGTGACCAGCAGATTTCAGACAGCTGTAGGCAGAGCCTCGAAACACAGGAATTTTTTTTCAAATTCACCCTTACTATTGGAAGACCTTGTTTTCCCTTAAAAGTAATTTCTATTTTATTTCCTTAATTGATGTCCTTGCACTATTCTGTATTTCATTTCAAGGTAAAGAGTAAGATACATTCCACTTGTCATGTATTTCTGTATTTCACGTATTTCTCTCACACTTCAGAGAATGTTACAGATAATCAATTTGCGCACTGAAGTCAGTTGTTATGAACACTTGGGCTTGCTAGCCAGAAAGGACCAGTTATTAGGGAAGGTGCTGCTGCTGCTGCTAAGTTGCTTCAGTCATGTCCGACTCTGTGGGACCCCATAGACAGCAGCCCACTAGGCTTCCCCATCCCTGGGATTCTCCAGGCAAGAACACTGGAGTAGGTTGCCATTTCCTTCTTCAGTGCATGAAAGTGAAAAGTGAAGGTGAAGTCACTCAGTCTTGTCCGACTCTTCGCGTTTCCATGGACTGCAGCCTACCAGGCTCCTCCATCCATGGAATTTTACAGGCAAGAGTACTGGAGTGGGGTGCCATCGCCTTCTCCAAGGGAAGGTGCAGTAGAATTAAATTTAGTTTAGAGAAAAGTCATCACAGATGAGGGGAAGAAAATGCACAATACTGTGGCCCTTGTTTATTTTTTATTCCTTATTACTTTTTCCACGTGGCATCTTGACTATGCTCCTGCCATCCCAGAATCCACTTCTAATACATGGTAGGGAACTGTGAGTCCTGGCTTCCATGGAAAAGTGCAGAATCTGGGTTATAGTCTCTCTATACCAGTAATATGAACTGTCTTTTAACGGATCACACGTACCGTGTGAAGATTCTGGGATCCTTTATCCCATGAATCCTGTACTTGATTCTAAAAACAAGCGATGTTTGTACTCTTTCATTGACTTACTGAACCATAATAATCTGGGTTGGTAGAGATGGTAGATGGTAGATAATCTGATTCAAGAGGGCAGAAACACACCTGGCTAGGTGGTAGAAAGACTTGGAGCTACTCTCAGATTCTGTTTCTGTCTAGCTGTATGGTCTGTGAAAGTCACTTCCATGGGCTCTTCCTTCACCTACATGATGACATGGCATACTGTAGTAGAGGAAAACGACATTCAAAGTGAGACGCAGTCTGAATGCCTAGGCCGCTTCTGTTACTGAAGAGCTGGATGCCCCAAGACATGGGAGTCAGCAGACCTCCCTGACTGCTTCTCGCTTCTGATCCTGAAACCTTGTCTGTCCTTCACAGAGGGCTTTTGTTAGGTCTGCAGAAATCACGTTGAGAGAAGTGACTTTAAAAGATAGTGTGCAGAGAATAAGTGATATAATGAGATCTATCAGTTTATTTGATAAAGATGGATCTCATTCCTCCCAGTCTGTGCAAGGCACTGCAGGTACAAACTCTAATAAAAATAGCTCCACGTCTTAAGCAGCAGGGGGAGAGGCAGGTATGTGTGTACCTAAAATCATAGTGCTGTGAGATGGGTGCTGAGGCGCAGTGAAGTGCCCTGAGAATCGACACTTACCATTGCAGTCTGAAAGACTGCATTTAATTGACTAGATATTAGTCTTCTTACTCAAACTGAGAGTAGTAAGTCAGGGCGCACTAACAGATTCCCTAAAATAACTAAAGGAATTCAATTCGGGAAAATGTTGAATGTTTGTGTTACCTCCAGTCTGAGCACATTACAGACTCACTGTTGAACATTGTCACTCAGTTGCTCAGTCATGTCCAACTCGTTGAGGCCCCAGGGACTGCAGCACGCCAGGCGTCCCTGTCCTACACCACCTCCCGGAGCTTGCTTAAACTCAGGTCTGTTGAGTCAGTGATGTCATCCAGCCATCTTGTCTTTTTTGTATACTTTTTCACCTCTTCTTAGTATTTTAATACCTTCTGTTTCTGCTAAGTCCAGCCTGTTTCTGTCCTTTATCGAGCCCATCTTTGCATGAAATGTTCGCTTGGTGTATCTAATTTTCTTGAAGAGATCTCTAGTCTTTCCCATTCTGTTGTTTTTCTCTATTTCTTTGCATAGTTCACTTAGGAAAGCTTTCTTATCTCTCCTTGCTATTCTTTGGAATTCTGCATTCAGATGGGTATGTATCTTTCCTTTTCTCCTTTGCCTTTCACTTCTCTTCTTTTCTCAGCTATTGGTAAGGCCTCCTCAGACATTGAACAGGAGGCAGTGATCAAAACCACCCCCAAGAAAATGAAATGCAAAAAGGCAAAATGGTTGTCTGAGGAGGCCTTACCAATAGGTGAGAAAAGAAGAGAAGTGAAAGACAAAGGGGAAAGGAAATATATACTCATTTGAGTGCAGAGTTCCAAAGAATAGCAAGGAGAGATAAGAAAGCCCTCTTCAGTGATCAGTGCAAAGAAATAGAAGAAAACAGTAGAATGGGAAAGACTAGAGATCTCTTCAAGAAAATTAGAGACACCAAGAGAACATTTCGTGCATAGATGGGCATAATAAAGGACACAAATGGTCTGGACCCAACAGAAGCAGAGATCAAGAAGAGGTGGCAAGAATACACAGAGGAACTGTACAAAAAAGACCTTCACGACCCAGATAATCATGATGGTGTGATCACTCACCTAGAGGCAGACATCCTGGGATCTGAAGTCAAGTGAGCCTTAGGGAGCATCACTACAAACAAAGGTAGTGCAGATGATGGAATTCCAGTAGAGCTATTTCAAATCCTAAAAGGTGATGCTGTGAAAGTGCTGCCCTCAATATGCCAGCAAATTTGGAAAACTCAGCAGTGGCCACAGGACTGGAAAAGGTCAGTTTTCGTTCCAGTCCTAAAGAAGGGCAATGCAAAAGCATGTTCAGGCTACTGCACAGTTGCACTCAGTTTACATGCTAGCAAAAGTAATACTCAAAATTCTCCAAGCCAGGCTTCAACAGTAAGTGAACCATGAATTTCCAGATGTTCAAGGTGGATTTAGAAAAGGCAGAGGAACCAGAGATCAAACTGCCAACATCTGTTGGATCATAAAAAGCAGGAGAGTTCCAGAAAAGTATATACTATTGCTTTATTGACTATGCCAAAGCCTTTGACTGTGTGGATCCCAAAGAACTGTGGAAAATTCTTCAAGAGATGAGAATACCAGACTACCTACCTGCCTCCTGAGAAATCTGTATGCAGATCAAGAAGCAACACTTAGAACTGGACATGGAACAACAGACTGGGTCCAAATCGGGAAGGAGTATGTCAAGGGTGTATACTCTCTCCCTGCTTATTTAACTTATATGCAGAGTACATCATGAGAAATGCTGGGCTGGAAGAAGCACAAGCTGGAATCAAGATTGCCGGGAGAAATATCAATAACCTCAGATATGCAGATGACACCACCCTTATGGCAGAAAGTGAAGAAGAACTAAAGAGCCTCTTGCTGAAAGGGAATGAGGAGAGTGAAAAAGCTGGCTTAAAACTCAACATTCAGGAAACGAAGATCATGGCATCTGGTCCCATCACTCCATGACAAATAGATGGAGAAACAGTGGAAACAGTGTCAGACTTTATTTTTCTGGGCTCCAAAATCGCTGAAGATGGTGACTGCAGCTATGAAATTAAAAGACGCTTACTCCTTGGAAGAAAAGCCATGACCAACCTAGATAGCATATTTAAAAGCAGAGACGTTACTTTGCTGACTAAGGTCCATCTAGTCAAGGCTATGGTTTTTCCAGTAGTCACGTATGGTTGTGAGAGTTGGACTATAAAGAAAGCTGAGTGCTGAAGAATTGATGCTTTGGAACTGTGGTGTTGGAGAAGACTCTTGAGAGTCCCTTGAACTGCAAGGAGATCCAGCCAGTCAATCCTAAAGGAAATCAGTCCTGAATATTCATTCATTGGAAGAACTAATGCTAAAGCTGGAATTCCAATTCTTTGACCACCTGATGTAAACAGCTGACTCATTGGAAAAGACCCTGATGCTGGGAAAGATCAAGGGCAGGAGGAGAAAGGGACGACAGAGGATGAGATGGTTGGATGGCATCACTGACTCGATGGACATGAGTTTGAGCAAGCTCTGGGAGTTGATGATGGACAGGAAAGCCTGGCATGCTGCTGTACAAGGGGTCATGAAGGATCAGACACGACCCCTTGTACAGCAGCATGCCAGGCTTTCCTGTCTGACTGGTCTGAACTGAACTGGACTCCTGTAGTATATATTAACCTTAGTCCATCATTCCTCAGGCACTCTGTCTATCAGATCTTATCCCTTGAATCTATTTCTCACTTCCACTGTGTGGTTGTTAGGGATGTGATTTAGGTCATACCTGAATGGCCTTGTGGTTGTCCCTACTTTCTTCAATTTAAGTCTCAATTTGGCAGTAAGCAGTTTGTGATCTGAGCTACAGTTAGGTTCTGGTCTTGTTTGCTGACCATATAGAGCTTCTCCATCCTCCCATGCAAAGAGTATAATCAATTTGATTTCGATATTGACCATCTGGTGATATCCATGTGTAGCGTCATCTCTTGTGTTATTGGAAGAGGCTGTGTGTTTGCTATTACCAGTGCGTTCTCTTGGCAAAAGTCTGATAGCCTTTGCCCTGCTTTATTCTGTACTCCAAGGCCAAATTTGCCTGCTATCCAGGTATTCTTGACTTCCTACTTTTGCATTCCAGTCCCCTATGATGAAAAGGACATCTCTTTTTGCTCTTTGTTCTAGAAGGTCTTGTAGGTCTTCATAGAACCATTCAACTTCAGCTTCTTCAGCATTGCTGGTCGGGGCATAGACTTAGATTACCGTGATACTGAATGGTTTGCCTTGAAAACGAACAGAGATCATTCTGTCGTTTTTGAGATTGTATCCAGGTACTGCATTTCAGACTCTTTTGTTGACCATGATGGCTACTCCATTTCTTCTGAGGGATTCCTGCCCGCAGTAGTAGATATAATGGTCATCTGAGGTAAATTCACCCATTCCAGCCCATTTTAGTTCACCGATTCCTAAAATGTCAATGTTCACTCTTGCCATCTCCTGTTTGACCACTTCCAATCTTGATTCATAGACCTAGCATTCCAGGTTCCTGTGCAATATTTTTCTTAACAGCACAGACTTTACTTCCATCATCAGACATATCTGCAACTGGGTGTTGTTTCTGTTTTGCCTCAGCCTCTTCATTCCTCCTGGAGCTGTTTCTCCGCTGATCTCCAGTAGCATATTGGGCACCTACAGATGTGGGGAGTCCATCTTTTAGTGTCATATCTTTTTGCCTTTTCATGCTGTTCATGGGGTTCTCAAGGCAAGAATACTGAAGTGGTTTGCCATTCTCTTTTCCAGTGGATCACATTTTGTCAGAACTCTCCACAATGACCCGTCTGGCTTGGGTGGCCCCACGTGGCATGGCTTAGTTTCATTGAGTTAGACAAGGCTGTGATTGGTTTGACTAGTTTAATTTTCTGTGATTGTGGTTTTCATTCTCTCTGCCCTGTGACAGATGAGGATAAGAGGCTTTCGGAACCTTCCTGATGGGATGACTGACTGTGGGGTAAATCGAGGCTGGCTCTGGTTGAGGGGCCGTGCTCAATAAATCTTTAATCCAGTTTTCTGCTGATGTGTGGATCTGTCTTCCTGCCCTGTAGTTTGTGAAAGTTGCTCAGTCCTGTCTGACTCTTTGTGACCCCACGGACAGTCCATGGAGTTTTCCAGTACAGAATACTGGAGTGAGTAGCCTGTCCCTTCTCAAGGGCATCTTCCCAACCCAGGAATCGAACCAGGGTCTCTGCACTGTGGGCAGATTCTTTACCAACTGAGCTATCAGGGAAGCCCCCTGTAGTTTGGCTTTGGCTGAGGCCAAACTGTGGTGGGGTTAATGGCGGTGATGACAACCTCCTTCAAAAGGACTTATGCCAGCATGCCTCGGCTCCTAGGACTGTTGTATTCAGTGCCCCTGATTCCGTGGCAGGCCACTACTGAGCCGTGCTTCCACTGGAGACTTGTGGACACTCACAGGCAAGTCTGGCTTGTGGGGTCGCTGCTCCTTCCTCCCAGGTCCTGGTGGGCACAAGGTTTTGTTTGTGCCCTCTGGCAGTCTGTTTTCCTGTCCTGTGGAAGTTCAGTAATCAAATCCCACTGGCCTCCAAAGTCAGATTCCCTGGGGGTTCTCAGTCCCTTTGCTGGATCCCCAGGTTGGGAAGTCTGTTGTGGGCCCTAGAACTTTTGCAACAGTGTGAGAACTTCTTTGGTATAATTGTTCTCCAGTCTGTGCGTCCTCTACTTGGCTGCTCTGTGGTGGGACTAATGGCGACCTCCTCAAGAGGACTTTGGCCAGATGCCACGTCCCCCAGCCTGCTGCAGCCAGAGCTCCGTCCCCAGGGCAGGCCACTGCTGACCTGTACCTCTGCAGGAGACACTCAGACACTCTCAGGCAGGTCTGACTGAGTCTCTTGTGGGGGTCACTGCTCCTTTTCCTGGGTCCTGATGCAAACAGGGTTTTGTTTGCGCCCTCTGAGCGACTCTGGGGGGTATGAGGTTTGATTTTAAACGCAATTTCGCCCCTCCTGCCACCCTGTTAGGGCTTCTCCTTTGCCCTGGGACATGGGGGTATCTTTTTTTCATGAGATCCAACATTTCTCCTGTCGATGGTTGTTCAGCAGCTAGTTTCAATTTTGGTGTTCTCGGAGGAGTAGATGAGCGCAAGTCTTTCTCCTCCGCCTCAGAATCCAACAGTGGATTCTCGGTGTTGTACAGATGCTTCCAAACACTACTGTATTGCTTTAATGATGCTTCTAAATTATAAGAGCTTGCCAGATGTAAAGAGCCCATGTTCCCACTTTATTTTTGATAAACTAAAATGACTTGTGTTGTTGGCGTTAATTGTACGTTAAAAAGTTTGTATAGTTACTGCATGCCAGATACTGTGCTGATAAGTACCGTTGTTGGTGTTGTTTCTTTTGAGAGAGAATTCATAAAAGTCACCATTTAAAGTGTGTTGAATCCAGTGGTTGTTGCTGCTGCTGCTAAGTCGCTTCAGTCGTGTCCGACTCTGTGTGACCCCATAGGTGACAGCCCACCAGGCTCCCCCGTCCCTGGGATTCTCCAGGCAAGAACACTGGAGTGGGTTGCCGTTTCCTCCTCTAATGCGTGAAAGTGAAGTCGCTCAGTCGTGTCCAACTCTTAGCGACCCCATGGACTGCAGCCCAGCAGGCCCCTCCGTCCATGGGATTTTCCAGACAGGAGTGCTGGAGTGGGGTGCCATTGTTTTGTCCACCAGTGGTTGTTAGTGGTTCATAAATTTGTGTAATCAGCTTCGAGAAGCTTCTCTCTAACTGGGTGGGAAACTGCATCCTCACGAGCAGACAGTCCTGGTGCTCCCGCTGTCTGTGGACGCTCCTGTTCTGGACATCTCACACAAGCGGGGCCCTGGACCCTGTGGCCTCGCGCAGACAGCGTCTCTGCCATCTGTTTTCAAGGCTTGTCCGCGGCGAGGCCTGTACTGCTGTATCAGGACTCTGTTCCTTTTTATGGCTGAATATGGTCCATAGTATGGAGGGACCACATTTTGTGTGTTCATTCATTCTGGCGGTTCCTCAGAATGTTGGACGTAGAGTCGCCACACGACCCAGCAGTTCCACTCCTCAGTGTGCAGCCAGCCACAAGGGAAGGGAAGGGTGAATCCACACACCCATGCACACACAGCGTCCACACTCAGGCACAGCGCAGTGTGAGGGTGTTCACAGCAGCCTCCTTCACAGGAGCCAAGAAAGGGGAACAGCCCACGTGTCCGTTTACCTTTTGATTTTTGAGGCAAAAGTTCATGTTTTCTGCATCCAGATCCTTTTCGGATGTGATTTGCACACCTGTTTTTCTTATTCTTTGGGTTATCTTTTCACTTTCCTGATGGTGTTCCAAGAGTTTTATAGTTTTAGCTCTTAACATTTTGGTTTTGGTTCAATTTTGAGCTAATTTTTGCTTATGATGTGAGTTAGGGATCCAGCTTTCAATGTGAATATCAAATTGTCCAACTCTCTGACCCGTTGGACTGTACAGTCCATGGAATTCTGCAGGCCAGAATACTGGAGTGGGTCACCTGTCCCTTCGCCAGGGGATCTTCCCGACCCAGGAATGGAACCAGGGTCTCCTGTATTGCAGGCGGATTCTTTACCAGCTGAGCTGTCAGGGAGTGCCAATGTGGAATATATTGCCACTGTAACAATACTAAGCTTTCCAGCCCGCGAGCAAGCGATGCCTTCCTGTATTGAGGTCTCCTCTAGTTCACTTCAGTGATGTTTTATAGTTTTCAGTGTGTGACTCTTGCTGTTTACACTTAGTCCTAAGTATTTTATTCTCTTTGACTCTGTTTATTATAAGTGAAATTGCTTTCTTAATTTCATTTTTGATTGTTTATTGACAGTTTATACAGTTAATTTTAATGATTGGTCTTGTATCATGCTAGATTAGTCACTAGCCTTAAAAGGGTGTGTGTTGGAGGGGGGGGATGTGTGAGTGAGTGAGTGAGATTCCTTAAGATTTTCTGCCTATCAGATCATGCCATCTGTGAGAATAGTCACTTCGTTTTTCTAATCTGAATGCCTTTGTCTCTTTCTCTCGCCTATTTTCCCTGGCTGGGACTTCTAGGAATTAAAGTGGGGGAAGTAGACATCCTGTCTTCTCTTTGTCCTTCCCGTTGAGTGTGGTGTTAGCTCTGCGTTGCATCAGGATGACCTTTATCATGTGAGGAAGTTTCCTGTTTTCTGACTGTTGACTGTTTTCATCGTGAACGGGTGTAGGATTTTGCACGCACCACTTCTGCATCTGTGGAGATGATCACGTGGCCTTGGTCCTCTGTTCTGTGATGCCATATCACAGTGAGTGATTTTCCCATGTCCTCGGATAAATCCCAAGTATGGAGTATAATCCCTTTTGTATCTTGCTGGGTTAATTTGCTAATATTTTGCTGAAGATTTAAAAAAAAATTTTTTTTATTTTTTGGCCACACCCTGGGGCATATGGCTCCTTGACCAGGGAACAGACCTGTGTCCCCTGCCTTGGAAGCTTGGCGTCTGCACCACTGGACCCAAAGGAAGGTCCTTGCTGAGGATTTTATCTCTGTATTCACAAGAGATTTTGGTCTGTTTTCTTGAGCTATTTTGTCTTGTTTTCCTCTCAGGATAATACTGGCTTCATAGAATATGGTGGAAAGTGATATAGGGATTCTGTTTTTTGAAAGAGTTTAGGAAGCATTGTTATTAATTTTTGTTAATTGGTGTTTTTGTTAACAGTTGACCGACTCCAATAGAGCCATCTGGTCCTGACCCTTTGTGCCTGTGTGGGAAGTGTTTTGCTTACTAGTTCAATCCCTTGACTTGTTAGGGTATATTCAGTCTTTATTTCTTCTTGAGTTAGTCTTCCTAATGTATGTCTTTAATAATATTTAGGTAATAATATTTAGATATTAAGTAACCCAGGTTACTTAAATGTGTTAGCATAAACTGTTCCTAGTGTTCATAACCTTGTCCCTCCTTCATTCGTGATTTTAGCAGTTAGACTCATCTGTTAATTTCCCATCTAGGAAAATGTTAGTTTTGTCGATCTTAAATAACCTGCTTTGCTTTAACTCATTTTATTTGATTTTAATTGATCTAATCTGATTTAATTGCTGTTTTATTTTCTGCTGTTCTTCCTTGTGCCTCAGCATTTCTCAGGTGTGGTTTGGGGTCCCTGAGCCGCCTCCAGTGGGCCCTTGAACTTAGTACAGTTTTCATAGTAATATTTAGACATCAGTTACCTTCTACTCTCTGGTTTTCTCAAAAGTGTAGTTTGGAGTTTGCAGCAGAGGTCCCAGACAGGCAAAAGCAGACAGAAGCAGAGATGACAACTCAGCTGTCTTTTAAGTCTGACATTAAAGAGTTTGCAAAATGTAAGTCAGTGCCATTCTCTTCACTACTTTTTTATTTTTCAGTTAAAAAGTATGCCGTTTATTTGGTATCTTAAGATGAATTATTAAATCTTTTTATAATTCTCATTTTAAGTTTCTAATTCATGTTAAAAGCTATAATCCCCACTTATTTGAAAAAAAAAAACCTCTTATGAGTCTTCAGTGACATCTAATAATGTAAAGGGCCTCTTGACAGGAGGGCTTTAAAGCTCCTGTTACGTACTGTCTTACTTAGTCTTTAAAACACCCAATGGTTTACATCTTCCCATTTGTAGTAAACAGAATGAAAAATCTCAATAAAGCCATTCAGAATTTTAGTCTTAGGAGCCCAGTTTAAAGCTTAATTTCCCAGAATTTATGCCCTTTTGAAATGTCCCTACTCTGCCTACTACTACTTCTGCATTATTGTGAATCGGTAACTATTTGAATTTTCTTCTTTTTCTACATGATTTCATGTGCTGTGGTTTCTTATGATTTAAAACCAACTAACTGGCGAGTTTTGGATTGGCGCCTGCTCTCAGGCGCCTGCTGTCAGGAGTGTGAGCTGAGGGGATTGGCGCCTGCTCTAAGGAGTGTGGGCTGAGGGGATTGGCACCTGCTCTCAGGAGTGTGAGCTGAGGGGATTGGCGCCTGCTCTGAGGAGTGTGAGCTGAGGGGATTGGCGCCTGCTCTGAGGAGTGTGGGCTGAGGGGATTGGCCCCTGCTGTCAGGAGTGTGAGCTGAGGGGATTGGCGCCTGCTCTGAGGAGTGTGGGCTGAGAGGCTGGGGCTCTTGTGTCCTCAGGCTGTAATGACTTCTTGGCATTTCCTCAGCAGAAATGGGTTTCCTGGTGTCACTGAGGAATAGGGTCGGCGACGAGAAGACCAGCGTCAGGAAGTCTGCGGTCCAGGTGTGTTTCTCTGGACATTCTTTTCATGCCCTCCCTTTGAGCACTGTCAGCTTGACGGCGCAGGATACTGTCTTAAAACTTTCTGTCATACTCAGTACTCATGTTTCACTTGATGTCAGTTCAACTTGTCCCTGTTAAACCTGAATTACACAGGTGAACTGAAGGATCCTCTGTTCTGAGTGGCCTGTTGGGTTGCTGGCTTCCTAGGAACCACAATTTTAGATCCTTAATTTTTTTTTCTAGAGTAGGGATTCTTAACCTGGCGACCACAGATGGATTTTGATAGGGTTCACGAAACCCTTGAAATGGTTTCTGGGTACATGTTGATGTAAAATGTATGTCAGATTTTCTCCAGAGAGGTCTTAGATTTCTTCACATTCTAAGCGGTGGGATGTTAGTGGGAGGAGGGACGGATCTGTGATCTCAAAACTGAGAGAGTCAGGAGCTGGAAGGATTGTTCTGTGTGCAGTCTGTGCTGACCGGCGCCTCTGTCGCCCCGGTGTGACCCGCATGCCTTCTAGGTCCTGGTGAACCTCCTGAAGCACTGCGACATCACGGGTCTGCAGGACGAGCTCAGCATCCTGCAGGACCGCTGCCGGGACGTCGCGGTGTCCGTCCGCAAGCAGGCCCTGCAGTCTCTCACCGAGCTGCTCCTGGTGAGGCCGGCCGCGGCGTGTCTGAGGTGCCCTTCTCCATCAGGGTAACCCAGCCTAATAACGATGGTGCGCCCATTAGCAGCCCTCCCGAGCCGCCGTGGGCCCAGTAGTGTACAGAGAGGAATCTCTCCACCGCCTGTGCTGGATTGCATTTCCTGTTAAATGCATGTATCATGCGGACTAGTGCTGGAAAACACTAATAGTCAGCATACATCTCACACAGAAATGTGAAGTTTAAAAGCAATTTGGTTAGGCCAGAGGCCTACATTATTTTTTGTCCATTGAAACCTGTATAGGTGATACTGCCAAAGGAGCAGAGCCACGGATACTATATCTACACTGTATATAGTTTACCCCTGCCAGCCAGTGCAGGGCCACGGATACTATATCTACACCGTATATAGTTTACCCCTGCCAGCTAGTTAGTTTTTGAAGAATTTTTAAAGTGTTTCCTTATTTCACAGTAGAAGACTTTAAGCAATGCCTGTTTTGACTTTCTTCATTAGCATCTTTTCTGATTCCTCCTTGGGATAGATACTTTTTCTCTCAATCTTGAGTTATTCCAAAAAAGTGCTACTTTACTACCAGTGATAAGATAATCACTGTAAGTCTAAAGTTTTAATATACTCTGCTTTATAGTAGCTGGAACTTGAACTTGGTTTTCACTTATATTTGGAACATTGACATTTTTCCACTGTTAGATTTTGTCTGTGATTGTGTTAGAACTACCTAGTAACACATGCTAAATCATGGCTTGCACCTTTGTGTGGTCTGTGCTTGCACCTTGATGACCTCCTGACTTGGACTTCTCAGGCCCAGCCGCAGTGTGTCCAGATACAGAAGGCCTGGCTGGGGGGCGTGGTCCCAGCGGTGACGGACGACGAGAGCAGCGTGCAGGACAAGGCCCTGGAGTGCCTGGACCGGCTTCTGCTGCAGAGCATCCAGCACCACAGCGAGGCCCATGGTGCGGACGGCGGCCAGGCGCTTGCCTGGGCGCTGCTGTCGCTGCTGGACACGGACAGCCGGAAGCTGGGGTACGCGATTCCTGGGCAGCTGCGTGACCATGTGGAAGGACCTTGGTTGTCGGTGCCTGGGTTGATACTGGAAAATCAGCTCTCCAAATTGCTTGATATACAAAGACTCAATCATAGTTTCTTTCCCTTGACCTAGTTCAAATCTCTTAGCTTTTGTGCTGACAGTCTTTGTGAAGCCTTCCTTTGCCTTTCTGGGTGTTCCCCAGCTTTGAATTGATGTCTTAATATGCAGTAGAAAGCATTAGTGGACTTACTGTACTNAAAATCAGCTCTCCAAATTGCTTGATATACAAAGACTCAATCATAGTTTCTTTCCCTTGACCTAGTTCAAATCTCTTAGCTTTTGTGCTGACAGTCTTTGTGAAGCCTTCCTTTGCCTTTCTGGGTGTTCCCCAGCTTTGAATTGATGTCTTAATATGCAGTAGAAAGCATTAGTGGACTTACTGTACTGGCATTAACTCTCCACAGTGCTGGCTGTGATAGGTGACTTCCTGATCAGCACGCATTACGCTTTCTGATATTCCGTTGGACGGGGGACTCATTGTGCCTCCGTGCTCTTCTCGCCTGATGCTCACCGGCATCCGCTGTGCAGGGGGCAGTGCAGTGGTGAGCTGGCACCCGCACTGGTCAGTGCTGGTCTCTACTGCAGGGAGCCAGCAGCTGGCCTTTGCTCGGGCTCCTGGGACTGTGTTTGCCTTTCTTTGTTTTCTTTACTGTACAAGAGGTACCTCCCTGCTTGTTTATGTGTGGGTATAGAGGAATTAGCATCCAGTGGGAAGAGTAACAGGGTTAGTATCTTAATGTTGTTCAGTCACTACGTCATGTCTGACTCTCAGCAAACACATGGATGGTGGTACACAAGGCTTCCCCATCCTTCACCCTCTCCTGGAGCTCACTCAAACTCATGTCCATCAAGTTGTGATGCCATCCAACCATCTCGTCTTCTGTTGTCCCCTTCTCCTCCTGCCTTCAGTCTCTCCCAGCATCAGGGTCTTTTCTAATGAGTCTGCTCTTCGCATCAGGTGGGCAAAGTATTGGAGCTTCAGCTTTAGCATCAGTCCGTCCAGTGAATATTCAGGGTTGATTTCCTTTAGGATGGACTGGTTTGATCTCCTTGCAGTCCAAGGGACTCTCAAGAGTCTTCTCTAGCAGCACAGTTCAAAAGCATCAATTCTTTGGCTCTCAGCCTTTTTTATGGCCCAACTCTCACAGTTATACATGACTATGGAGAAACCATAGCTTTGACTATATGGACCTTTGTCAGCAAAATGATTTCTTTGGTTTTTAATACAATGTCTAGGTTTATCATGGCTTTCCTTCCGAGGAGCAAGGGTCTTTTAATCTCATGGCTGAAGTCACCATCTGCAGTGATTTTGGAGCCAAGAAAATAAAGTCTGTCACTGCTGCCTCTTTTCCCCCTTCTGTTTACCGTGAAGTGATGGGACCAGATGCCACGATCTTGGTTTTTCAAATGTTAAATTTCAAGCCAGCTTCTCACTGTCCTCTCTCACTTTCATCAGGAGGCTCTTCTTTAGTTCCTCTTCATCCTCTGCCGTTAGACTGGCACCATCTACATGTCTGAGGTGGTTGGTAATTCTCCCGGCAATCTTGATTCCAGCTTGGATTCATTTCCCAGGATTTCGCATGATGTGCTCTGCATAGCAGTTAAATAAGCAGGGCGACAATATACAGCCTTGTCGTACTCTTTTTCCCAGTTTTGAACCATTCATTTTTTCCATGTAAGGTTCTAAGTGTTGTTTTTTGACTTGTATACATGTTTCTCACGAAGACAGGTAAGGTGGTCTGGTGTTCCCATCTCTTTAAGAATTTTCCACAGTTTGTTGTGATCCACACAGTCAGAGGCTTTTTCAGTGTCAGTGAAGCAGAAATAGATGTTTTTCTGAAATTCCTAGCTTTTTCCTCTGTGATCCAACAAATGCTGACAATTTGATCTCTGGTTCCTCTGCCTTTTCTAAACCCAACTTATACATCTGTAAGTTCTTGGTTCACATACTGCTGAAGCCTAGCTTGAAGCATTTTGAGCATTACCTTGCTAGCATGTGAAGTGAGCACAATTGTACAGTAGTTTGAACATTCTTTGGTGTTGCCTTTCTCTGGGATTGGAATGAACACTGACCTTTTCCAGTCCTGTGGCCACTGCTGAGTTCTCCAAGCCAGCTGGTGTAGAGTGCAGCACTTTCAGAACATCATCTTTTAGGATTTGAAATACTCAGCTGGAATTGCATCACCCTCACTAGGTTTGTTCATAGTGATGCTTCCTAAGGCCCAGTTGGCTTCATACTCCAGGATGTCTGGCTCTAGGTGAGTGACCACACCTTCATGGTTATCCGGAGCATTAAGACCTTTTTTGTATAGCTCTTCTGTGTATTCTTGCCACCTTTTCTTAATCTGTTCTGCTTCTACTAGGTCCTTATCATTTCTGCCCTTTATTGTGCCCATCTTTGCATGAAATAGTTCCTTCGTGTCTCCAGTTTTTTGAAGAGATCTCTAGTCTTTCCCATTCTGTTTTTTCCTCTCTTTCTTGGCATTGTTCAATTAAGAGGACTTTCTTTTCTCTCCTTGATAGTCTCTGGAACTCTGAATTCAATTGGGTATATCTTTCCCTTTCTCCTGAGAGGGTAACAGGCAGGAAGGCCAGAGGTCTCCAAATGGAGGAAATAGGCTGCACGTGCCAGACATTGTTTTATCTCTCCCTCAAGTGGCAGGAGGAAACAAACTAGTGTATGTATATTTTTCCCTTTGTACAAATTTAAAAAGAGGTTTCTCTTAAAATACTGTGTTGCCATAATGACACCTGGTTCCACCTGAGCTTAACTTTTCTCAAACTTGGAGTGAACCAGTGTGTCTTTCTTACAGAAATATTTGTCTCAAGCTGTGCTAATGTACTATGCATTGACCCCAGACTCTCTTCAAGTCGGTTCCGCCTCATGGCTCAGAACCCGCTTTACAAACCAGTATGTTATACTCAAACATTGTTCCCATAATCTGTGTAAACGAAACTATTTGTATGGTGATCTGCCCTTCTACAGGATTCAAGTGAATTGTTTTATGGCCTGGGATGAATCCTCTGGTGCCAAGATTATTCCAAAATACATCTTACGGATGAGGGGCCTGGTGCCATTCTCTGAATTTTAAGACATTCCTTTCTTTCATTAACAAACTGCTCAGTTCAGTTCCGGAGAAGGCAGTGGCACCCCACTCCAGCACTCTTGCCTGGAAAACCCCATGGACAGAGGAGCCTGGTAGGCTGCAGTCCATGGTGTCCCTAAGAGTTGGACACGACTGAGCGACTTCACTTTTACGCATTGGAGAAGGAAGTGGCAACCGGCTCCAGTGTTCTTGCCTGGAGAATCCCAGGGATGGTGTAGCCTGGTGGGCTGCCGTTTACGGGGTCACACAGAGTCAGACATGACTGAAGTGACTTAGCAGCAGCAGCAGTTCAGTTCAGTTAGTTCAGTCACTCAGTCGTGTCCGACTTAGCAGGGGAGCACTCTTTCTGCCCCCTTCTGATGTCTATGTCAGAAGCTTTCTCTGTCTCCTTTATACTTTAATAAAACTTTATTACACGAAAGCTCTGAGCGCGCAAGCCTCGTCCCCGGCCGGAAGCCAAGAGTCCCGGCATGTATCGTGGCTCAGCCACAACCTTCCACTCCCTTGCCTTCCACTTCTGTTCCTTTTGGCTCAGCGGGTAAAGAAGCCCCTGCAGCTCAGAAGACGCAGCCTGTGTGGGTGTGATCCTTGAGTCCAGAAACAGAGCCTCGCTCGGCCGAGGAGCACCCTCCCTCTCCCTTCCAGTGGTGCTCCTCGCCTCAGAGGCGGTGCCCGCTGGCGCTAGCTCGGGTGTGGTTTCTCGGCACTGCCTCTTCACATGAACGGGACTCTGTGGTCTCTGCCTCTGTGGGTCTGACTGCTTCCGCCCACAGGAGTGCCAGGCCCGTTCCAGGGCTGTGTGCAGCTGCAGCTTGTTCACTGCCGTTGCTGCGTGTGCCCCAGTCACGGAGGAGCCACAGCTGGCGCGTCCTGCCCACCTGGCTGGACAGGCCGCCTCCAGTCTCTCACTGTTGGGGAGACGCTGTGACTGTCCCTGGGCCTGTCTCNCGGGCTGACTGGCAGCCCAGCCAGCCTCTGAAGTCTTCCTCTCACTAGCAGCCGGGAGCCTGGGGACCCAGACGACTGGGACGCAGCACGTCCGTTCCAGAAGCTGCGGGTTGTGCTCTTGATCTGTAAAGCGCAGCAGGAGCACGCTCAGATTTTAGGCCAGGGCAGCCACAGAGGTCTGGGTTGTGGTGGTGGCTTGCCGGCAGTTTGGCAGACTTTAAGTACCACCTTGTGGTTGAGCTGTGAGGCGCTACCTGGGGTGAGGGTCAGACTGCCCATTCCTAACGCCCTTGCCCTGCAGTGGGGGAGACCCACATGTTAACAGGTGATTCCATGGTAGAGTAAGTCCTGAAACAGAAGTGAGTATCCTTCTGATTTTCATTGTTCGTGTACAGGAGTGCAGGGGAGTATATATGAATCTTGTATTCTGCGACTTTACTGTGTTCATTGATAAGCGCTAGTAATTTTGTGGTGGCATCTTTAGGGTTTTTTATGTAAAGAATCATGTCATCTGTAAAGTTTTACTTCCTTTCCCATCTGGATTTCTTTTATTTATCTATTTTTTCTCTGACTGCTGTGGCTAGGACTTCCAAAAGTGTGTTGAACAGTAGTGGCCGAGCAGGCACCCTTGTCTTTTCCCGATTCTAGATGAAATGCTTTTTTTCCTTCATGAGAGTAGTGTCTCTGTGGGTTTATCATATCTGGCCTTTATTACATTGATGTGTGTCTCATCTGGGCTTACTCTTGGGCTTCCCCTGTAGCTCAGTTGGTAAAGAATCTGCCTGCAGATGCAGGGACCCGGGTTTGACTCCTGAGTTGGGAAGGTCCCCTGGAGAAGGAAACGGCAACCCATTCCAGTGTTCTGGCCTGGAGAACCCCATGGACAGAGGAGCCTGGTGGGTTGCAGTCCGTGGGATCTCAAAAGTCAGACACAGCTGAGCCACCTCCACCATGCCTGCTTTCTGGAGAGTTCTTATCATAAATGGGTGGTGAATTTTGTCAACAGCTTTCTCCGAGTCTGTTGAGAGGATGATTTGGGTTTTGTATTTGAATCTATTAATATCATCGACCGTTTGCGTGTATTGACGAACCCCTGCGTCCCTGGGGTAAAGTCTGCTTGACCATGACATATGATCCTTTTAATGTTCTGTTGGATTCTGTTAGCTAGAGTCTTGTTGAGGATTTTTGCATCTGTGTCTGTTAGTGATACTGGCCTGTGGCTTTGTTCTTTTGTGGTGTCTTTGTCTGGTTTTGATATCACAGACCGAGTTTCGGAGTTTTCCTTCCTCTGCAACTTTCTGGAAGAGTTTGAGCAGGATAGCTGCTGGCTCATCTCTGACCTTTTGGTAGAATTCGCCTGTGAAGCCGTCTGTCCCTGGTCTTTTATTTATTGGAAGACTTTTTATTACAGTTTTGATTTCCATGTTTGTGGTTGGTCTGTTCCTATCTTCTCTTTCTTCCTGATTCCATTTTGGAAGGCTCTGCTTTTCTGAGAGTCTGCCCGCTTCTTTCAGACTCTCCGTTTGATTGGTGTGTAGCTGCTCGTGGGAGTCTCTCACGATCCTTTGTATTTCTTTGTTGTCTGTTGTAGCTTTCTCATTTCTAACTTTATTCATTTGCGTCTTCTCCCTTTTTTTCTCGATGAGCCTTGCTGTTTGTTAGTGTTGTTTATCTTTCAAAGCACCAGCTTTTAGTTTTACTGATCTTTGCAATGGTCTCCTTCATGTCTTTTTCATTTCTTTCTGCTCGGATCTTTGTGATGTCTTTCTTCTGCTAACTTTGGGGGGTTTTTGGTTCTCTTTCTAGTTGCTGTAGGTGTAAGGTTAGGTTACTTGTTTGGCGTCTCTCTTGTTTCTTGGGGTGGGCGTGTACAGCTATAAACTGCCTTCCCACCCCTGCTTTTGCTGCCTCCCACAGGTTTCCCTCCCATCGTGTTTTCATGTCATTTGCTTCTAAGCAAATTTTGATTTCCTTTTTGGTTATTTTAGTGATCTGTTGGTTATTTAGAAGCATACTGTTTACCCTCCATGTGCTTGTATTTTTTATAGTTTTCCCTCTGTAATTGATTTCTAATCTTACAGCATTGTCAGGAAAGATGCTTGAAACGATTTCACTTTTTAAAAATTTACCAATGTTTGGTTTATGGCCCAGGATGTGATCTGTCCTGGAGAATGTTCTGTGTGCACTTGAGGAAAAAAGTAAAGTCTAGGAAGACGGCACTGAGGACCCTGCTCACAGGGCAGCAGAGGAGACGCAGGCGTGTGGACCCTGAGAAGGGGAGTAGAGGGCTGAGAGTGCAGCGCTGGGGCCTGGAGGTTGCCGTGTGTAAGACAGACAGCTGGGGGGAGTTGCTCTGTGGTGCAGAGAACCCAAAGCTGGTGCTTGTGGCCGCTGGAGGGCTGGGATGGGAAGGGAGGTGCACGGAGGCCTAAGAGGGAGGGGACATGTGTGCGCCTGTGGCCGGTTCATGCTGATACGCGGCACAGACCATCAGAGTGCTGTAATAAGTGTCCTCCAGTTAAAAGTGAATGAAAGACGTAAAGGACAACAACTGTCTGACAGTGTGGTGGCCTGTCACAGAGTGGAGCCGCTCGGCTCAGCCTGGGTGTTAGTGACATCCAGGTCGTAGGGAGCAGCTGAGACCCTCTGCAGCCCGTTTTGTGTAGTGAGGTGGATGGGCTGGAGATGGGACCCCTGGAAGTCACTTTCACTAACAAGAGACTCTGAAAACTTATCTCTAATGAACACATTCCAGGAGGATAACAACTATTATTTTTAGTCTGTTTATGTAAAATACACTCTTTAGTACAGCAGTTAATCACCATCTACATATGCTGGAAGAATTGCAGTGTGTTTGTTATTGGAGGAGCATTGCTGTTACCGCTCTCTTAGAAGTTGGGCCTCTAGACCTTCCTGAGTAGATGTCTGTCCCTCTTATAGAGCAAATGTGGAAAGAAAGACTTAACACATGCAAAGCCTTTTCTATGTACAGTGTGTATACATACACAAAATGTAGTACGTGGGGTGTGTTAGAAAGAGCATACATGGAGTGCTCTTTGTGAGTCCCACCTAACCAGCTCGGATTGCCAGGTCGCTAAAAGGAAGAGCAGAGCTGCAAACGCGTGATGCTAGGGTTGCCCGTGGCTTCCAGCACATAAGTTCGGAGGCCATAGCGTTTCTTGGGCAGTCTGCTGGAGCATGGCGGCCCTCAGAGGTGACCTTTGACTTGCCACAGGAGTTACTGGCGCGGGCGTCTGGGGACGTGCTTGCCACCTGCGTGCGCCACCTTTCCGACATCATCCTGAAGGAGGACGGGCCGGGCCGGATGAGGGACGACCTGATGGTGAGTGGCTGCCGCCTCGCCGTCCTCCCGCTCCCACGCCGGCAGGGCTGTGAAGGCCTTGGCGGTGTGTGTTTCCAGCACCGTGAACAGGAGAAGGATGTTCCTAGCCTGACGCTTACTCTTCTTTCTAGAATTTTTTACTGCTGACCTGCTCATTTTCTTCTCACTTACTGTCTGGGGGAAGTGATGGCAAATGCTTCTCCCAGTTGGGTCCTGTAAAATTCCTGACCCAATAGGGAGAACACAGTGTGTGTTGTGAGCTCAGAAGTAACAGGTGAGAAGAGAGTAACGTGAGTGTACTTTTGCTTCTTTGGGCTTGAGTTTGATGTTTTGTAAAATTGTCTACTGTGTCTGCTGAGTGGTTTGAACATCAGACTATAGAACAGTTCCCGGGTCACATGTGAAACAAGAAGAGATGCTTGAAAGCTGGAGAAATTCCTGCCCCGGGAGCAGGGAGATTGTGTGACACACGCCTGCTTTAGAAGTTGTGTCTTGAAGAGCTGCCTTTGAGTCTTTGCACACGGGGCTGCTTTCTCATCCCGGTGGCTGGCTGGCAGCAGAACACTGGTGATTCTGATTCTGGCATCTGACACCGTCCAGTGAGGGCCTTTTAGGCTAGGCTATCACTTAGCTGAAACTGTCCATTTTCCTCATCTGTTTGTTCAGTTCCTGTTCCCCCCGTTCAGTTCAGTTACCCCTCGCACTTAAAGCTGGGTGTCGATGGCTATGTTCGGTTATTTTGGAGAAGAAACTTTGTGCTGAGACATCAGTACGGCCCCAGTTCAGTAATTAGAATTATCCTGATCAATAGGAACCCTGGTGTTTTGGGTCAGAGGCCGCAGTGTGTAGAGTGGCCTTGACCCAGGGCTTCTCTGGAGGGTCTTTCTCTGTTGACGGGTCTGGGGTTCCCTACCCAGTCTAAGGAAAACGTGTAATATGACCAGGGAGTTTTCCTTAGTAAGACTTTTTTTCCTGTTCAATATGTCACCAAAATCTACCCTTCAGTCAAAATATGTGGAGAAGTTTCCCGTGTATATATTGTTTACTTCACTCTTATTTAAATATAATTCAAATATTCCCTCCGTTCACTGAGATACAGTATGTTCAGGTCTCTCTAAGCACACACATCATTATTAGCTTTCTTACTCTAAAAAGTCTTTACTTAACATTTTACTGTTTAGTTAATATCACTCTTGTATTTTCATGACTGAATAATTAAAATGGTGTTGCTTAACTATTAAGCTGAACGTCCTCAAGAAAGACACAATAATAGTGCCTTGAGGTTTTAATGAGTTTCGGGAGGAATCTTACTAGTAAGCTAACCAGGAGGACGATTTGAAAATGCATTTCAAGTGTGTAGCAGGCTCTATGCCCCCTCGTCCTGCACAACCCTTCTGAGGAGGCAGAGCGCCATCCCAGGGTGCAGGGCTGTGCGTCGGAGGTGATGCAAGCAGCAGAGGATTCAGTCACGTAGACGCGTGGTGATAGCGTGGTGAGCTTCGACGACATTCTTGGTTTTTAGCGTGCTTTTGTGTAGTTGTCCAACATATTTGTTGTCTACACTGACATGAAAGGATGCTGGTGTTGAAATTTAGAATTGCGACCTTCAACCTAGTGGGATTGGTAAGTGTGGGAGAAACGCAAGCATGAAGCCCTGTGACCATAAACATTATTGGAAAAGAAAGTCATCCAGAAAAACAAGGGTGGTGTCTTGTGGGCAGCAGGATTGTGAGTCGAGTGTTCTGTGTTCCCGTTTACTTGGGAGCACCGGGGTCAGCCCTGTTACCACAGTGTATCTGCTAGCCAGCGCCCCTTTGACTTGCAGGAGAATCTGGAGGTAGATGGTACAACTATGTGGTCACCCTGGTATAGGCAGTGGCCGAGTTTTTCCAATGGCTGTGTCTTGTTTCGGAGGGAAAAGACAGTCGTTTAACTAGCAGCACAGAAAGAAGAGCCGCGCGGACAGGGCCTCCGCCCCGCTAAAGTCCGTTTTCCTCTGCCGCACTCTTACTGCAGAACCAATTCTCTTTGCAGGTGAAGTATGTTTTCACCTTAGGAGACATCGCCCAACTCTGTCCCGCCAGAGTGGACCAGAGGACCACCCTCCTGATCCTGTCTATCCTGGCCGCATCTCCTAGCAGAGAGCCTCGTAAGGCCCTTGACGCGCCCCATGCCCGCTGCCCAGGGCCGGCCTCACCCTGAGCGGTGCAGTAAGCCCCCCACCCCCTTCCCTCCCCAGGGCCGGCCTCGCCCTGAGCGGTGCAGTAAGCCCACCTCCCCTCCCTCCTGCAGGGCCCCGGGCACCCCCAGGCAGCAGTGTGGCCCTGGCCTCCCAGCCACTCTCCCAGGTCCAGGGCATCGTCATGCCCTCGGTGGTCAGAGCACACGCCGTCATCACCCTGGGTGAGTGAGGAGCACACATAGCTCCGGGTCTGCAGTAAGCCCGTGATCTGGACCTGGGGGCGCAGCCCTACAGGGCCCTCACCGTCAGCACACTGGGGTTCCCGTGGTCTGGACCTGGGGGGCGCAGCCCTGCAGGGCCCTCACCGTCAGTACCCTGGGGTTCCCGTGGTCTGGACCTGGGGGGCGCAGCCCTGCAGGGCCCTCACCGTCAGTACCCTGGGATTCCCGTGATCTGGACCTGGGGGCCGCAGCCCTGCAGAGGGCCCTCACCGTCAGCACACTGGGGTTCCCATGGTGCTTTCACACTCAGTCTGTCCGTCAGATTTTTCAAAACTCTGAGAACTAAAGAAGAGCAGTGTTCTCCAGGCCAAAAAAAAAAAGGTGCAGACACACAGCTCAGCAATACCCTTTCCTCTCCTGACTGAACGAGAAGGGAAGGGAAGGACACAGTCGTGTTTGCCTAGCTCAGGGTTCAAGGTCATCACTAAACTTTTTACTTATATTGATTATGTGTATAATCAAAAATAAGGTGTATCATCAGTCACATTTTATTGGTCATTTCCCAGGTAAGTCGAAAACTCCAAAATTCACATGTTGACCTTAGAAGAAGGCATTTGTACTGCCACAGAGGAGTATCTCAGCATGTCTGTCTCGTGTAACCTGGGGGTGGGGAGTATATGTATTTTGAGCGTCTTAATATTTGGTATGGGTCTGTCTGCCTTTGGCTTCTTTGTTTGTGATTGTTGATGTGATGTCTTAACTGTAACTAAATAAAATCCCTGGCAAGATCTAGCTGGAGAACCTGTGAGGTGGAGAGTGAGAGTAGAGTTGGGGTCTGTCTCTCTTGGGGACAGGGAAGCTGTGCTTACAGCACGAGGATCTTGCAAAGGAGAGCGTCCCCGTCCTGGTGCGGGAGCTGGAGGTGGGCATAGACGGGAACGTCCTCAACAACATCGTCATCGTCCTGTGTGACCTCTGCGTCCGCTACACGGCCCTGGTGGACAAGTACGTCCCTACCATCTGCACATGTCTGAAGGACCCGAACCCGTTCGTCCGGAAGCAGGCGCTGCTCCTGCTCACGGGCCTCCTGCAGGTGTGCGGCGGGGCGCCCCTGCCAGCCGGCCAGAGGGGTGGGGGTGGGGTCTGAGCAGCGGAATAAGTGTGCGACCTCCTTCTCTCTGCAGGAGGACTTTGTGAGGTGGAAGGGCTGCCTGTTCTTCCGTTTCATCATCACAGTTGTGGACCCGAACCCAGAGGTCGCCAGGTGAGCCTCTTGCCTCGCACCAGGCAGCCGAGTGATTGGCCTAGTTTCTGGAAAGTTCTCTTTTAAATTGCTTTGGATTTGCGTCATGTAGGATTTAGTGAGGTTTTGGCAATTGCCAGATAGTCAGTCAGCTTTTAAAGTACTGAACTGCACAACAAAACTTTAGTTTTCATGTAAGTTTGAGAACTTTTGAAAGCACCACGGCCCAGGTGGGCTCGGGAGAAGCCCAGCGCCGACCACGCCTGCTGCTGACTGCTTGTCCCAGGCAGAGGCTGAGAGCAGGGCGAGCCCCTGCCGCGCCCGCTGCTGGGGCAGGAGCCGTGCCTACCACGAGACGCATAGTCGGCTTCTGGGCCAGTGACACAAGACCTCAGACTGTCCTCCAAGTGCAGAAACTAAGGAAGGCGCTCTAGGAGTTAAGACAGGATCGCTCAGTGTGGGACGAGAGTGCACAGCTTATAGGGCTCCTTGGAAATGGATATTTCCTGATTATTAGAAGGCAAGAAAGTTGCCTTGCCACTTGTTCATTCCTGTCCTTCTGGAATTTTCTTAAAGAGTTCTTTTCAAGGGGTTGAGAAATGATCTCACAGAACTTGCCAACCTCAGTTGTGTTACATGAATAATACTGTTCAAACCAAGTCTGTAAGTGGGAAAACAGAGTGTTGAACGCATGGCAGGAGCTCCCACAGTTGAAAAGCGGTCTTTGCGAATCCGTTAACTAACTAGCGTGTAATGATGGGTCCCTCTGGTTCTAGATGGGCTTCCCTGGTTGCTCAGACAGTAAAGTATCCACCTGAAATGCAGGAGAGCCAGTTTGATGCCTGGATCTGGAAGATCCCTTGGAGAAGTGAATGGCTACTCACTCCAGTAGTTTTGCCTGGAGGATCCCATTGACAGAGGAGCCTGGCGAGCTACGGTCCGTGGGGAAGAGTCAGACAGGCCTGAGCAGCTGACACTGTCACTTTTACATGCCCTAAATATTGCCACCAGTGGCTCACTCGGGGTTACAGGGAAGAATTTCCGTTCAGTCTCCTTTGCGTATGTTTCTGCAAGGAGGAGCATTTCCCTGACAAGCTGGGAGAAGCCTGGCGTGCTGATCAGCATGTCTAGAGCCAGAGTCCCCTCTGCGTAAGTGGGGAAGGGGTTTGGCCGCTGCGCGGTGCCCTCTGCCCTTCTCCAGCCAGGCCAGCCCCGGGCCCCGTGTGTCGTGGGGGGCCCAGGAGCAGAGAGGAGGTCAGTGCGTAGGCCCCTCCTGTTTGCATTACAGCCTCAGTGGTTGTGTGGAGCACGCAGTGATGAGGTCACAAGTCAGAGGGACACTAGAGGACAGGCAGGTGTCTCCACCGAGTGCCTCTCGCCGCCTTAGGTTTGCCCATTTTAGCCCTGCCTTCTGAGTTGGTTTGAACCACAGCAAAATGTGGAGCGTGATTTGAAGAGCTTTGAAAAGCTAATTTAAATTAACCTGTTCATCTGTTTTTAGGCCAAAGGTCAGGCCTATCTGCTTCCTTTATGCGTGTTAATTTTTCCATATGTGTCTGCTAGGACAGATCTTCACAAGAGACTAGCGGTAGAGCCCTGTGAATTTACTTTTGGTCGAGGTGGATTTCCTGACGATTCTAGCATGAGCCAAACTGTATGACTTTTTTTAAATCCGTTTTTATTGGAGCACAGTTGGTTGGCAGTGTTGTGTTTGTGCTGTGCAGCAAAGTGACTCAGCTGTATCACACGCGTGTCAACTCTTACTCAGATTCTTTTCCCATACGGGTCATTAGAGAGTGTGAGGTGTGTTCCCGCTGCTGTGCAGCAAGTCCTTATCTTACACATAGTAGTGTGCGTGCCAATCCCAGCTCCACACAGTCACTCAGTCGTGTCTGACTCTCTGCGACCCCATGAACCACAGCACGCCAGGCCTCCTCGTCCATCACCAACTCCCGGAGTTCACTCAGACTCACGGCCGTTGAATTGGTGACGCCATCCAGCCATCTCATCCTCGGTCGTCCCCTTCTCCTGCCCCCAACCCCTCCCAACATCAGAGTCTTTTCCAGCGTCAGTCCCAGCCTCCCAGTGCACCCCTGCGTATACCTCCCGGTGCACCCCTGTGTATACCTCCCAGTGCACCCCTGCCCTCCTTCCCCCTTGGTAGCCATGCGTTTGTTTTCTCCGCCTGTGGCTCTTCTGTTTGTAAATCAGCTCATTTGTGCCATTTCTTAGACTCCACCAGTGAGTGGGGTTAGGGTTAGGGTTCTGATGCTGGTCTTTGTTTGGCCTTGGGTATGATAATCTCCAGGTCCAACCATGGTGCTGCACACAGCATTATTTCCCTCTTTCCTGCTGAGTGGTATTCCGTGTATATATGTTCCCCATTATCCTTATCTGCTCCTCTGATGATGGACACTTAAGTTACTTCCGCGTCCCGGCTGTTGGGCTCGATTTGGGAGAAAAGCGCGTCACTGAGGATCCAGAGGGATCCGTGCAGGACAGGTGAAGGGACGAGGGAGTCTGAGAGCTGTCGGCACAGTGGGTGGTTTGTCCGATCTCCGAGGGGCTCCAGTGCTGTGACAGAGCCTGGGTCTCTGGAGTCGAGGAATCCGGGAGGACAGGAGGCTGCGTGGAACTGAGGGTGCTCTGCAGACTGCCGTAGGCTGGCCAGCCTCCTGGAGCAAACCCCACGGCCTGGGCAGCTGATGAGCAGCAGACACGGCCCCCTCCCTGCTTGGAGGTGGGGAGTCCGAGGTGGGCACCAGCAAAGCAGTTGCCAGGGAGCCAGACCCACCCCGTCTACACGGCCCTATGTGCTCACGAGGTGGGAGGCAGGGAGGGACTCCAGGACTTTGTTTATAAGATACTCACCCTGTTTGCGAGAGCCTGGCCTTCATGGGCCAGTCTCCTCCCAGATGTTCTCCTGATAGCACCCCCTTGGGGGCCCGGTTTCCAGCACAGGAATTTGGGGAACACAAACCAGTATGCCTGCCCTAGCAGTGATGTTGGGGCTTGGAATGGAGAAAATCACGATGCACTTAGCAAGCAGGTAAGGGTGAAACAGATGCGTTCAGCAGTGTCCAGAGGAAAGGCTGAATGTGGTGACCCTAGGGGAGGACATGGGTTCTCCCCAGCAGCTGGCCCCCTCCCTTTCCCCCACGCCCTCCCAGCCACCTTTTGCTTCAGATCACTTTTGTCAACACATTGTGTGGTTTTGATAACATCTGTCCACCTGGTGGGACACAGGTGTCCTGTAGTCGGGGGTGGTCTTGTTTATGGGCATCCTTCCTGTCTGAGACGGCCTGCCTGAAGCCGAGGAGACACTCAGGGGACACTGGATGAGTCAGTGAGTGAAAATGATCAAGGCAGAGGGTGGGCCTCATTCCCTGGGTCCTTGAAGGACAGCCCGCTTGCTGAGGAGAGGAAGGGCTGATGGGGAGCGGCCAGCGTGTTGTGAGAGCGGGACCACAGCGCGCACAGTATGCAGGCGGCAAAGCAGAACCGGGCCGGGCGCAGGCGGCAGCAGGGAGCGCGGAGAGGCCACTGCGGTCCAGCTCGCGGCGGCGGTCAGCGCGGGGCGGGGCCATCAGCGCTGGGGGTGGGGTCCATCCCCATCTGCTCACGGGGGTGGTCAGCGCGGGGCGGGGGTCCAGCAGCACAGGGGGTGGG
>SJYA01002049.1:40779-75013 GCA_006410615.1 Neotragus moschatus
TCAGCACGGGGGGCGGGGCCCATCCCCATCTGCTCACGGCGGCTGTCAGCACGGGGCGGGGCCCATCCCCATCTGCTCACGGCGGCGGTCAGCAGGGGGCTGGGCCCATCCCCATCTGCTCACGGCGGCGGTCAGCGCGGGGCGGGGGCCATCAGCGCGGATGGCGGTCGGCGCAGGGCGGGGGTCCATCAGCGCGGGGGGTGGGATCCATCCCCATCTGCTCAGGGTGGCAGTCAGCAGGGGGCGGAGTCCATCCAGTCCCAGCCAGAGAGCATCTGGTCCGGTCTCTGAGTCACCCACGCGGCCTCCACCAAGTGGATACCAGCTTCAGAGTAACATGTGTGTAGGAAGACATCAGAAAGAAGAGTGACATGTGTGTTTCCTGCTCTGTCTAAGAAGGAAGTGGCCTTAATGCTTGCCCCTTGAGCCTGCTGGGCTGATGAAACGGAGATGTCCTCGGGAGGACTGCCCTTCCCTCTGTTTTTCACGTGAGATGGTTCTGCTGTGTGAACTCTGCAGTGTCCCTGACTTGGTGGTGTGTTGCGTGTGGTCCCAGTTCAGGGTCCTGGGGGTGAGGAGGGCAGGAGCAGGGGCTGGCCCCAGCGGGCACCACGGAGGACGCTGGTTTCTTGTAACTTTTCAGCTGACAGATACCACACTGTTCCTCTTGGCAAGTTGGTCGAGCTGGCGGGCTCTGTGTGCCCTCGTGCCCCCCTCTCCCTGGGGGCCTGTCCGTGGGGCTGGGCGTCCTCCCTGCTCTGGACCTGCCCTCCACCTGTGTCCAGACCCTCATGTCATTTACATGCCTGTGGAGTTGACTTGTTTAGCTGGTTAAGCCGGTGATTCACCAGGGTGCTTGCCCTTGCGTCCCTACCTGTACCTACCTTTGACCTAATGTGAATGGACCAGCATCTGACGTTGAAGGTCTGAAAGTCTTAGTCGCTCAGTCATGTCCTGCTCTGTGTGACCCCGTGAACCGCAGCCCGCTAGGCTCCTTTGTCCATGAGATTCTCCAGGCCAGAACACTGGAGTGGGCTGCCATGCCCTTCTCCAGGGGGTCTTCCTGACCCAGGGATACAACTCAAATCGGCAGGCCTCCTCCCTGAAGATTCCCCTGAGCAGTGCATCCGGTGAGCAGTCTGAGGTCGCCATGGGCAGCAGGTCACTGCCCTGTTGAGGCTACCTCTGACTGGCTGTGGTGTGAGCTCTGAGCACACTGGCTTCGTCCTGAGCCTGGAGGAGAGCTACTGGGGGGCTCTCAGGGTTCTCGTGCATCCACAGCCAAGAGCAGTGCGTTCAGACTTCTCTTGTCCCCCGTCCTTCCCCTGGGGGACGGGCTCCTGGCAGCTGGAGATTGTAGTCAGCTCAAGGTGTGAGGAAATGAGGGTCTGGCTGGGGCACTGGGTCAGAGCCAGCCTGCTCCTGGGTTGGCCCGGCCTGGGTGCCCGCCCTGTCCTCGACCGTCTGCTCCGGGGACTGTGGGTGCTGTCCTGTGGCCCTCTGCTGCCTGGGTTGAGTGGTCACCACCTGTGGACGGTCCTGTCTGCGCGCTTGTGGGTTTCGTGTTGGTCCTCAGGAGAGTGCAGGCTGAGGCAGGAGGCCGCAGGTGGTCGTGGCCGGTGGGTCCATCCGAAGGGGCGCCTTGGGGGGCTCCTGCATGTGAAGTGTGGCTGAGTGACAGTGGGCTGTGAGCTTGCAAGCACAGCTGGGGAGCCTGGGTTCACAGGGCAGGCCCGGCCCCGGAGTCGCGTGCACGGGAGAGCCGGCACCCACCACGTCGTGGCCTCTGCGGGAAGGCTCCTGGGGGCCCACACGGCATCCGCAGTGTCACCGGCCCCATCCCTTCTCTGCAGCACCGGGGAGGTCTGCCTGGTGCACCTGCTCCTGAAGAGGAACCCGACCATATTCTATCAGCACTTCATCGAATGCATCTTCCATTTCACCAGCTACGAGAAGCACGAGAATTTCAATAGGTTCCCCCAGTCGGACAGGTCAGTGCCGAGGCAGGGGTGACGTGGAGGGCGCAGGGGTGACGCGGAGGGCCCAGGGGGCAGCCTCACCACCAGGCATGGTGGCCCCTGGTGGGTGGCCCGGGAGAGAGGTCCGCCAGCCTCGCCGGGCGGCCCAGGAGAGAGAGGTCCTCCAGCCTCGCCGAGGGGCTGTGCTAAGACGGTCCTGCTCTGTCCCAGAGAGAAGCGGCTCTTCTCCCTGAAGGGGGGTAAGAACAGGGAGAGAAGGATGAGGATATACAAGTTCCTCTTGGAACACTTCACAGACGAGCAGCGGTTCAACATCACTTCCAGAATCTTCGAAAACATCCTGGGTAGGACCGGCCAGAGAGGGGATAAAGAGTGTGGAAGGAACTGCTGAGTGGCCGGGGGCCTAGCCGCCCTGCAGCCCCGGGGCCCCAACACCCCAACCCCGGTGTCCTTGGCCGTCGGCCCAATGTCCTGACCCCGACGCCCTTGGCCATTGGCCTGACGTGCTGACCCCAACGCCCTCAGCTGTCCGCTTGACGTCCCAATCCTGACGTCCTGACCCCATCACCCTCACCCATCAGCCCTGCCCTCAGGCTGGCAGGCCACTGCCTCCATCCATGCCCAGCACCACCACCCCCGACTGTGGGCAGCAGTTCTCAGGGTCCACCTCTGCTTCCTCCAGCCTGCTTTGCTGACGGCGACCTGCCCCTGGACATGGAAGCCAGCGAGCTGCTCTCGGACACGTTTGAAGTGCTCAGCTCGAAGGAGATCAGGCTGCAGGCGCTCAGGGCCAGAGCAGACAGGGAGCAGCTGGGGGAGGAGGAGGAGCTGGCCCAGGTCAGAGCAGCCCTGCAGGAGTCGCAGAAGAAGCTCCTCTCGCAGGTGCGTGCGCTGCTCTCGGAGGGCCTGGCTCCCCCGAGGCCCCCTCCAGCCTCCCCTGAGCACCCGCCCTGCTCAGGGCTCTCCCCTGCCTGCACCGGTGGCTCGCGTGTGCCTGGCCCTGGTGGGGGGGGTGTGGACGTTACACCCGCTGACGATATCTTTAGCGAGTGGGCTGGAGGCTTCCTGTCACCTCCTGGGTAAGCTCTCGATGCCCATGTGTGCCCTGGCCCATGCCCCCAGCTCTGCAGCCCGCTGGCTCTGGTCTCCGAGGGGCTGCGCTTCTGTCTGCGGGGCCTCTCCCTGCCCAGCCTGCCCTGTGCTGCCTGCCCAGCCAGAGTCCGCCAAACACACTCCACCCTGCCCCTTCACTCCCGGGCACCCCCACGGCCCCTCACACCTTGCCAGCCTCACTTCGTGACACACAGCCTGGTCTGGAAATAGCTTGGAGGCGTGAGTTCTTGGCCCCATTTCTGTCGCCCGGGAGGTTAGCCTGGTGTCCAGTGCAGAGAATGTATTGGATGTTTGTGGAGTGAATGCGTTTAAGCCACTTTTTAAGGTTCTCCCTAACTTAGCCCCTGCTCAGATTCATCTTTATTAAATTATTTCTTTAGTCTTGGCCCTCCTGTTTCAAGAACTCTTGTAAGTTTTTAGAAATGAGTGGATTACAAGTAAAGAACATATACTAGTGACTTTAAATGGGACAAGAGTGACCTTCAGGTTCTGAAGGGTCGTCTGGCGTGCAGGGGCTAGTGCAGCGTGCTGGCTCTAATTCTCAGAGGTTTGCCGCAGACATTTGTGCTTGGCGCTCATTCTGGGTGAAGTCAGTGTGTGACTGCCCGGCAGCTCTTCGCCTGTATACAGAGTTTGAGAGAGAGGCTGCACCCTCTCTGGGCCCGGCCCTCCTGCAGGGACACGGGCGTGCTCGTGCGGCAGGGCCGAGCCCCTCTTGTCTCGTGGAGGAGCCCGGGCTGCAGCTGGGCTGTGTGCCGGGCTCGTGGGAAGGCTGGGAGCTCGTTTTCAGCCCTTCATTCAGCTGGCCCTTGGGGTGGGTGGGCGGGGGTGCCAGCTCCCTGGTCCCCACACAGGTGAGGCTCTGTGCATACAGACGGGGCTCTCCAAGGCTCTAGTGTGTTTCTAGTTCCTATTTCTTGTTTAGGAATAAGACTAGTACGTGTATGCCTCCTGCTTTACACCATTTTGCAGTGATGGTTTCCTAGTCTCCCCAGCTGAGGTAACTTCCTCTCCAGTTCTCAGAATGACATAAAAAATAAAAAGTAGACTTGACATCATGCTCGAGATCAGCCATGCAAGAGCTGGATGGAGGGAGCACGTTTGTCTTTCAGAACTTCATGCGTCTGGAACAGCCTTCTTTTGTTATCACAGGTTCAAAAGAGGAATTTAATAGAGATGATCATTCCAGTCATCACCTCCCTGAAGTCTGCCCTAGAAAAGAATAAGATCCCAGCTCTGCGAGAGCTCATGCTCTACCTCAGGGTAAGGAGGCCTCGGGCTGTGTGCTTGCCCCCTCCCCAGCCCCCACTGGTCACTCAGGACCCCACAGTCCTGACCGTGGGTCCAGCATGGCTTGGAGCAGGACCCCAGGCTGGCCTTTGCCTGGGAGAGAAGACAGAGGGACCACAGGTCCCCCAGAAGCTGTCTCTGCCTTTCCTGGGGCATTGGGTCTGTGTCCTTACTGACCATTAGGTTCAGGTTTAAAGTTTCTCAGCTGCGGCCACAGACAGGCCCTCATCTCGGTTCACTCTGCATGGGGTGAAGTGGAGGTGGCATCTCTGACGGGAGCTCACCCCTGGCTCTGCGTCTGGGTGCCAGTCGGGGACACTGCTCAGAGCAGCAGCCTTTCTGCCTCCTGGCCCTGGGCTCCGCAGGGGACACGTGCAGACCAAGAGTACACAGAAATGAGGTCTCAGACCTCCCTATAGAGCCTTTCAGTCAGAGAGAAACGCAGCAGTTCCCCTTTCCGTTTAGGCTGCTGTTTTCTTCCTCAAAAAATGCTCAGATGCCTTATTTCCCAAGAAGGGCTGTGGCAGGATCACCTCGAATACGCTTCCAAATGCATCTTCACCCTGTAGAAGTGAAGGTGGGAAAGAGGCTGACTCTGGGCAGTGAGCGCTGCAGGCCACTCACACTGTCCTTGCCCCGGCGAACCTCAGAAAGGAATGAAACCTTGGGTGGCGGCCTGAACACGCGCGGACAGGGAGACCCCACGTCTGGGCACACTCGAGCAGGGCTGTGCGCCCGGCTTTGTGTGGACCCTGTCGGAGCAACCCCCGCGGTTGTCACCTGCACCTGGGAGCCCCCTGGTTGCCCGAGGCCTGGGCGGGCTCCTCCCTAGAGATTGGGCCAGGTAGATCTTTCCTGCCTCCAGTAGGAAAAGTGGCTTCTTCCTCACGGCACAGAGGCCAGGTCCCCGCCTCCGACCTTAGCCCTGGTGTGCTCACAGCCTCTGTCACGTCTTGAGGAGACGCACAGATGGCCCCAAGCCTCAGCTGCGTCCTGAGAAAGCTGGTGTGGACGGCTCCCAGGATGCCATGTGCTGCCCGCCTGCCAGCCTCCCGCTGGGATTCCTGAGACAGGTCCCACAGCCCTGCAGCCGCAGACAGTTCTGAGCCCGGCTGGGGGCTGCTTCCAGCGAAAGTTCTAGGGGTCCATGGTGCCTAGCAAGTGTTCAGGAAGCTTCCAGGAGATCAGGCTCCTGTGGTCAGCACAGGTGCAGTTGGCACTTCCTGGGAAAGTGGCGTCAGGCTCGCTGGTCTGTCGATGGAGCGGAAACCGTCTGCTCTGAGCATGTGTCCTGCCGTGTTCCCCTAGTGATCAGGTTGCCGGGAAGAGCCCGTGCACCGGGTTCAGGGGCGCTCAGGGATGCTGCGGTCCATTCTAGGAGGTGATGCAGGACTACGGAGACGAAGTCAAGGACTTTTTCACAGCTGACAAGCAGCTGGCCGCAGAGCTGGAGTATGACATGAGGCGCTACCAGGAGCAGCTGGCTGAGCAGCAGCCGCCGGTGAGGCGGGCCGCCCGGGCACCGTCTGCCCAGTGTCACCCCACACCCACCTTGGTGGCCTCCTGTCTCGGGGGGGCACCGTCAGCGAGGCCCTTCCCTGTCACCCCTACCCTACCTCCTCCCAGTGGGGGAGGGCGTGTGCCTGTTCCCAGACAGCGCTGACCCTGCTGGGGTCATGGCTCCTTTGGTGGCAGAGAGCGCAGTCCCCCTGAGCCCCTCCTCGGGGTGGCTGCTCCCCTGGAAGCCTGGACAGCCCCGCGGGCTCTGCGAGGCGGTGCTGAGCGCGGGTCTGACACGGCTTTGAAGCGGGTTCCTCGGCCTGCACAGAGTGTGGAAAACGCCCTTTACGCTACATGCTGGGAGATGTGCTCTTTAGTTCTTTTCTGTGACAGGTTCTGAGCTTGGAAACAATTCCAGCTCCTGCTGGCCAAGAAAAAGACACCACGGCGGCAGCCGCGGACCAGCCGTCCACGCCCAGGCCCCACGCTGCACACACGGCCGCACCCCTGTCTCTGGTGCCCAAGGACAGGTGTGCGGCGCTGGCTCAGCTCGTTGCAGGGGACGCCCCCGGCACCCGTGGGCGGGGACTGGGCTCCAGGGAGCAGGAGGGCGCGCCACCTCCGTGCTTCACGGTGTCTTTGTGCCAGCAGGCCCATGTCGGCGAGCACCATGGACATCCTGAGCTCCGTCAAGAAGGTCGTCGAGTCGCGCCGCTGGCACAGTAGCCGGACCACGGGTCCGCTGCCCTCAGACAGTCGTCCTGAGAGCCCAGGTGAGCCCCGCATGCGCCCACTGGCAGACCCGGAGCTCAGGAGTCCTGGGCCCGCCCCCATCCCCGTCAGGTGCTTCTGTCTGTCGTCTAAACGAGCCACTGGGACGGGCCCGGTGTCAGAGGGTATCCAGCAGCCCTGCTCACAGTGGACGGTCTGGAGGGCAGGGTGAGGCCGATGTGGCCGGCAGCGAGGGGCGAGAGGAGGAGGGTGTGCGCACGGCCAGCAGCGAGGGGCGAGAGGAGTGGGGTGTGCTCACCAGGGCCTTGATGACTGTGGAGCAGGGCTCACCTGCCTGTCCCTGGAAACGGAGGTGTTTTTCAACTTTCCGAAACCAGTCACATCACAGTAAACATTGGGATGTAGTCATGTATGTGTGTGATCTTCAAGATTAATTCCTGTGAGTATTTTTTGAGCTTCTGATGGTGTCAGACCGTTGTTTCTCGTTCCTCTCACGTGAACTCCCACCTTGGCCCACAAGAGCCCACATCCTACAGAAAACTGGGTTCATAATATCCCATTTTCTCTGTTGAGCTATAGGCCGAAATTTTTAATTTTAATTTCATTTGTTTGAATCCTAGTGAGAAAGGCCATGGTTTCTCATGCTTACATTTGTGTGTATTTTTCTGAATTACCTCTTTATAAAAGATTTATTTGGGACATCGAGTGTACCATGTTTCCTGCGAATGTTTTTTCTCATTGGCACATTTTGTCTCTGGGGCTGTTTGGGTCTTTGGAGAGGTAATGCTGTCTCCTTTCCTCCCAGTGCCTGTGCGAGTCTTGGAACTGGAGTCCAGTGGAGCTGACCCAGAGTCCAGTGGAGCTGTTGACCTCGAAACGAAGCGAGGGATCAGCACCCCTGAGCGTGAGTAGGCGGCGGGCACGGGCAGGTCTCCTGATTCCACAGCGCACACCACGTGTGCGAGCGTCCCAGCAGTCTCCTCATGCGTGCCGTGGGGCGTGTGGTCACACTGAATGCCCCTGAGTGGCTGTGACCGTGCTGCTGACCGGGCACAGCTGGCCGTGGCCCCTTCCAGGTGCTCCCAGTGGATGTGAGGGATTTTCATTGCTAGATTTAACTGAACAGGGGGCACTGGGATAGCACGTCCCTCTTCGGTGGTGAATCGGCTGGCCATGCTGGGCTGTGCGAAGGGCTCTGAGCCCCATCCGGGGTCCGCACAGCAGCGGTGAGGGGCGGGAGGGGCTCCCAGGCCTGTGGCGCAGCGGACGCACCAGCAGACCTGACCCCCGGCCGGGAAGGTCTCCCCAGACCTCAGTGGTCGCAGCACGGGGAGCAGGTGGTGCCTGGCCGCCTGGGGGGGGTGGCGAGAGCACAGCTCACTGGGATGGGGCAGGGCGTCCTGGGGCAGCAGCACCCGCTCTCAGGCGCGGCCCAGGCTGCGAGTGCACAGGGCTGTGGACACGGATGGCCCTTGGGGGGAGGGAGCCGCACCAGCGAACGACAGCGGGGCCTCCATGTCCTCGGCACTCAGGCTGTCCCGACCGAGCACTGAGTGAGGACTTAGCCCCACTGATTTCCTTTAAAGCTGGCAACTCCCCTGAGGGTGGTGCCTGTCTCCCCTCTAGAGAAAGAGGTTCTCAGTTTAGCTCTCGCTGGGATGCAAAGCCCGAGTTGGCCCAGGTGGGAGGGTGGGTGGCAGTGAGCAGGGGCAGCCAGCAGGGTGGCATCTTCAGGGCACCCAGGAGGAGTGGCAGGAGCAGGGGTCTTCAGGGGCTCTGAGTGCAGTGAGGCCTTCGGGGCGCCAGGGAAGAGCCGTGAGCAGTGGCGCTCGGAAGGCAGGCAGGGCCGGGAACCCGGGGAGGGAGGCAGGCCCTGGCCCCACCATTCACCTGCCCTTGCTCAGCTTCTCCGAAGGCCTTTGCTAACCTTCCACTGAACATTCCCCCTTCAGAGACCATCCCAAATGTCACTTTTGGCTCGGAAATCAGCTACATCGTGTCACCGGGCCAGTCGCTTTCCCTCCAGAGCAGGAGCAGGAGGCGCGCCCCAGGAAGCCGGCAGGGCTCGAGAGCCGCAGGCCAGGGGGACAACGTTCTGTGTCTGTCGCTGCCTGACGTGCCGTAAGTCCCCAGTCCCTGCCCAGAATGGTCCCATCTAGAGGCCGGGGCCCCACGTGACGTGTGCACTCCCCCACAGACCCCCGCAGACTTCCCAGTGGAACGTGAGGTCTCCCTCCAGAGGCGAGGACCGCACCGCCTCCAGGAGGCCACGCCGCCAGGCCTCCAAGAAGAGGGGCAAGTGACCACCTCTCCCGGGAGTTCTCGCCTGGAGCCCTGGGGCCACCCGCCTGTTCACCTCTGTGGTGGGTCAATACCTGGTTAAGAACTGTAACACACCAGGGAAATGCCTTAGGTATTTAATACGGACTTAAATATCCGAAAACATCTAGTTCATTCTAATAAGCTCTGTTCTGGTCCCAATCCAGAATGTTGCCTCTTAGAAGTCCTGCTTCTTGTTAGCTGTTTTCCAGTTCCTTATAGTAAGGACATTGCTTTCTATATCTGTATTCCCGACTGTAATATTTTTTCTATTGTTATTAAATTACAAACTTTTTAAAGCTTCCAGTGCACAGAGGTTAAGCATGAGTGTTTTTAGCACAGGGTTTTTATCAGTAGTCATTTAACTGACGGAGTGTTAGAGGAGAGAGACCAAGTCTCTCCTGTTGGGGAAAAGGGGCCCAAGCCCTCCTGAAGTTCCGAGTCGGCTGCCTCCTCACAGCAGCTGTCTTAGCGTGGACTGCAGCCCCTGCTCAGAGAGAGCTTCTGATTCTTACCCACAGCAGCAGGAGCGCCGCTTTACGCCCCGAGGGCCGCCCTGCAGGGGAGGGGCCTCAGGGCCTGGGCCCACTGAGCGCTGGTGGGCGTGTGCTCTGTCCAAGAGCGACCAGAGAGGAACGGGGCCGGCCCAGGGTTCATCCCGGATCTGCCGAAGCAGAAGCGCAAGGCTCCTGTCCGTGATGCACGTGGAGTGCTGACAGGCTGAGAGCGTGGAGTCTGGCCTAACCCGGCTTCCCGTGTGTGAGCAGCTGTGTGTGCACACGTGTGCACAGCGCACTCTGCATGTGTGCACGGCGGGGCCAGAGGGCAGCCCCGAGGGAGCCCCAAGCCCCGTCCAGCGCTTCAGACCCGGGGCACGCCCAACGCGACGCGAGGAAGAGGCAAGTGGAGAGGCCCTGCTCCCATTTTTTTTGGTAGAGCTTTCATAAATGAGGTTAACAAACACCGAGCGCGGGCATGTTAGCTCGAGTCTGCGGCACGCGGCTCAGCTGCAGCCAGGGCCCCAGCGGCAGGGGTGCCAGCCTCCAGGCTCCAGCCATGTCCACACTGTAAAGTCCCTCAAGGCTTTTCTGTCTGCAGCGACCTCCCTGACCCACGTCACTGCCCTCTCCTCTGTCAGAGCTGGGGCACGGGCCGGAGGCTTTAGGGTCCGCGAAGTCCCCCTCATCACGGAGCTGCCCCCAAGACAGAGGGCACCTCATTCCCCACCGAGCAGAGCCGAGGGGGAAGGGCCATCTCAGGTGTGCGCTTTCGAGTCACGCTCAGAGAAGACGCTCCCCCAGCACCACGAGCGGCTGCCCTCCACTGCTGCCCGTCCTTTGGCAGAGTGCCCACACGCTCAGGAGAGAAAGGTCAGCGTGGTCTCGAGTGCCGAGTTAACCAAAGCGTAAAGATGGTGGCACTGGATGTAGTGATGCCTGTGTCCTTCCCTGGGAGAGCAGGTGACACAGAGGCATGGGAGCACCCTTCTGTGAAGCCCCTGCTCCAGAGGGCTTCACGTCGAGTGTGAGCACAACGGCGTGTCTGAGGCCAGGAGCACCTGCTTGCAGGGAACAAAGGCCTTAGCAAGGCATCCCTGGCGGCCCTCGAAGCAGGCCACATGTCGGGTGGCGAGAACTCCCATCAGCGTCAGGAAACTGCCCTGGACTCGGGCTCACGCTTCGCCCCCGTCAGCTGGGCCACCGCCCTACCCCCCACTCCTCTGCCGGCCTCACAGCTCCGCAGAGCAGCCTCCTGGGAGGTGAGGCGGAGCCTGCCCTGTCTCACGGCAGAGAGGGAACGGGGGTCACTGTCTTTAAGCAGATGTAAATGCAATTGATAGGTTCAATTTTAGAACTGTCTTTGCCCCTGGACCGTCTCATGAACCACACGAGAAAGTGGAAGGCATTTAGAGGCCAGAGAGCAGGCTGCTGTGTGTTCTGAGTCAGAGCCACAGAGCTCGGTACCAGGGAAGCCAGGCTGAAGGGCCACACAGAGGACCCTTCCCCTCCCAGCCCCCTTGGCGCTATCCAGGCGGACCCATGTGGTATGTGAAGGCCATGGGTAGGGCTGGTCTGCCCTTGACTGCATCGGGCATCAGGTGGACTGGGGTGGGCGAGCTGGCCTGGGCACTCAGGAGCCCACCACTCTGAGTGGGCGTTAGAAGGCAGCCTGCGACTGTAGGGCCCAGTGGGCGGGAGGGAGCCTGACGCCACGTGCTCTGCGCGGTGAGCTCTTGGTCGGGGCGGCAGCGAGGCCTGCGGACCAGATGCCTCCAGAGCACACACATCTCTTTCCTGGGACCCGCTGGGTTTTGGGGGGACCTCACCTTCCCTGCTGGTGACGCCGAGGTCTCCAGGCTTCCTCGCCTCCTTACCTGTCCTGACATCGCTAACTGGCTAGCTTCCCTGGGTTCTTGCAGCTGAAGCCAAGTAGCAGAGTCGAGTGAGGCCCGACAGTCCCCAGCGGTGCCCGGGGCACACTGTCTCGCCTGGCAGGCTCAGTGTCCCATGTTCCAGTCGTGGCTGACGAAGTAACCTCGTGTGTAGGCCCAGCGGACGCCCCTGTGACGGAGGTCAGGGTGGCCAGGACCCCTGACGGTGCTGCCAGTGTTGGGGTCATCTGCAGGAGGGGAGGGGCGAGAAGATGCTGTCCCCCACCCTCCCCAGGCCCAGAGGGTCTCTGCTGGGTGGCGGTGACACCCACCAGCTGCAGCACCCACCTGCGGGCACCGTCTGCACTGACCAGTCTCTGGGCACATCTGGCAGCTTTCTTACTAGGAAATGGTTCCCACAGAGACAAACTAGGAGCCAGAGCCCCAAAGAAGAACACCCCTGAATCTCTAGGGCTTGCCACAGAGTATTTAGTTTCAAGCGGACTAAAAGGGCAAATAGGAGGTGAGAACGTGGCCTTGTAGTCCCCAGCCGACCCTCAGGAGACCCTCAGCGGCGCTCATGCTTCAGGCTGGGCGCGGGGGGCTACCCTGTGTGCAGGTGAAAGTGCTGGGAACCACCCAGGGGTGCAGCGGCCTGTGCTGGCCAGCCTGGGAGCTGCTTCCGTCCTCCCTTGTCAGGCGCAGAGTTCTTGACTGTGAGCACACCGTTTCTTAAAGGTGCACGTGGACGCTGATTTCATAACTTCAGTTCCCAAGCTCCGTCTCTCCGGTCAGGAGCTCCGGGGCACAGCCCAGGAAACTTCCTACTGCCCCCAGAGCACCTCCCCGGATCTGACAGCAGCTGAGGAGTCCCCAGGGGCCGACTGCACAGGGGTGGGGGTGGGAGCCTGCACCTGCGCCCATCCTGCCTCAGCCTCCATTGAGCCCTGACACCCAGAGGAGGAAGCACCCCAGCAGCGTAAAAAGAGTAGGACGTGACTGAGCGACTGAACTGAGCTGAACAAGAAAAGATGCTCAATGACATTAGTTGTCAGAGAAATGCAAAAAACCACAGTGAGAATCCACTCCACTTCCCTGAGGAAGACTGGAATGAAAATGAGGGATAATCACAAGTGTTACTGAGGATTTGGGGAAGCACACAGCCAAGGAAAAGGAAAACTGCACAGCCACCGTGGGAGACAGTTTGGCGGTTTCTTAAAAAGCTATACCTGTGATAGCATTAGTTCAGTTGGCGTACTCCTTTCCCGATTTGGAACCTGTCTGTTGTTCCAAGTCCTCTAAGTGTTTCTTCTTAACCTGTATGCAGATTTCTCAGGAGGCGGGTCAGGTGGTCTGGTATTCCTATTTCTTTAAGAATTTTCCAGTTTCTTGTGATCCACACCATCAAAGGCTTTAGCGTAGTCAGTGAGGCAGAAGTAGACATTTTTATGGAACTCTCTTGCTTTTCTGATGATCCAGTGGATGTTGGCAATTTGCACTGTGGTTCTTCTGCCTTTTCTAAATATAGATTGAACACCTGGGAGTTCTCAGTCCAGATACTATTGGAGTCTAGGAGCTAATTGTCTACATGGAGTTTTACTCCATGATAAACTGAAAAGCAGTTAATGATTGTACTGGGTCTGAATGTTTTATGACCCTCCAGACCAGGGAGGCATTCTTCTGAATGCCTGGAAATTGGAACAAACACAGCTTTAGGCTAGTGGAGCCAAAAACGTTTCTGTGAGAAAATTAAAATTGAAACTAGAAAAAAGAACCGAGGCCCTGACTTTACACTGACTGTCTAACAGTCCTACCGGGGCAGTGTAGGGGTAAGCGAGACCCTCATGGCGCTTGGTCTGCCTCGGGGGAGTTGGCCCTCGTGGCCCGGGAGCGAGGAGAAGGGAGGCAGAGCTGGAAACCTGGTGCAGAGGCCCAGAAGGCCTGCAGCCTCTGCTGGACCGAGGTGCAGAGTCCGCTCAGCCCAGCTTTTGTTCCTGATTGCACACCACGAGACTGTCTCAGATCTTGTCTTTCTCAGGACACCTGCTGTGTTACCACCTCCTCCGAAGTGTCAGGGCCGATGCTGACGTGGCCCAGATCTCCTGTGTTTACCCAGGCCCTTCCCTTCTGGGCTGGAGCAGTCAGCAGGCAGCGCTCACGCCTGGCGTCCACCCAGTGTTCCAAGGTCCATGCTTCCCTGACCCTAGTCATACCCCTTCCGGGTCTGGTCCTGAGGTTTGTAACAAGGAGATTTTTTCTTAATACATGCTGTTTTTCCAGGTGCTGTTTCTGTGGGATTTCTCAAGGCTGTGAAAGTACATTACTAGGAATTCCCACTGCAGGCTATGCTGTTGTTAACAGAGGATTTGATGTTAACCAGAGGGCATTGTCTCTTGCAGTCTTAACTTGATAAAGACACAGGGGATTGAAACGTGCTTTCTCCCTTAAGGCAAGCTAAGCGACTTCCCACGTGTTCCCTGAGGAGTAACCACTCAGAAGCGTGTATTTAGAATGCAACATGTTTGGTACTATCGTTGGCCCCACAGAGACTGCTCAAGACTATGGGGGTCTTACAGTTTCGCTTATTTTACTGTTAACAATGAAATAATGATTTTGAGTCAGGATTTAAAATTTTATCCCATCAACATTATGCTTCCTCCCTGTCTCCATCTTCTTATTATGCCTACTTTGAACTTGTCCCTGTCCCTGGGGCCTTTTTCCCCCTTCTTTGTCCCGTGTGGAAGGAAATCAAGCATGTTTTATATACTGCCCCATAGCCAGGCAAGCCTCAGGGCAGCGGTCCCTGTGAGCTGGAAGAACTTTGCTCCTTTATAACTTACTTCTGGCAAACAGAAGCAGGGACTGCCGGCTCTAAGTGTTCATTCTGACCTGGTGCTTGCAGTGACCGCTTTGTGTGAGCCGTCAAAGCATTAATGTTGTTGCGACTTTCTTTCCAGGCTGAAGAAAGCCTTTTTCTTTCTTTCTTTCTTTCTGGCTAAACTGGTGCTGTTTTGCCAGTCCACGTGGCCATAAGTGTGTGAGACACTTGGGATCGTTAGTGAGTCTCTGAACCCTGAGTACTCAATAAAACACAGGCTTGGGGACTGTTTCCCTCTCCAGAGCAACCCACAAGCGAAAATGAATTCCTGCTCCCCACGCGGATTTTCATAACTCAGATCAGGAGGAATACCACTTACAAGGCTCTCTTCCCATTGAGAGATCAATGTGGCTCTAAGCCGTGAATCATCTGTATGGTGGTTTAAGCACAAATTCCCCACGGCTCAGATTGGCAACACCTAAAACACGATTTTGTTAGTTGACTCTTTGCCTTAAGGGATATGAATTTTGCCTCCTGGTTTGGGGAAGGTGTGCCGCAAGACCGATCTGACAGCTGACAGTGTGTTTCAGGCTAAGAACGCTGGGAGGAGCTAATAAGCTGGATGCCTAGCAAGCATGAAACTCACATCAGCATTAAGTATGGACGTGCTCAGTGTCATCCCGAGGGAATGGCTTCAAGGCGGAAGTGTTCATGTTTATCTTTCTCCAAATTGTTATGTTTTCTGTAATGCTATGAAAAGTCTTCCTTTCCCTTTTCCCAACAATGAGGTTCAAAAAGCTAGCTCTCACTCCTAGACTAATGTGGGTTTAGTTTCCTCTGTGAGTGTCTACATTAGTTTTCCTCCGGGGTGTATACATGTGCATAAATCCCTCATCTGCACTCCACAGCGCGGCTTTCCCTGGGCTTCACACGTGTTCCTTGGTCAAGCTCACCTGCCGGAGCAAGCTGAGTTTCTGAAGTCTCGCTGGGTGGCTGAAGGATACAAGGAGGGAGGCTCAGTAGTTTTTCCCTTGTATTCTGCTCCACTGGACCTCAGATCTGGAAATGGGGAAGCTCTGATGTCCCCGAATAGCCCCAGGGGTCACGGGAATCTTCACCAGTTAAGTCCCCCCTTTCTGGTCTTGCTGGGGTTTGCTCCTGAAAGATGTCCGTTCACTTTCTCCTTCCTTTGGAATCTGGTGGTGTCTTCTAAGTGTATTACTTTCAAATAGGTTTGCTACTTTTTGCTCTGGGATCTCTGCTGGGGAAGAGGGTCCAGGCTGTGGGTTACTGGGTTTTCTTGGATGAAAGAACTCTTTAACTCAAGATGACCAGATCCAAACTGAGAAAACATTACATTCAACATCCCCCACAGAGAGTACAAACCGAGTCACCCATTTTAATGTTTATTTACAGGATGGGGAAAAAGAAACAACGGGACAAACTTTATTAAAATAGGTTTTTAGAAAGCCGCTTGACAATGTTCTTCATTTGCCATTAAACTTTTTCACTCTGGACCGAAGCCCTGATGGTTCTGTTCTTCAGTATGTAATAAAAGGAACTTCTTGTATCAATGACCTGATAAGCTATCGTTACTACATTTTAAAAAATGGTCTTGATCTAAGTCATTGAATTTTTCTACTAAATAACTTCTCAAGTTCTTCCCAGTTAAGTACCTTGTACGGTGATTCAGAGACACAGCACGCAGGAGACCCACAGGGAGAACTCAGTCATGTCAAGTAAATCTAACTCATCTCTGTTCTTCTTGGCTTGTTCTTGACTAAGAACGGCAATTCTCACTTGGACTCTCTAGAGACTCTAGGCCTCTTCCTGAGTCATCTCGTCTCTGAACAGATAGGCTCACATCTGAAAAGTTGATTAGCAAGGACTGTCTATGTAGGACTGCAGGCTTCTGGGGGTCATTCTGGAAGGGATGTGGATGGGAAGGTTTCTCCCCTCAGGAATCAACACATTTTGCTTTTGATGTTTTCCTTTTCTTTTAGGTTAGGAACCAGTGACCATGCTTTATAAACACTAAGCCTCTACACCAGACACACAAGGACGTTTATTTTTTCTGGTCAAACAAATCAAATGTAAACTATTAAGAGCTTAGTGCTATGCTTCGTGGTTACTGTGCAATGAAAGAATCAGGGTCGGGGTGATTACTTCATGGTAGTCAGCACAAAATTGTACTTTGTCCAGTGGTATTTGTTGTGGTGTAAGCGTAAACGATACACAAAACGTACTTTTACATTCAGGATTTTCTTGATGACTCTCCCTTGTTCCTCACATTCCATGGTCTATTGATTCTCCTTCCCATAAACCAGCTCTCCACAAGAGGTCAAGACTTAGGGACCCAGGGCCTGGAATTAGCTTGCAAACTTTGGCACGGAGCAATGAATACAGACAACAGTATTACATCCTAATCGTCAAACTTAGGAAGAGACTAGATCTTAGTTACGCCAGTCACAAAGAGGAATGAGAACTACGTGGCTTGATGGAGGTGCTGACGGTCACCATAACGGCGGTCGTACGACAACACACAGATGCTTCACAGCCACACATTGCGCAGTGCGATCTTACGCAAGGCTGTGTGGTACACATTTCACTTAAAGAAAAATGGAGCGCCTCCATCACCCGTTTGCACGGGTGAGGGGGCTTGAGAGCCACTCTCGAGTCCAAATAGTCAGAGGATTCTCGTGTTGCTGTCTCGTCAACATCCTTCTCTTCCGTCTCCCTCTTCTCCATGCCCCGATTCCAGCTTCAGCCGGCGTCACTCACAGCCCGAGGATCCGGGACCCAGCCCAGCAGCCGCTGCTGGCTCCATGCCTCTCACTCCTCCAATACTGCATTTTGGCCTCACCAAGCTCCCCACCCTGGTTAGATTTTCCTTCTCCTTATGAAGGTTTTCGAAGTTAAATTATTTCCGTTCTGAATTAACCTGATACATTGGGTAAATGTATGTAGGGAACTGAAATGATCAGATGTTAACATTTGTTTTCTTGGGTAGGGACTCAGCTATTTCCTTCTTTTCCTTCCTGTTCTGAGGCTATATCTTTATTGCTATGGCCCCAGATATATTTTATTTCAGCATGTGGACTGAATTTCATTCCAAAAAATACAGAGCTTAGAGATCTTGGTCTCTTGGTCAGTTCAGTTCAGTTCAGTTGCTCAGTCATGTCCAACTCTTTGTGACCCCATGGACTGCAGCACACCAGGCCTCCCTGTGCATCAGCAACTCTCGGAGTTTACTCAAACTCATGTCCATCTAGTCAGCGATGGCATCCAACCATCTCATCCTCTGTTGTCCCCTTCTCNCCTGGCGTGCTGCGATTCATGGGGTCGCAAAGAGTCGGACACAACTGAGCGACTGAACTGAACTGAATATATAGAAATATAATTTATTCAAGTTTGCTACACATTTTTGGCTCATAGCTCTCTTTTCATCTTTTGAGTTATTAAAAGGGATTTCCAGAAAGCTGGCCCATGGTGAGCACCAGCAGCCCACTCTCCACGCGCCGTCTCCCCGCCCGCCCTGTCAGCAGCAGCATTCAGGAAGCTACTCAGGCCTCCTCGTTCTTTGCAGACTGGAACAAACCGGATTATACTGCACTGTATTTATCACAACTGGCGATCTTTATGAATATGGCAGGATCGGGATGAGCAGTTCTGACAGGTAATAAAGATCTGGTAATCAGTGGCGTAAAGTGCTCTGTGTGGTCTCTCTTAGGTTTGAAATGATATTCTAATAATTGGAATACCTTTTGGAAGATATGTAGGCATACTTTACATGGAGCAGAGGACAGGTGTTCTCCCAAATGCTAAAAACATTGTTCAATTGCCACGAAGCAGGAGTGGTGTACACTGATACCTGGCCGTGTGAATGATCACCACGAAGAATATTGGATATCAGTTGTTTTTAAAAAAATGATTAATTTGGGTAAATGTCCCTCAATTTTACTGTCTTACCTAATAATTTCATACAATTCCTGTGTCCACTTTATTTTTTTTTTAGCATTATGTGTTGCTAAATGAACACTCTTTAGTTATTTTTGGTTAATGTTACCACTAATTTTCCCAGTGAGATGACTAGGAAGTTACAATCCTTGAATCTGTTTTTTAAAATAATGTTATTGTTTCCTTAAGCCTGAATTGAGTGATGTAATCCTCCCCTCTAAATTTCAGTTAAAATAGTTTTGCACATGATTCGTGGAGTAACATATTTGAAACTTCATTTATATGCTGGAGTGTGGGCTTAAAAAAAGTCTCAGCTATAACTATAAATATTTCAGAGTTAATCAACGCTCCCCATTCATCTATATGAAAACATTGTTCTTCAAATTCCATTGAAAAACAAAACTTACGACCATCTTTTCTAATTTTTACAACTTTCAGGCCATCACAAGTATCTGCATGTTTGAGTTATTCCAGAATAACATACACCGGAGAATGGCCCAACAGCCCATTCTTATCAATGATCCAAGATTTATTCATGGGATACTTGGAGTACGTAATCTCATCAATGCTCCAGCTCTCCAGGCTTTATCTTTTGATCAAACTAGACCACTAAGAAGCAGCATTGTTGGTTCACAATTTCTTGGCACTTGATGCAAGAGTTTTAAAAGGGCTTAACACTCAGGTAGGAAGCTCAGGGTCCCCAAGCGGCAGGAAGGATAAACCACAAGTGGCAGACATTCGTCTTCTTTACCCCAGATTAAAGGAGGCGCCTCTAACCCTGTGTTGCCATGACAACACCTGGATAGAACTTAACTTCGAGAAGCTAATGGCTCACTAAACTAATGCGTTTTTCTTATGGAAATGTTTTTCCTAAACTATGTTAATGAAGCTATATATTTGCTTTGGAATCTGCTTTTCCTCAAAATCTGTTCTACCTAAAACTAACCTTTTCTCAAACCTTGAGCTGATAATGACTCAGCAAGCCAGTATGCTTATTCATGGAAACGTTTTTCCTAAACTATGTTAATGAAACTATATATTTGCTTTGGAATCTGCTTTTCCTCAAAATCTGTTCTACCTAAAACTAACCTTTTCTCAAACCTTGAGCTGATAATGACTCAGCAAGCCAGTATGCTTACTCATGGAAATGTTTTTCTTAAACTATGTTAATGAAACTTTGTATTTGCTTGAAAATCTGCCTTTCTTCAAGATTCCAGTCAGTAGTTATGGCCGGAGAAGTCTCCCCTCGTGCCCTTCTGTCTCAAAAGGCACGTTGTGGGAGAGGGCTCTGGCACAGCTCTTTCAGTCCTGAGGCATTTCTTTCCTCTGACTGGCAGCTTGCTAACAGATTTGTAACGCCGTGCGACCCCGTGGACTCTAGCCCGCTGGCCCCTCTGTCCATGGATTTCCCAGGCAAGAATACTGGAGTGGGTTGCCATTTCCTTTTCCAGGGGGTCTTCCCAACCCAGGGGTCATTACCTGTTTCTCCTGCTTGGCAGGAGGATTCTTTGCTGCTAAGCCACCTGGGAAGCCCATTTTCATGGACAGAGAGGGTGGGCTGGGTGTAATGACTGAATTTCATTTTCACTTTGCCTACCAGGGAGCTTATAGTGATGGTGACTCAAATTTGAAAATTCACAGGATCCTAAAACCTACATATTTACATTATTATTTTCCTAGTGATTTCATAAGGAACATACTTCAAACCGCATATGTTGGAATAATTTAATATATAGGGTTGAACCACTCTGAATTAATATTTTTTGTAGATAAGAAATGGTCTAGTATCAGCAATTTTCTTTCGAACTAATATATAAAACCGTACGATGGAAGCTAATAAACATTTCCTTAATACTTGCTCATTTTAAATTAATTTCAATTGTGTTATAATTAATTTATAGATATTTAATCTCTTTCAAACTTATGTGGAATAAGATACAATATTAAATAATAATTCATTTATAATTTATTACATCTTATATTATGTATACTTGTATCTTTAGTCAACATTTATCATGAAAACAGATTTAGTATAAAAACATGTAGCTGAGTGCCAGTGGAGAAAAAGGAACTGTTTTCATCGAGAAGCTGCTGCGTTTCTCTGCCTGGAAAGACCTGGAAAGTCACTGGGGCAGATCTTTTCTGACTCTTTCTTGAACACTTACAGGCTTCCCTGGGGGCTCAGCGGGTAAAGAATCCGCCTGCAATGCAGGAGACCGTGGTTCAAGTCCCGGGTCAGGAAGATCTGCTGGAGAAGGGGTAGGCTACCCTCTCCAGTTTCTTGGGCTTCCCTCGTGGCTCAGCTGGTAACAAATCCACCTGCAATGTGGGAGATCTGGGTTTGATCCCTGGGTTAGGAAGACTCCCTGGAGAAGGGAAAGGCTTCCCACTCCAGTATTCTGGCCTAGAGAATTCCATGGACTCACAAAGAGTCAGACATGACTGAGCGACTTTCACTTAGAAGAACAGGTACTGAGAGCCTGAACAAAGATGCTCCTTTTGGTAAGCAGAACTGGTTTTTGACAGAGCTGGTCGTTGGAGATCATGTGGGCAAATTTTCACAGACAAGCCTCCCGGGAGGAAACAAGCTGAGACCCCGTAATTTCCAATTTGGTGTACTGTCAAGAAGAGGCTGTGGTGACAAGCTCCTAGTCTTAGAACTTGCTGTGTCTGATACACGAGCCCTGAACAACACGTTCGTGGAACTTCAGACATCCGGCATCTGGGAATAAACCTGTTACGCACAAACGGTGATGCTAGCAACTGAGAGCTGACTCACTGGAAGAGACCCCGATGCTGGGAAAGGCTGAAGGCGGGAGGAGAAGGGGACGGCAGAGGATGAGCTGGTCGGATGGCGTCACTGACTCAATGGACATGAGCTTGAGCAAACCCTGGGAGTTGGGGATGGACAGGGAGGCCTGGCGTGCTGCAGTCCATGGGGTCGCAAGGCGTCGGACACGCCTGAGCGGCTGAACGACAGCAGCATGTGTGTAGCATGTGTGTGTCATACGTGTATCATACGTGTATTGTCTGTCGTATTAGGTATCCATGTGAGGCCCTTATTGAGGCCTTGCAGTTTTGGCTGCCGCAGGTTTCAGGATCTGCTCAGTCATTTGGAGCCACTGTTTGCGCCGACGCCAAAGGGGGATTAACAGTGTCCATCACTTCCACATCAGGGCAGCACCAAAACTCTCTCAGCTTATTTTCAAATTTAAAGTCGCTAATTGTAAAATAAAAAATATATATATGGATCACATGTACTTACTTCTTGCCAAAAAGTCATTTCTCTTTTAAATAGAAAGAGTGTGATTTCAAATCCAATTAGAAGTAGACCAAGCACTGCAAGGAAAAAACTGCTGGTGTTCATCCTTACGGCACCTTCAGCCGGAACAGACATGAAATGTCAACTAGTCATCTGTGAAAGCAACCAGCTGTGACGAAGCCATCCGTTTCCCCTCCTGGAATACGTGTTAAAGTGGATGATTTGTTATATCTGACGTTTCCAGAATCAGAGTTACTCTGGGTTCCTCAGCCTCCGAATGTATCCAGGTCCCCACGGGTCTCTGGTTTCCGTTTTGGATGTTACTCCTTTAATAAAAAATCCTTAAACGCTGAAGCATAATAGTGATTTGCAGAAGGCAATGGCACCCCACTCCAGTGCTCTTGCCTGGAGAATCCCATGGACGGAGGAGCCCGGCAGTCCATGGGGTCGCTAAGAGTCGGACACGACTGAGCGACTTACCTTTCACGTTCATGCATGGAGAAGGAAATGGCAACCCACTCCAGTGTCCTTGCCTGGAGAACCCCAGGGACGGGGGAGCCTGGCGGGCTGCCGTCTCTGGGGTCGCACAGAGTCGGACCGGCTGCAGCGACTCAGCAGCAGCGGCAGCAGCACAATAGTGCCCTTCAGTGTCTGCCCAGACAATGCAGAGGCCTTAGGCCACCTCACTCTGTCTCTATTCCAGCCTTCATGCTATTGTCGAGTATTTTGGTTTCTTCATATATTTTGAAAACTGCAAAGTATTGTCTCTATTATCTCATGGAGTCAATATCCGTTTATATTTACCTACACATCTACCAATTCCTTTGATTTTTCATTGCTGGAGACATGCCATTCTGAAAACATTGAAGCCAGACGCATAAAAAGAAATGTTAGGAATCCTGTAACAATTTCCAGCGGCAACGAGGCGAATTTTGGCCTGAAAAATTATACAGGGGCATGCAACTCTTTTTATGCAAGTAGAATTAAAACACGCATGTAGTACGGTGTGTGCTGATTGCTCTCTGTTTGGCTCCCCTCACCCAGCGCTGTCAGACCCGTGCTCCCTGTCGCTCTGCACCTTAGCGTTCTCCTCTTCCTTGCTCCGCAGCAGGGTTGTGTTTATATGCCACGGCTTAGTAAACCATAAACGTGCTTCCCTCAGGGAAGGAAGGAGGATAAGTCCAGTTCAGTTGCTCAGTCGTGTCCGACTCTTTGTGACCCCATGGACTGCAGCACGCCAGGCCTCCCTGTCCATCGCCAGCTCCTGGAGTTTACTCAGACTCATCTCCATTGAGTCGGTGATGCCATCCAAGCATCTCATCCTCTGTCATCCCCTTCTCCTCCCGCCTTCAGTCTTTGCCAGCATCAAGGTCTTTTCCAATGAGTCAGTTCTTTGCATCAGGTGACCAAAGTTTTGGAGCTTCAACATCAGTCCTTCCAATGAGTAGTCAGGACTGATTTCTTTTAGGATGGACTGGTTGGGTCTCCCTGCAGTCCAAAGGACTCTCAAGAGTTTTCTCCAACACCATAGTTCAAAAGCATCAATTCTTCAGCGCTCAGCTTCTTTATGGTAAACTCTCACATCCATAGATGACCACTGAAAAAACCATGGCCTTAACTAGATGGACCTTTGCCAGCAAATTAATGTCTCTGCTGTTTAATATGCTGTCTAGGTTGGTCATAGCTTTTCCTCCAAGGAGCAAGCATCTTTTAATTTCATGGCTACAGTCACCATCTGCACTGATTTTGGAGCCCCCCAAAATAAAGTCTGTCACTTTCCACTGTTTCCCCTTGTATTTGACATGAAGTGATGGGTATGGATGCCATAACCTTAGTTTTCTGAATGTTGAGTTTTAAACCAGCTTTTTTACTCTCCTCTTTCACTTGTTATCAAGAGGCTCTTTAGTTCTTCTTTGCTTTTTGCAATGAAGGTGGTGTCATCTGCATATCTGAGGTTATTGATGTTTTCCCCAGCAATCTTGATTCCAGCTTGTGCTTCATCCATTCTGGCATTTCGCATGATGTACTCTGCATATAAGTTATTTTTTTTTTTAATTTTAATTTTTATTTTTTCATCTCAGGTGTACATGTGTTCCCAATCTTGAACCCCCCACCCCACCTCCCACTCCACATCAACTCTCTGAATCATCCCCGTGCACCAGTCCCAAGCATCCTGTATCCTGAACTGAATATAGACCGATGCTTCGTTTCNCTCCCTAGGAGGGCTGCACCCTAGCTTGGATTTGCTTTAGCTGAAAGCTTCTGAAAGACCATGGGGTTGTAATGCAGAAAGAAGGACAATTAGAGCCCTGGGTCACTTCACAGGCTCACATACCAATTGAGACCAAGGTAGTGTGAAGAGACCAACAGCAAAAATACTTAGATACTTGGATCTTTTTAGATACTTGGATGTTGAAAAGATAAGAAAAGGAACTAGACAGAGTTCTAAAGCAAACTTACCCCCAAACTCAGTGATACTTCATGAAGTCAAGAGATCGCCCACTGTATTGAGTTTCAATGCTCCCAAGTCTTTTCTTTTATCTATCCATCTTCCTCCTCTCCTACCATATCTTTTTTTCTGCCTTGAGTTGGAAATTACTTTTTAGTCATGTATGTTGAAATTTTAGGACACTTGACTAGGATTTGTTTTTAATTCCTATAAAGACCAGTTTTCATTTTTCTTTCATTCCTATACAGACCAGTGAAGACTCAAACCAAATCAAATCATTATATGGATCACATTTTTGAATTCATTATTTTTCCTTAGGAAGAACTCTGTATTATTGATGTGAACTAGAAGAAAGGAAAGGTTGGCCTCTTTGTTGTTTTAATACCAAGAAATATTGACATCACAATTGTTGAAAGTAGCTGAAAGACCCCTCTTGCCTGGAGTGCCAGCTCAACTCAGACTGCCTCTTTGGAGCAATGTGTTCCAAATGCCTATGGTCTTTTCCTTTTCTAACTTAAAAAATTATGGGTTTGCCTGTTACAATAAATATGAATTAAACAGTAATGGCTTTAACATTTTCCTTCCTTCTTTTCTTTGTTTAAAAATAATTTATTGAATGCCAAAGACATGTCAGGCATTGTCTCAGCCTCTTGGGATGCAAAGATGAATAAAACACTGCCTTATTCTTAAGAAAATATATGTGTTGATAAAAAACGAAGGCCATTTATTTGTTCCAGAATGAAGGCATCATTTTTAATAGCAAATACATTTATTTTATCAGTTCAGTTTAGCCGCTCAGTCATGTCCGACTCTTTGCAACCCCATGGACTGCAGCACATCAGGCTTCCCTGCCCATCACCAATTGTAATTACAATATTTTACATTTTTTCATTACACATAAGATGCTTATTCTATTTTTTAAAATTTTTTATTGGAGTATAGTTGCTTTATAATGTTATGCTAGTTTCTAGTGTACAGCAAAGTGAATCAGCTGTATGTATACACATACTCCCTATGTTTTGGATTTCCTTCCCATTTAGACCTCCATCGAGCATTGAGTAGAGTTCCCTGTACTATATACTCTCATTATGTACTATGTACTATATGCTCTCATTAGTTATCTGCTTTATACATAGAATTAATAGTGTATAAATATCAATCCCAATCCATCCAACCACCCCCTTTCCCTCTTTGGTGTCCATATTTTTGTTTTCTATGTCTGTATCTCTATTTCTGTTTTGCAAATAAGATCTCTATACCACTTTTCTAGACTCCACATATATGTGTTAACATACAATATTTAAGTAGAAGGAATAGTCTGTACAAAGGCAAAGTGTGATCGAGGAAACAGGCTTTTGTTCCATGTGGTTATAGATTATTAATAGAGACAATAGAAATGTGGAATGGGATGGCAACTGTAGCCTAAGAAAGACTGGGGTGCCCAGCTTAGAATGCGATGCTCATAAATGCCATGGACTTAATTCTGGAGGAAATTGAAAGCCCTTGACAAANAGGCTTTTGTTCCATGTGGTTATAGATTATTAATAGAGACAATAGAAATGTGGAATGGGATGGCAACTGTAGCCTAAGAAAGACTGGGGTGCCCAGCTTAGAATGCGATGCTCATAAATGCCATGGACTTAATTCTGGAGGAAATTGAAAGCCCTTGACAAATGCTAAGTGAGACCAAAAGTGTGTTGTGCAACGTTCCTTCTAGGTACTGAGAGATGGGGAGTGGAGAGAGACTAAAGGCAGTGCTTTCATACTCGTTTATTTTAATCCTCTAAATGACCCTGAGACCGGCAAGGCTCCGTCTTCTTTGCACAGATATGGCCTCCAGCTGAAAAAGTTTACGTTTCTTGCCCAAGGCCAAGTGGTTAACCAAGGACTCAACTCAGAGCTTCTGATTTTCATTTCAGCGAAAATCCACTGCCCTTACCAGCTTCTCCTTTTCAGTGTGACAGTAACAGCTGCTATTTGAAGGACACTTACAGATGGCCAGGTGTTTTTGCAGGCACTTTGCCGTCAGTGTCTCTTCTGTGCATAGCTGCACGCACTAAGTTGCTACAGTCGTACAGTCGTGTCTGACGCTTTGAGACCCCAAAGACTGTAGCCCACCAGGCTCCTCTGTCCATGGGATTCTCCAGGGAAGAATACTGGAGTGGGTTGCCGTAACCTCCTCCAGGGGATCTTCCCAACCCAGGAATCGAATCCATGTATCTTATGTCTCCTGCATTGGCAGATAGGTTCTTTACCACTAGCATCACCTGGGAAGTGTCTCTTCTGCATCCCAATCAAATATGTGAAATATAAATTATTATCTCCCTTTTATAAATAAGGAAACTGAGGCCTGGAGAAAGAAAGCAAATGCACAGGGTCACATTAGTCACAAAACTGGGGCTATCTGAGTCCAGAGACCTTCAAGGCACTATGCTACAGTTCTTCCCGACATTGAAGAAGAAAACCAACCGTATACCACCAGTCAGCCTTCACAAAGGTTGAATAAATATTGAATGACAGTATGAGTCAAGTAACAAATTAACAGCAGAGCAAGACTTAGAGAGAAAGCAGGTCTCTCCACCAACCTTCTTCCCATGACCACACTCGGCAACAATCTACTCTGGACCTAATTTAGACAGACGACGTTGTCAAACCCACACGGAGAAAAGTTTCAGAATGTCTGACATTGAGTTGAAATCTCCGGCCTCTGAGATAAATCTTTCAAAACCTCATCTCCTCTCCAGTATGCAGCCAGCCCAGTGGGGAGGCCCAGGCAGGAGCTGACCCTTCAAATGCCCTAATGATCAGATCTTGAAAAGTTTTCACAGTAGCCTTGGAAAGTTGGATGACATGATAATAAGGACTCGTGGTTTTCAAATAAAGAGCCTTAGCCAATTATTAATTTTTCACGTAAAATGAGCTTAGCTAAAGAATAGACAGTGAAAACTCTTTGCAAAGAGAGCTCTCATTTCAAACATTACCAAAAACCCACTTTCTCATGCAAACCATTCAGAAAAATGTGATTACACCAGAAAGCAAAAGAAGGTGGATAACTGGAGAGATATTTGTCTTTTAGGAATTTAACTACAAAATAATTAAATTCAATGGGGTGTATAATTACACAAAATTGAAACCTGATCTCCCCAGAAATTTCCCCTCTATTACCTCAGGGAAATGAGCCAGAGCCTGTGACTTTTCTCCCTTGGGTTTTCTGTATTAATCTGGTTGTGATTTGTTAAAAAAAAAATCTGTTTTTTTCTAAACCTACTTGAGGTAGGTTTCACTTCTCCTGAAATTCCCACAGAGGAAAATAGTCTGTTCTGCTATTGCCTCATGGAGCTTTTGGGTACCTGGCAGCCAGCAAAAGTGGCTGGACCCACAGCATCCTTGGCTGTAAACCATCTCTGTGCCTCAGACTGTGACTTTTTGCAGAACAAAGGCCTTTCTCATTACAGGTGCAGAACTGATAAGAATGGCCTTTTTTCTTTTAACTATAAAACTCAGATAAATCTCTCTAAAGTGCTCATGGACTCAATGCTTTAACTGACACAGAATATGTCTTTTGAAAAGTATATTTTGAGATAACCATATTTTATTAACATGTAGTGGCTTATTAAAACTGTAAAGAGATAAGGGGAGAAGCATTTTTCAGATGCCAGTTTTCACGCTTCTGTAAACTCTGTGACCCATATATATTTAGTTTAAAAAATTTTTTAATTGAAATATAGTTGCTGTACAATATTATGTTAGTTTCCAGTGTACTGCATAGTGATTCAGTATTTGCACACATTATGAAATGATTACCATGATAAGTCTCATAACCATCTGTCTCAACACAAAGTTATTACAATATTGTTGACCATATTCATTAAGCCGTATACTGCCTCNGGGGGTCAGGAGGGAGGGGACACACGCGCAGCCACGGCTGAGTCATGCTGGGGTTTGACAGAGCAGCAAGGCTCTGTGAAGCAAGTGTCCTCCAATAAAAAGCTGGTGTTTCTCCCATCGGTAAGACCTGCATGTGTGACATTAAGAAACAAAGGCTGTGCGCAGTGCAGGAGGCCTCCCCAGAGGCGCGGGGCCTGCATGTCAGGGTCTCATGTCGTGTTAAGGGACGAGGAAAACAGAAGGGAGTGGTATGGCAGAGGGCACCGTGCGGGGGAACCCTAAGAGGTTTTTCCAAAAAGGTCTCTCAGGGAAGGTGGCGTTTAGGCCGAGAGCTGCGGGAAGAGCATTTACTTGGTGAGCGAGCCCTCTGGGAGAGGAAACCGCTGCTGCAAAGGATCGGACTGGGCCAGCTGGAGGCAGCCCTGGGTGAAGTGTCCGGATGAGCCAGCAGCAGGCGCCCGGCCTCTGTCCGGCGCCGCAGCCACGCTGCTCCGACGGCCGGGCAGGCAGACGCGGGCACCGCACCGCTGGCCGCAGAGCTTGCTCCCCGCGCTGCACTCTCCGGCCCGCTCCTTCGGACGCCGGCTGAGTTGCGTCGCTACAAAAGTCTTTTCGTGGCAGAAAATTCAGTTCTCTGGAAGACTGCGAAAGGCACCTAGAACAAATCTTTTCTCAAAAAGATGAAAAGGCTTTGGGAAGATGGAGTCATGGAGTTGCTTTAAAAATGGCAGAAGGCGGTGGAAGAAGACGGCGGAGACGTTGCTCAAGCAAGCTCTTGGTGGAAGTGGAAAACGCGTCTCATTTCTCCTTAAAATCGGGAAGGAACTTTATGGCCAGCCCAGTACCCCTCTCATACAGAGCCGACCTGTCTACCGGTCTCCTCTCAGCTCATCCGCTCAGGCAGCCCGGCCTCCTCTCTGACCACACCGGCCTCCCTGGTGTCCAGTGAGCCCTACAGGGCGGCTGCCAGTCCAGGCCCTGCTCCCCTTGCAGGCTCTGCCCCCGATATCCCTGGGGCTCACCGGGTCCACTCCTCCTCCAGGTCTTGGCTCAAATGTCTCTTCTCAACGAAGCTTGAATATGCTGTAAAAACCGCAGCGCGCGCACTCACCTGGTAGCTCCTTACCTTCCCTGACGTTTTATCCACCCCCTCAGTACGTTTGCTCTAAGGATCGAGGTGTGTCTAATAGCTGAGGCACTGACAGAGCCTGGCTCACACTAGATTTTGGTAGATATTTGCCAAGCCAGTGAGCTGAAGATATTTTTGTGAGACAGGGAGACACTATTGAGAAATCTGGGGGAAGGTCAAGAAGATGGACAGTTTTACCCTGCTGTACGCAGGAGGCGTGGGTTCCACCCTTGGGTTGGGAAGATCCCCTGGAGAAGGAAATGGCAAACCACTCTAGGACTTTGTCCTGGGAGGACAGAGGAGCCCAGTGGGCTATAGCCCCAGGGGTCACAAAGAACTGGAAGTCACTTAGTGAGTAGGCGACCAGACAACACAAATCCCTTAGTAATCCCTGCGGAATCCTTCCGAACTCCTCTTATGCCAGTGACACCCTGCAAGTCTGTGCTCTTTTGATGGACTGCTTTTAAAAGTCCCTTCTGTTGCCTGAGCAGCGAAGCTCTGGCCGTTAGCATGCCTGTTTCAACTGCAGACACGAGCCTTGCAGGGAGGCCCAGCAGTCGCCAGCCACTTCCTTCTTGACTAACAGGCTCTTTAAGAAACTTACCATTCCTTGGGCTCAGCATTCACTTAATTAAATACAATATTTGCATGCAAGAATTTTATATATAAATGTCATTTAAAAATGACCTCAACAGACACAAGAACGAATCGACAGCAGGGACTGTGCGTCTCCACGGATGGTATCTCTCTCGCATTGCCTGGCCACAGAAGTATCTTCAAGAAATGAATGAACGCTCACCAGTGAGATTATTTACTTACAAACAAGAATGTCCAAAACGGGTATCCTGATAGCAAAGCTATAGGCTTATACTCTAGTGAAAGTTCTTCAAATTGTCTGGTATAAAAAATTGGCCAGAGATGTCCCAGCACACCGTGATCAGGCCAATCATTACTTGGACAGCCTACAAGAAAAGACTACCACAATCAATTACCCAGACAGAAAATGCCAAGAAGGTTACAATTTGGGTGCTGGGAAGGGCTTAGGGGGAGATAGTTGCCATGTTTCTGAAGCATAGGGGTCTCCACTAGTATTCTTACTTGGGCTTAGAAATTATCAAAAACTGGGGGGAATCCAAGGGGATGGAGGAAGGTGGCAGCCATCAAAGCACCTGGAATCTCTGTCTGCAGCTCAGGGATCAACCATGAGAGTGGTTAGTGATATGCACAAGCGTGGCTGTTTTCAGGCAAACGAAGGTGTCAAGGGACTTACTCGCAGCGCAGGTCAGAAGGACGCTGGCCGGGGGGCTCCTGGGCTCTGAGGGGAGGGAGGCTCTGTGAGCCTTTCTGCCTCCTCTTCTCGCCTGTCTGACGTCACACGCGCCTCTCTCAGTTCCAGTTCTTCTCTCTGATACATTTCTACCATTCCCACGCCCTTCAGCCCGCTAACGGGACAATGCTTTCCTTCTGGTAGCAGTTCTGACCTTCAGCACTACGAGGTGGGGGACCCACTCAAAACCAGACCTGCTGAATCTTGAGATCCTGGCCCCAGGGATCTTAGCCGCTTTCCTGAGGTGTGATGTATCATCTTACAGCCCCGGTTTCTGATCTGACTCAGTGAAGTCGCTCAGTCGTGTTCAACTCTTTGCGACTCCATGGACTGTAGCCTATCAGGCTCCTCCGTCCATGGGATTTTCCAGGCAAGAGTGCTGGAGTGGATTGCCATTTCCTTCTCCAGGGGATCTTCCTGTCCCAGAAATCGAACCCAGGTCTCTCACATTGCAGGCAGACGCTTTACCGTCTGAGCCACCAGGAAGCCAAGGCCCCAGTAATTGGGGTGTGATGAAGACAGACGTAGCGTGCTAGGTTCTGCTGGGAGCAAGGAGTATAAAGAGTGGCCTAGAAATTCATGTTCCCTGAAATAAATGTACAGGGAGCATGTGAAGCACACAGAGCTCCGAGGCGATCAGTGTCCACGAAGCCCTGTGGCCCGGCTTATCTCGACTGTAGCCCCTGACCTCGTCATCTCCTCTGAGACCCGCAGTCTCACATGTACTTCAAACTCTTTATAAACATACACAGATAGACAGACAAGAGAAAATCAGAGGGGTATGACTGCTGCAACTCATTCCATCAACTCTCTTCCACTGGGTAGCTGAGACAGAGGACTCGCTGTCTCTTTTTAAAAATAGTTGGAACCTGCAATATCACCATCATGTGTCCCCTCAAGTAGCATTTAGCCCTTACCCCCAACATTCTGGTTTCTTTTTTCAACACGAGGTGATATGGTGGCTTCTTATCCAAAATGTAACACAGGCATTAGACAGAATGAATGAAATCTGTCTCCAGAAGAAAATGTAAAAAAAAAAAATAATAATGATTTTCTTGTATAAGCCACTTTAAAGTCACTGAGAAATTTATTCTTGCTTTCTCTAATTTTTCACAATTAAATAACTCCCTGAAATAATAACTAAAAATCAACTTATTAATATGCTCTCTTGGACAAAGCTAAAAAGTTTTAATTGTCCCGTTAGACTTTATCCACTTTTCGCCACCCTTAAAGACACTTTAAGAGCCAGGATTCTTAGATGCAGACAGCAGAATGTAATCTCACTGGCTTAAGCAAGATAGGCTATTAGGCTCTAGTGAGCTCAGAGGATCACTGGGAGCATAAAACCAGTAGAACAAGGCCCAGAGCCAAAGCACCAACCTGGGCTGAGGAGACTAATATCCCCGTTAAATCTCCCTGCAGAGCTCTGCTGCAGAGGTCAAATCTTCCCTGCTCCCCGGGCCATCATGTGTGCAAGCGGAACTGATGCCCAGTGTAGAGCAGCTTTTGTTCTTCTCTTCCAAATTAGATTTCAGGGCACGAGAATGTGCCTGGAAGAACCTCAGTCAAATGCCTTCACTCTCACTACAGGGGAGGCAGCGGAGTTTGTTTACTTACTTTTTTGATTCAGCTTTCAGAAAGACAGCTTTCACAATTTAGCAACCAGTAGAAAAGGTGTTCAAAAGAGGTGGCAGCCACGAAGGACTGATCTCTGACGGACGCCTTTGGGGATACATGCTCCACTCGCCGCAGGTTCATCGTCCACATCTGAGGAGCTATTCCCTGCTCACGTCTGATTGGAGGGGGCGGCGGAATCTGCCTCCAGTTGGATCCACCAGTGCCTCTTTCCCAGCAATTGTATACTTAGAACAAAGCTAGTTTGTTCCAAACGTGCAATTTAATCTGGGATTGTCTCTGGATAAGAATATATAAATTCTTAGAGAGAATGGGCTGAAAGGATATCCAGAAGAATCAGAAATGAGGAAAAAGAACAAGAAAACTGATGACTTTCAACTTCCTAATCCCAATGCTTCCCTGAAACTTAGAGGCCATTTTGCTCTTGGGTGCTGGACGACACACACACGTCCTTAAATACCGTTCCTTTCTTTTGCTTAAGCTGACGTGAGTGTTTCCTGTCACTTGCAATCAAAGTAAGTTTTAATCTGCGCTTTGTCTTTCCTATAGCTGTCATCCTGTGACTTTGAGAATTCACTTTTTGGTTATCCAAAATCTGATGCCTCTTCATTCTCTCCCCAGTTTAGATTTTTTCCTTCATCTCTTGTCAATAACCAACTCTGACACTAAGTTCTTGATTTCAAGATCTTTACTTACACATATTTCTCTTCCGATTCACATCACCCATCAATTCTCAAGGATTCATTATCCAATAATGTGCCAGACACGTGAAACAGAAAACGGAACATACAGTCGTGGAGAGAGTGACGCCCGCGTGAGCTCGGCTCCTCCTTATACCAGTTACTAGCGTGTGCTCAGCAGCTGTTCTGTCCAACTCTTTGCGATGCCGTGGACTGTAGCCTGCCAGGCTCCTCTGTCCATAAAATTTTCCAGGTAAGAGTACTGGAGTGGGTTGCCGTTTGCATAGTAGTGGGATCCCCTCCTCAAAGGGAGTGTCTCAACCCAGGGATTGAACTCGTAACCCCTGTATCGGCAGGCGGATTCTTCACCACTGAGCCATCCGGGAAGCCCCTATCTCAGTTACTAATTGACCCAAATCCTACTCAGGTATTTCCGAGGATGTTTTCTGATCCCACAGAGCTGGTTTGAGAGGCAAATAACAGGAACTGGCACGCATTTGAAAATCAAGATGAACTCGTAGCTGACTATCCTTTCCTATTTCCCTTCAACCCTTCTCCGGTTACTTGGGTGTGAGAGCCCACTCACCTGTCACAGATTTGGATACTTTTTCGATATCTGTGCTCTATCTTGTTAGAGACAAGTTCACTGATTATTTCATGTAATTGTTTTAAATGATTCCTTTGAATTTAGTATCTGCCATCATGAATTTACTCCCAGGTTACCACAGCAGCAACCGTAGCGTGCCCCCACATTAATTCAACTCACAGAAAGTTGTCTGTATACCACACATCCAGTACGACAGCGGCCGCTGCCGTGTGGGTGACTCCACGAGGCCGGGAGACTGAGGCCCCCGCCTGCGTCTCCACAAGGCGCCGCACTGCAACAGCGCAGCTTCACGACCCCCAACTGTCTGATGGTCCAAACTGGGTATACCCCCAATTATAACTCACTGAAGAACAGGAAAATGCGAAACGATACTAACGCAGTGACCACAGAGGAGAGACCTAAAGCCTTAAGTCCAGTCTCTGGTCTGTGACCACAATGACATTTCTAAACTGGGGATCAAATGTGGAAATCACTTAAAATCAGGGGCTCCTGGTTCCCTCCGGCCCAGGGGCTCTTTCCGCTGTCTGACTCGGTGGAGCAGGATGCGATCTGCCCTCCACTCTCCTCCCTGCGTGGCACCCTGTCCATTCCTGACCGTGGCATTTTCACTACCAAGTGTTATCACACTCACGTTCTTGAGCATCTTCTTGGATACATCTTTGCTGCCGTGAGGCTTCACACAGTGTTGCAGGGTCTGGCTCTAGCAATGTATTTATAAATTGTTTGAATTTGATAATTGCTTGGTAAATCAACCTGACAAAATAAAATCCTGTTAATCCGTTACCACAAGTAGATTTGTTTACACCAGTCATGTAACCTATGTTTGGGAAGGGCACCCCTACAGTGTAGTTTCTCTGGCATTTATTGAGTTAAGTTTGGGCGTCCCCGGAGGGAACCACAAAGACAAGTACAGCCATTCTCTGGAGCAAGTGGATTCAAGAAAAAAAGAACAGGCTGCCCGGGACAGACGGCATGTACTAAGAGCCTGGGGCAGAGAAAACAAACTTTGGTTTTTATATCTAGCGTCAAACTGAACGTCTATGGGCAGGTCAGCTGATTTGCAAACAAGTAATTTCCAGAAGAACCACTTTTCAATTCTCTGTGGCCCATTTACATCGCTAGTGGGAAGCTGCTGTATCACATAGGAACCCCAGCCTGGTGCTCTGTGACCACCTACG
>SJYA01002049.1:75167-171026 GCA_006410615.1 Neotragus moschatus
GCGGGGGTGGGTGTGGGTGGGGTGGGATATATATGTTCACGTATATATATGTGTATATATATACACACACTTATAGCTGATTCCCCGTTTTCAGCAGAAACAAACGTTGTAAAGCAATTATTGTCCAATTAAAAAAAAAAAAAAGATCCTCCCAAACGAGACTTAGGAACTCAGCTAAGAAAGAGATCACACAGAGAAGTCTTAACTTGCTGTGTTTGGACAGTAGCCATTCCTATCATCAAGAATGTGAGTTTCTGTTCATGTATTTTTGATTGCAAAATCGAACACCTATCCCCTAAAACCACAAAAAACACGGGAGTGTGGCCGAAAGGCAGAAGGCACGAGTCACTATTGCCACTCCTTGCCCCTTGGCCCTGGGACCCCAAGCCACTAGACGCCATTCTGTCAATTAGCCAGCTTGCTTGTATCTTTGAGGATGCTGTGTGTGTAAAATGGTTGAGTTGCTGAAAACACGCTTTGAAGAGGGGATATTGAAAGGAATAAACAAAAAGTAGCAAATGAATACTTGGGTTCTTCCCAACTGTGGGTGGTTTGGAAGCACTCTGGCCGTGGGGTTACTGGGAACGCCCTGGCCCTCCTCACCTCCGACCCCCGACCCCCGACCCCCAGCCGTGGCAGTTTACTTCCAGCACCAGCCACCCACCGACCAAGGCTCCCGAAACTCACACGCAGGCCCGCAGCGGCGCGGCGCAGCTTCCCCCTCCCGCTCCCGCCCAGCTCTGCGGATGCGGCCCGGCTGCGGGGCCGCTGCGCCGGGGCCCCGCGGGCTCCAGGCCGAGGCTGGGCGGCGCGCGGGCAGCCTCCAGGGCCGGGGCGCGCGCAGGGCGCGGGCCGCGCGCTCACCGCGTCGCCAACGGCCGGCCCCCGCGCCGCGCCGCTGAGGGTCGGCTGCGCGGGCTGCGCGCCCCGGGACGCCTGCTCGTACCGGCGCGTTTGGCATGATTCCGACAAGGCCCGCTGGGGGCACTGGGTCCTCAGTTCATTCTTTCGCGGAGCGGAGATGAGAGCAGCGCGGGAACCGCACAGGCCCGTGCGAGCAGCTCTGAAGGGGGCGGCGCACATGTTCCGCCGCCTTTACAGCCCGGTACACAGGCGCGCGCGCGCACACACATATGCAGATGAGGGCAGTCAGGAAAGTCTCCTCCAGGGGACTTTTGATCCAGGGCCCGGAGCAGGAGAGGAGAGAGTCTCGCCGGCGGGAGAAGACACCGGCGGCGCTCAGGGAGCAGGGCGAGGCTGCAGCAGGGAGTGAGGCGGGCAGCCGGGCCGCACAGGCCTTCCTAGGACTTGGGCTTTACCTGTGAAGGGGATGAGGCGCGTTGAAAGTTTTCTGTTTAACATCTTAGCATGGACCACTTCACACATGCAGGAAAAATACTGGGGATCCCATGGAGTCATCCCTCAGCCTCGAGGATGGCACTTGGCGACCTTGTTTTATCAATCATCCCCCTTCTTCATATTCTTCTGGACTGGGCAATACATCATTTCACGTTTAAATGGTTCAGTATGTGTTCTGAAACACCATGTAAAGAGTTCTTGCTTCTTTTAAACCATATCAGTCAGTTCAGTTCAGTCGCTCAGTCGTGTCCGACTCTTTGCGACCCCATGAATCGCAGCATGCCAGGCCTCCCTGTCCGTCACCAACTCCCAGAGTTCACTCAGACTCACGCCCATCCAGTCAGTGATGCCATCCAGCCATCTCATCCTCTGTCATCCCCTTCTCCGCCTGCCCCCAATCCCTCCCAGCATCAGTCTTTTCCAATGAGTCAACTCTTCACATGAGGTGGCCAAAGTACTGGAGCTTCAGCTTCAGCATCATTCCTTCCAAAGAAATCCCAGGGCCGATCTCCTTCAGAATGGACTGGTTGGATCTCCTTGCAGTCCAAGGGCCTCTCAAGAGTCTTCTCCAACACCACAGTTCAAAAGCATCAATTCTTCGGCGCTCAGCCTTCTTCACAGTCCAACTCTCATATCCATACATGACCAAAGGAAAAACCATAGCCTTGACTAGATGGACCTTCATTATTAAACCTAATAAAACAGTAGTTTTTTAAAGACTCTCTTTCCTGGTAGCCTTTAAAACCACCGCCTCGGAAGAATGGTAGCTGTGAAAACCAGCAGCCTAGCCAGTCACTAGAGGAGGAAACAGAGTTAAAGTCCCCCATAAGCCTTTCTGCCACTCTTTCACCAGGATGGCAGCCCCTTGGAAAAGCCCTAATCACAGGGATTATCTTAATGTGATTTGACTCAGAGCTCATTCAATAACAAAGCCCTAATCCAGGTATCTGTGGAATCCAGTAGGAGGCTTTTTAAGAATACCAGCTGCCAGGTTGCTGAGGAAGAAATACCAATAGCAGTATTAACAAAAATGATGCTGGACAAAAAATCTACGGTGAAAATTTAGGGAATAATGTGTTCACAAGTGTCCTGCAGAGTTCTGACGTATCCTTTGAAATAGTCAGCCTCACACACGTTCAGGGTTGTGCATGTGCCAAGGAAAGAGCTGGGAAAGCCCTAAGTTCTGGCTGACCTTGAGGCTCTGTGTGAGCAGAAAGTGCAGGCTAAGGCAGAGTTTTAAGCTCTCAAAATCTCGAAGGAATGAACTGGCACACTTACTCATCCCTTCAGCAACGGGTGGAAACTTGTAGGTTCAAGCCACTCAGGCATGTCTCATCCCAGCCACTCGCTGCCCGCCAGGCTAGTCAGGCAGAAGCGCCAGCGCTGTCCCGGGAGGCAGGCGCAGGCTGCACAGCTGGGCCGCAGTGAGAGCGGAGTGGAGTCGCTCAGTCACGTCGGACTCTTTGCGACCCCATGGACTGTAGCCCACCAGGATCCTCTGCTCATGGGATTCTCCAAGCAAGAGTACTGGAGTCGGTTGCCATTTCCTTCTCCAGTCAGGCCACTAAACAAAGTAGCCCAGGCAAGCCACTAAACAAACGGCGACAAGAAATATTAGCGATCTAGTGAAAACTCTCAGGATCTGACTTCCAAAGTTGCCTTATTATATTATTCAGAATGCTAAGTTTTAAACAAAAAAAAAAAAATTGAGAGACATATAAAAAATTAGGAAAATATAGACCATACATAGGAAAAAAGGCATTAACAGAAAGTATCCCTGAGGAAGTTCAGATAACAAACCTAACAAAGACTTTAAATTAGCTATTAGGAATATATTCAGAGCCGCCCACCCAAAAAAAAAACCCAACTATGAAGAATAAAAGGAAATGTACGAGAAGGAGAGAATAAGTCAGAAGGAGACTAAAATTATAAAGACAGAACCAAATAGAAACTCTGGGGCGGAAAAGTACAATGACTGCGATGAAAACTCACAGGAGGGTCTGCACAGCAGGCCGACCTGCCGGAGGAAAGAGCCGGGAATCCTGAAGCTGGACTGGCTGAGATGACGTAGGGCGGTGGGGAGAGGTGAAAAAGATGAAGAAGAGCGAGCAGCGCCTCGGCGCTCTTAGGGGCGCCGCCCGGACACCAACGGGAGCGCAGTGGGGAAGCGACGAGGGGGAGAGGGGCGGCACGCAGGAGAGCCGAGAAGACAGAGCCAAACGCCCCAGGTTTGGCTAAGAATCTCAGCAAATTCCAAGTGGAGTAACTCAAGGAGATTCCTATCTAGACACATCAGGTTCAAAACAACGAAAGTCATCTACATCAAAGAAACAATCTTGAAAATAGGAAGAGAAAAGCAAGTTATGTGCAAGAGACCCAAAACGAGATTAAATAGCTGCTCTCATCATAAGCCGTGGCGGTCAGCAGATCCCGGAATGGTATCTTCATGGTGCTGAAAGAAAGGGAGTACAAACATGAGATTAAATAACTGCTCCCATCACAAACCGTGGGGATCAGAAGATAATGGAATAATATCTTCAAAGTGCTGAAAGAAAGGGAATATAAAAATGAATTTTATATGCAGCAAAAGTAGAAAGAGCCCTTAGAAACTGGGGAAATCAAACATTCCTACACATATAAAAACAGAGAATTTATTGCTAGCCGATCTGCCTTAGAAGAAATATTAGAGAGAGCACTTCATGCAGAAAAAAAATTCTAGACATGAAATTAACTCCATTTGAGGAAATAAAAATCATTTATAAAGGTTATTAGATAAATATAAAAATATTTTTGTTCATAACTTCTCTCATATAATTTTAAAGATAATTTTATAAAGCAATAATTAAGAGGAGGGAGAATATTCCCAGAGTAATGAAAATAAAGGTAAAATAAATAAAATTTGACTACACTTAGAAGCTTTTGCACAGCAAAGGAAACCATAAACAAAATGAAAAGATAACCCACAGAATGGGAAAGAATATCTGCAAATAAAGAAACTGACAAGGGATTAACCTCCAAAATGTACAGACAGCTCATGCAATTCATATATTTATATATACATCCTTAAAACCCAATCAAAAATAGGTGGAAGATCTAAATAGGGATTTCTCCAAAGAAGAGATTCTCCAGGCAAGAACACTGGAGTGGGTTGCCATTTCCTTCTCCAATGCATGAAAGGGAAAAGGGAAAGTGAAGTCGCTCAGTCGTGTCCGACTCCTAGCTGCCCCATGGACTGCAGCCCACCAGGCTCCTCTGTCCATGGGGTTCGTCAGGCAAGAGTACTGGAGTGGGGTGCCATTGCCTTCTCCAAAAGAAGAGATACAGGTGGTCAAAACTCACATGATGTATGTATACATATAACCAAAACACTTTGCTGTACATCTGAAACTAATACAACACTGAAAATCAACTAAATTCCAATGCAAAATTTTCAAAAAAAGTTTAAATGGAGGGGGACTATCACAACTCATTCTATGGATTTTTGACAAGGTTACTTCGGCAATTCAATGGGGAAAAGGATAGGGTTTTCAAAAAATGGTGCTGAGGTAGCTGAATATTTATATGCAAAAAAATGAATTTAGATCCCTACCTCACAACATATGAAAAGTTAACACAGAATTGGTTAAGGACACAAATGGAAGAGCTGAAATGCCAAAATGCCAAAAAAATGTTACTGTTCATGACCCTGAATTGATCAACACTAAACGCAGAAGTGAGCAAAGAAAAGTATAAACTGGACTTCATCAAATTAAAACCTTTTTGTGAAGCAAAGGAAACCATCAGGAAGGTGAAAAGACAACTCACGTAACAGAAAAAATATTTGCAAATCATACATCGAATAACGGAAGCTCCCCTGGTGGCTCAGAGAGTGAAGAATCTGCCTGCAGTCTCGAAGACTGGGGTTCGACCCCTGGGTTGGGAAGATCCCGTGGAGATGGGAATGGCTATCCACTCGTGTTCTTGCCTGGAGAATTCTATGGACAGAGAAGCCTAGAGGGCTACAGTCCAGGGGGTCACAAAGGGCCAGATGCCACTGAGAGACTAACACTCAGATCCAGTAAGGGACTTGTACTGGGAACACGTAAAGAATTCTTAAATGGAAGAATAAAAAGCCCCCAAAAGCTAGTTAAAAACTTGGCAAAGGCACGTTAAAAGGTGCTCAGCATCGCGGATCACCAGGGAAATAAAGCCTGATGACAATCGAAACCATAGCGAGCTATCACTTCACACCTGTTTGAACGGCTGTTGCCCAAAACGACAAAGGATGTTTTGTGCACTGTTGGTGGGAATGCAGGCTGCTGCAGCCACTGTGAAAAGCAGTAGGGAGGGTCCACGCGACCCAGCAATTCTGCTCCTGAGTACAGAGCCAGAGAGCGCCAGAAAGTTACGTGAAAAACAGCCAAGACCTGGGCTGTCTAAGTGTCCAACGCAGATGAGCGGGTTAAAGCGTGCCTCCCCAGCACCTCTCCACACAGAAAAGACAGCCATGCTTATCAGTTTAAGCTTTTATTAATGGGGGAAAGGAAATGCCGAGATGAGTTTAATTAAAATGCATTTCCCCACCAGCCTCTTGAATAAAATGAAGTTCTTCATTCGCCACCACACTTTCCTCTTGACTGGTCATGATGGTTCTTTCATGTGTAGGTAAAGGGTCCTCTTCTGCCCTGCACCCGAGGCAAGTGAGGTGTTAGGAAACCGATAGCTGATATACTCTAAAATAAGGAACTACAGAATTGGGGGTAGAAATTTGGAAAGAGCGCTAACTGGAATATTCTCGACACTGAGATTTTACAAGACTGCCATATTCTTTGGTTTCCTTCCTTCCCTTTTGTATCTCCAGGTTGAAAGCTGAGCACCATGCAGTGCAGACAGACAGATTCCAAAACACAGACTGATCCTGTAAAAGCATAGGTTTTTCTTTTTTTAAATTACGAATGTTCTCAAATTTTAAAATGTTTTTCATTATTTTTCCAATTCTTTTCCCATTTAGGTTATTGAAAAATACTGAGCAAGATTTCCTGTGCTATGCAGTGGGTCCACGTTGGTTATTTAAGTATAGCAGGGTGTACATGTCACTCCCGAGCTCACAGTCTATCCCTTCCACCCCCACTTCCCTCCTGGGAGCCATAGGTTCACCCTCTAAGTCTATGACTCTGTTTCTGTTCTGTAGGTAAGCTCATTTTACCCATTTTTTAGATCCTGTGTGGGAGTGATATATTTTTCCTGCCTGACCTACCTCATTCCTATGAACTAATTCCTATATTGTCTGCCTGACTTGCTTCATTCAGAATGATAATCTCTAGGTCCATCCATGTCACTACACATGGCACTGTTTCCTTTTGTACGGCTGAATGACACTTCACTGCATGTGTGGACCACGCTTTCTTCATCCATTTCTCTGCTGACGGACATGTAGGTTGCTTCCACGTCTTGGCTATCGCATGCAGGGCTGCAATGCATGTTGGGTTGCGTGTATACTTCCAACCAAGGCTTCCTGTGGCTATATGCCCGAGAGCGGTGGTGCTGCGTCACACAGCAGCTCCAGTTTTTGTTTTTTAAGGAAGCTCCAGGCCGCTCTCCACAGCGGCTGTTCCAGTCACATTCCCACCGGCAGCAGCGTAGTGGGGTTCTCATTTCTCCACACCGTCTCCAGCACTTACTGTTTGCAGACTTTGTGACAGTGGCCATTCTGACTGGTGTGAGGTGGTATCTCATTGTAGTTTTGATTTGCATTTCTCTGAAAGCTAGTGATTTTGAGCATCTTTTCCTGTGCTTCTTGGCTATCTGTACGTCTTCTTTAAAAACATCTATTTAAGTCTTCTCCCCACTTTTTGACTGTGTTGTTTTTATGGTATTGAGCCACGTGAGCTGTTGGTAAAATTTGGAGACCAAGCCTTTGTCATTCACATCATTTGCAAATATTAAGCACATATATTTTTCTACTCAGGCTAAATTATTATTTAGTACAGTGTTGCTTATATATCAGTTTCTTTGAGTAGAAAACTATACTTCTCATATGTTCATGTTTTTTTTCTCTTTTCACGAGACCCTAATCATATAGCAACATTTATTTCTGAAATAATTCAGCCAATTTAACCTCTTGACCCCCGTTTCCCGCCACTCACCCCCACAGAGATTATGTTTTAGCCTCACTAATGCATTTACCATTCCGTAACAATGCTCTGTTCACCATCTCAATCTGCAGATGGCCTTGCTTAAGTAATCCTTTTTTTGAATCAGTCTGATAAAATTAATTAGAAGCAGAGAAGGATCATCAGGAACTTCCCTTGGATCCTGCAGTCTCTCTTGGTGCTCAGGGCCGCTTCTCCATCTGTACTGCAAAAGGCATTTCCTTGTAAGCACTTGGGTGTTTCTCCGGAGAGATTCGAGTTTTGAAAGCCTAACACCTCTTGATCACCGCTTCAGTTCAGTTCAGTTCAGTCGCTCAGTCATGTCCAACTCTTTGCGACCCCATGAATCGCAGCACGCCAGGCCTCCCAGTCCATCACCAACTCCCGGAGTTCACTCAGACTCATGCCCATCGAGTCAGTGATGCCATCCAGCCATCTCATCCTCAGTCGTCCCCTTCTCCTCCTGCCCCCAATCCCTCCCAGCATCAAAGTCTTTTCTAGTGAGTCAACTCTTCGCATGAGGTGGCCAAGGTACTGGAGCTTCAGCTTTAGCATCATTTCTTCCAAAGAAATCCCAGGGCTGATCTCCTTCAGAATGGACTGGTTGGATGTCCTTGCAGTCCAAGGGACTCTCAGAGTCTTCTCCAACACCACACTGCTTGCCTTTCAGTAAATTTTCCGTAAAATTTTCCTTCCCATTGCTAGTTTTTGAGATCCTCAAAAGGATGTCATTTGGGGAAGTTTCCCCATATTCTGATATTCTAGAATTTCTACGATTACACTTACCATACAGGGATACCTTTGCTTGGGAAAAAAAATCAATAGTGTTGCACATAACTTTTAGCTTGGAGATTTACCTCTGTTATTCCCACTGCTTCATAGCTTAGACCTAAGTTTCCTTGGCGTTCTTTCATTTCTTCACATTATTTGGGCATTTTGTTCTCATTTCCATTGTCCTGTCAGAACAGTGGCTGACTTGACCTCAGATATTTCGCTTCAGTATTTAGTTAGCAGTGTCTGTTCTCACAGATGCTTGAAGTAGAGGAAAGTGTGAACTAGGTATCAGTGTTTTCCTCCAAGTGTCCATGACACCCTAGAGCCAGAAGTGCTTGAGACTGGGATCTGCTTTCCTCTTTTCCCTCAACTCTCCGCTTCCTCCTTTCGCGCCAAGCTGCCTGTCCTGGCCATCCCACTTTTCATGTTATCTCCTAAATCTCTCTCTGTCTCTGTTCTACAACACACGGACAAGCCACCGTCTCCTCAGTGTTAACTTTGTACTTCTTCTGAGTTGCTCTTATGATTCCACTGACCCTTAAGCCATGGCCACTGGGGAGGAAAGGGCAGACGTATCTTCCATGAAAGTTCTCTGATTCTGTGATGCTGAGGTCAACTGGAGATAAAGTTTGCCCTTTAGACGTAAAGTAGTAGGTATGGAAGAAGTAAGAACATAGCCTTATTCACAAGTTTTATTATCTTTTCCAACTTCCCAGTTATCACCCCCAAATCTTGGTTTCTGAACCACTGAAAATACTACAGGTCCTGAGCTTTAAGATCCAACTGCTCTAAAATTTTGAGAAGTAAAGTTACGAGCCTCAGCATTTGAATATCCCTACGCCTGATAACACCCTTTATAAAGTTTGTTGTTGTTGCTGTTGTTTTTCAAGGGACTGTCTATTGAATTAAACAGACCTCAGCCAGGAAATCGTATATCTTCTATCTCACTCTCTATGAGATGTGTATATGAAAATATCCTGTAATGTAAAACACCTCTGCTACAGAAGGTTATTTACATTTGCATAAAAAGCCATGTAGCGAACAACAGTTGGAGCAGAGTATATTCAGTTACTTATAGTTGCAGCTTAGAGACGACACCATTGACGCTCAATTCTGATCAAAACCGTAGTTCTTCAAACAGGATTCGTAATAGAAGACACTGTCTGACTCACCAGGGGAGAAATGAGATACCTACCGCATCTTCACCATCTGCTATATTTTGCTTTGTACAACCAGTTGATCAATGTTGACGTCACACACAACTCCAAAAGGGTGAATAGGAACAAATAGTTTGAAAGGATTTTACCAGCTCTCTGTTTTCAAAAAGAAAATGTCATTCTTATATATCTTCATATGTTAACACTTAAAAAAACAAGAGTATAATAAAATTTCAGGAAGATGAAAAAGAGAATAGAAAAACTGCTCAATATCTTCTCCCACCCTCAAGCACTATGGTTTTATACATATATATAAAATTACGTATGACTATATATGTCACACACACATATGGTTACATAGATATACGCCACACCATGGTTACTAGTTAATTAACCAGTTCCACAGCATATATTAGTTTCCATTTTGCTGAATTTTTATTTCTACATAATGAAAATGATTTTACAGTAATTGGGATATATTGTATACCATGTATACCACATCAATACACGGTTACATATATACATGTCTAGTCAAGGCTATGCTTTTTCCAGTGGTCACGTATGCATGTGAGAGTTGGACTATAAAGAAAGCTGATCGCCAAAGAATTGATGCTTTTGAACTGTGATGTTGGAGAAGACTTTTGAGAGACCCTTGGACTGCAAGGAGATCCAACCAGTCCATCCTAAAGGAAATCAGTCCCGGGTGTTCATTGGAAGGACTGTTGTTGAAGCTGAAACCTCAATACTTTGGCCACCTCAAGCAAAGAACTGACTCACTAGAAAAGACCCTGATGCTGGGAAAGATGGAAGGTGGGAGAAGACGGGGATGACAGAGGATGAGATGGTCGGATGGCATCACCGAGTCAATGGACACGAGTTTGGGTGGACTCCGGGAGATGGTGGACAGGGAGGCCTGGTGTGCTGCAGTCCATGGGGTCACAAAGAGTTGGACACGACTGAGCGACTGAACTGAACACATATACATATATATTAATGATAACTGGTAACTACGGAGGATGATTTTAAGGTGACTGATTTCACCAGCTGAATAATAAGAATCATTGTGTTCTCTGTTGTTGGGTATATTGTCAGTGCATTTTCATCGGGTGGACTTCTAAGGGACTTCTGAAGAAGATGGAATTGCGACCTCTGAGGTTCAGTGTTACAGAACTTATTTAATGGAGAGATGTTGAAATCAGGCCTGTTGTTGGAAAAGGGTCACAGGGCGGGGGTCACAGTGAAGGGAGAGGAGGTCTGGTTTGGTGACTCAGGCTCAACACAAGGACCTGTGTGTTGGGGGTGGGTGCAATAGCCCCATATCCTCGCAAGATATTTGGGTTGGAAACAAGAACATAGAATCTGTAGTTCTGAAAACCAAAACCTGAAGGATCCTTGTGACAAGGCCACCATGGGTTATGGGGATCACTTTTCAATACTGACACCATTTAATAGTATCTGAACCCATGACTTCAGATGAAGGTAAACTGGAAGTGGTCGAACAGAAGATGGCAAGAGTGGACACTGACGTTTTAGGAATCCGTGAACTAAGATGGACTGAAATGGGCGAATTTAACTCAGATGATCATTATATCTACTACTGTGGGCCAGAATCCCTTAGAAGAAATGGAGTAGCCCTCAGTCAACAAAAGGAGTCCAAAATGCAGTACTTGGGTGCAGTCTCAAAAACGACAGAATGATCTCTGTTTGTTTCCAAGGCAAACCATTCAATATCACAGTAATCCAAGCCTATGCCCCAACCAGTAAAGCTGAAGAAGCTGAAGCGGAATGGTTCTATGAAGACCTACAAGATCTTCTAGAACTATAACCAAGAAAAGATGTCCTTTTCCTTATAGGGGACTGGAACGCAAAACCAGGAGGTCAAGAGATCCCTGGAGTATCAGGCAAGTTTGACTGGAGAACAAAATGAAGCAGGCCAAAGGCTAAGAGAGTTTTGCCAGAAAACACACTGGTCACAGCAAACACCACCGTCCAGCAACACGAGAGAGGACTCTACACATGGACATAACCAGATGGGCAACGTGGAAATAAAATTGATTACATTCTTTTGCAGTCAAAGATGGAGAAGCTCTACACAGTCAGAAAAAACAAGACCAGGAGCTGACTGTGGCTCAGATCACAAGCTCCTTATTGTCAAATTCAGACTTAAATTGAAGAAGGTAGGGAAAACCACTAGACCATTCAGGTATGACATAAATCAGATCCCTAACAATTATACAGTGGAAGTGAGAAATAGATTCAAGGGGTTAGACCTGATAGATAGAGTGCCTGAAGAACTATGGACAGAGGTTTGTGACATTATACAGGAGACAGAGATCAAGACCATCCCCAAGAAAAAGAAATACAGTATAAAAGGCTGTATTTATACTGTCTGTCTGTAAGGCTGTATTTATACTGTCTGTCTGTAAGGCTGTCTGAGGAAGCCTTACAAATAGCTAAGGAAAGAAGAGAAGTGAAAAGCAAAGGAGAAAAGGAAAGATATAAGCATCTGAATGCAGAGTTCCAAAGAATAGCAAGGAGAGATAAGAAAGCCTTCCTTAGTGATCAGTGCAAAGAAATAGAGGAAAACAATAGAATGGGAAAGACTAGAGATCTTTTCAAGAAAGACAGGGATACCAAGGAACATTTCATGCAAATATGGGCACAATATAGGACAGAAATGGTATGGACTTAACAAAAGTAGAAGATATTAAGAAGAAGTGGCAAGAATACACAGAAGAACTATACAAAAATGATCTTCATGATACAGATAACCACGATGGTGTGATCACTCACCTAGAGCCAGACATCCTGGAATGTGAAGCCAAGTGGACCTTAGGAAACATCACTACAAAGTAAGTGGAGGTGAAGGAATTCCAGCTGAGCTCTTTCAAGTCCTAAAAGATGATGCTGTGAAAGTGCTGCACTCAATATGCCAACAATTTTGGAAAACTCAGCAGTGGCCACAGGACTGGAAAAGGTCAGTTTTCATTCTAGTCCCAAAGAAAGGCAATGCCGAAGAATGCTCAAACTACCGCACAATTGCACTCATCTCACATGCTAGCAAAGTAATGCTCAAAATTCTCAAAACTAGGTTTCTACAGTATGTGAACTGAGAACTTCCAGATGTTCAAGCTGGATTTAGACAAGGCAGAGGAATCAGAGATCAAACTGCCAACATCCGCTGGATCGTAGAAAAAGCAGGAGAGTTCCAGAAGAACATCTACTTCTTCACTGACTATGCTAAAGCCTTTGACTGTGTGGATAACAAAAACTGTGGAAAATCCTTGAAGAGATGGGAATACCAGACCACCTTACCTGCCTCCTGAGAAATCTGTAGGCAGGTCAAGATGCAACACTTAGAACCAGACATGGAACAACAAACTGGTTCCAAATCGGGAAAGGACACTATTCAAGGCTGAATATTGTCACCCTCTTTATTTAACTTATATGCAGACTATATCATGCGAAATGCCGGGCTGGATGAAGCACAAGCTGGAATCAAGATCACCAGGAGAAATATTAATAACCTCAGATATGCAGATGACACCACCCTTATAGCAGCAAGTGAAGAAGAACTAAAGGGCCTCTTGATGAAAGTGAAAGAGGAGGGTGAAAAAGCTGGCTTAAAACTCGACATTCAAAAAACGAAGACTCATGGCTTCTGGTCCCATCACTTCATGGCAAACAGATGGGGAAACAATAGAAACAGTGACAGACTTCATTTTCTTGGACTCTAAAATCACTGCAGTTGGTGACTGCAGCCATGAAATTTAAAGATACTTGTTCCTAGGAAGAAAAGCTTTGACAAACTAGACAACATATTGAAAAGCAAAGACATTACTTTATTGACAAAGGTCCATATAGTCAAAGGTATGGATTTTCCAGTAGTCATGTATGGATGTGAGAGTTGGACTATAAAGAAAGCTGAGTGCTAAAGAACTGTTGTGTTGGAGAAGACTCTTAAGAGTTCCTTGGACAGCAAGGAGATCCAACCAGTCTATCCTAAAGCAAATCAGTCCTGAATAGTCACCGGAAACACTGATGTTGAAGTTGAAGCTGTGATATTTTGGCTACTTGATGTGAAGAGCTGACTCATTGGAAAAGTCCCTGATGGTGGGAAAGATTGAAGGCAGGAGGAGAAGGGGACCACAGAGGATGAGATGGCTGCATGGCATCACCGACACAATGGACATGAGTTTGAGCAAGCTCCGGGAGTGGGTGATGGACAGGGAAGCCTGGCGTGCTGCAGTCCGTGGGGTTGCAAAGAGTCGGACACGACTGAGCGACTGAACTGCACTGATGCCGTGACAGTGGAAACTGCAGGTGTGCTGGGGGCTCCTAAGACGTTCCAGGCTTGTAGCAACCAGAGGCGCAGAGTCAGTACTGAACTTAAGGCTCCCAATGTTCTTGAATAAATTGAGAGTATAAACAGGGATTGGACCTCAACGAGATCTCAGATTTATTACTAATATGAACAATGGAGGTTCAAGAGAAGAATTGGAAAAATGAAACAGTTAAGGTTGCGATTGTATTCAAATCCAGTAAAACGAACATTCTTATTATGTAAAAATAACCTGAAGCAATATCCAGAGCTTTACATTTATTTACAATTTCACTGTAAGTTTTCCTTCAGGGTGAGCGTCATAGAATGTTAACATCCTGTACACCAGTAAGACAGCTCTTTGATGCGCCACTTAAGTGTTTCTCTTAAGGGTCAATTTCGTGTAGCGAAATAATTTGGAATTTAAGCCATCCTGGTTAGTTCATCAGGATGGCATCCTGGCAAGTTCAGCAAGGGACCAGCCCTGTGGCCCTTAGCAAGCAGCTGAACATTTCTTAGAGTTGTTTCTTAAGGTGAATCAGACATGTCATTCCCTGAGGAAGTCTGCTCTCCCAATTACTGTAGCCATTTTCCTTACGTAGAAATAAGGAAAATTCAGCAAAACGCAAACTAACATAAGCTTTGGAACTAGTTAATTACTCAACAGTTTGGGATTTTGAAGTAAGGAGAGCATGCTGAAAAAACAGGCAATATCCAATGGGCTCTATTCAGAAAGGTTGGTTTCCAGGTCTTGGTTGAAGGCCCAGCTGTTTCAGCCTCTGCCAAGCCCGGTAGAGGGGACAGAGCAGGAGAGGGGTCTACAGAGAAGGGGTTGGCTCCCGCAGAGCTGGCTGAGGACCGACTTCCCTCTTCTTCCCCTCTTAGCTTCTCCTCTGCATAGCAACAAGCCTGTACAGAGAAGAGCACGTGTGTCTGCCCAGCGTCCTACGTGCAGCGAAACAGACACACACGGACACTGACCCGGACTCGCTGTTGACAGACACAAAGCAGGCAGCGCGAAAATGTCCAGTCCCGTGCACACAGAGCTGAGGACCCCTGTTCCAGACTGCTGGCATCTACAGAGTTTAGCTTCCTCTGCCTGTAGACTATATTGACAAAATATATACAGCCCTCATACTGAACATAAATTCTTGGATATTACAAGTACATAGGATATTAGTTTCTTCACTGGGAACTGAACTGCCCATCATAAAACTACCTTGGTTACAAGGTGAGGCTGGAATTCAATATAATGCTAAGTCACTGGAAATATATCTCTTAATGTTTATGTCTTAATGTTTGTATCTCTTAATGTTTTATATCTCTTATTCCATGTGGTTACTCGAGGTTTTGGGTGATCTGAGCTTTAGGAATGTGGGTATCCCTGGTGGCTCAGTGGTAAATCATCCACTCGCCAGTTCAGGAGAGGCAGGTTCAATCCCTGGACTGGGACGATCCCCTGGAGAAGAAAATGGCAAGCCACTCAAGTATTCTTTCCTGGGAAACCCCATGGACAGAGCAGCATGGCGAGGCTACAGTTCACAGGCACGAAAGAGTCAGATACGACTCAGTGACCAACAGCCACAGCAGGTGCAGGGACGCAGGCCATGGTCTGAGCTGTGCTGACAGCAGGCGCACACGCAGAGAGTGAGCGGATGCTGAGCGTCTCCTCCACGTCTTGCCAAGTGCTTACTTCGGTAAATCACTAAAGGATTTAAAATGTAATTGTAAATTTGTGATGAAATTCTCATAGAAACCGGTACTTACGTGTGGCCAAATAGATTTTTTAGCTAAAGCAAAGACTAAAAATTCAAGACATAGTAAAAGCAGACCAATCACTGCGCTGCAGGCACTCAAGATGTTCAGTGCTATCGAGCAGGTCATCTGAAACAGAGAGGAGGGTCACTCGGGCATTGGAAGTTAAGTGCACTCCAGCAGAAGACTTATGTGAATTCTGATCTTTCCAGAACGGAAAGGTCAGTAAAAGGACAGTGAGAACGGCAGACTTTTCTGAACTTTCGATGTGAAAGTGGAAGTCGCTCAGTCCTGTCTGACTCTTCGCGGCCCCATGGACTAGAGCCCGCCGGCTCCTCTCTCCGTGGAATTCCGCGGAGAGGGTAGCCTTTCCCTTCTCCAGGGGATCTTCGCAACCCAGGGATCAAATCCAGGCCTCCTGCATTGCAGGCGGATTCTTTACTGTCTGAGCCACCAGGGAAGCCACCAAGAATACTGGAGTGGGTTGCCTATCTTTCCCCCAGGGGATCTTCCAAAGCCAGGAATCGAACCAGGGGCTCCTGCATTGCAGGCAGATTTTGTAGTATTTATATATTTATCCCTTCAAGGACAAATAGGGAGAAGGCACTGGCACCCCATTCCAGTGCTCCTGCCTGGAAAATCCACGGACGCAGGAGCCTGGGAAGCTGCAGTCCATGGGGCCGCTGAGGGTTGGACATGACTGAGTGACTTCCCTTTCACTTTTCACTGTCATGCATTGGAGAAGGCAATGGCAACCCACTCCAGTGTTCTTGCCTGGAGAATCCCAGGGACAGGGGAGCCTCGTGGGCTGCTGTCTATGGGGTCGCTCAGAGTCGGACACGACTGAAGCGACTTGGTAGTAGTATTAAGGACAAATAACTACCGAATGTCTTAGCTGTACCATGCAAACTGCGCTCTTCGTGAACAAAGAAGTAGAAAAGACTGGTCTCTGAACTCAAGGAGCTTTCGGACTAATGAGGAAGACAAACCAGTGTGTGTTAAATGTGAATAGAACATTAGAAAGAGGTTAACTCTACAAGCGAATCCAGAGTGCCTCCAAGGGTCAGGTTACCAGAGAGTTAATATTCCAGGAGCTTGCCATGGTTCCTTTCGTAGTGCAAACAAGGGAGCTGAGGGGAATGTCAGAGAGACAGATGCTGTCTAGAGATTCAGGGTCTCATCTCGAAACACAGTGGGAAATTCCATTGCTGGGCCGGCCTACTCTGGTTTCAGGCCCTATTCTTCTCAGACTATGTGCTCAAGTCAGTAGCTATGGAAAATGTTGCTGCACAACGACATTTTGTTCGCGATCGATGTCAGAGAGGTGCTGAGACGCAATGCTGCTGTAGGAGACACTGTCTTATCCTTATTTTATGGTCCTAATTTGCATCAGGAGGATTTATTTTCATTTTACATAAATTAGACAGTGCGCAGGATGAACTAATGGATTCTGGAACTTAATTCACCAGATAGGTTATATGTTTATCTCTGTTGCTGTCTGTGGTTATACAGTGATCTCAGTTTATTCTTTAGGAAAAAAAAAAATCTGCATTTAAAAAGACAGTCATATTGAAATAATATATTCATTATTTCGTTCTTATAATCTAGATATTCAAAATCATTGCTTAGTAAATTATAGCATAGAAATATTTGAAAATAATTCAGCCTTTTTAAAAACTGGGCTATATTTGCTTTGGGATGCTGCGTTAGTTTCTGCCGTACAACAACGTGACTCGCCCTGGGGCCTCTGCCCAGCTCCCGCCCACCCCTCTGCGCCACCGCAGGCGCTGAGCGGGGCTCCCCGGGCTGCGCAGCAGGCGCCCGGCAGCGATTCTGCGCGCGGTCGCCGGTCTGTCAATGCTCTGCCCTCAGCCCTTCCTGTCCTTCCTCCACTGTCCCGACGTCTGTCCTCTAGGGGTGTGTCTGTTCCTGTCCTGCAGATAGGTTCATCAGTACCATTTTTTTTTTTAGATTCCATGTATACGCATTAATGTTTGTTTTTCTCTGACTTACTTCACTCTGAGTGACTGACTCTAGGTTCATCCACGTCACTACAAATGACCCAACTTTGCTCTTTTTGCGGCTGAGTAATATTCCACGACATACGTGTTCACATCTTTATCCAGTCATGTCAGCGGACATCTAGGTTGCTTCCGCGTCTTGGCCCTTGTAAATAGCGTTGCAAAGAGCATTGAGGTGAAAGTGAAGGTGAAGTCGCCCAGTCGTGTCCGACTCTTGGCGACCCCATGGACTGTAGGTACATATGGTCTTTTTGAATTATGGTTTTCTCAAGGTATATGCCCAGTGGTGGGATTGCTGGGTCATATGACAATTTTATTTTTATTTTATTTTATTTTTTTTTAAGAACCCCCATACTGTTCTCCATAGTGGTTGTATCAATTTACCTTCCCAAGAGGAATTTACATTTACAAGAGGATTCCCATTTCTTCGTGTCGTCTCTGGCATTTATTGTCTGTAGACCTTTGGATGACGGCCATTCTGACTGGTGTGGGGTGATGTCTCACTGTGGTTTTGGTTCCCATTTCTCTCACAATGAGCGATGTCGAGATCTTCTCATGTGTTTCTTGGCTATCTGCATGTCTCCTTTCAAGAAATGTCTGTCTAGGTCTTCCACCCATTTTTTTTGACTAGGATGTTTGTTATTTTTTGCTATTGAACTACATGAACTGCTTGTATATTTTGGAGATTAATCTTTTGTTTGCAAATATTTTCTCCCGTTCTGAGCATTGTCTTTTAAGTAATGTTTATAGTTTTCTTGGCTGTGTAAAGGCTGTTAAGTTTAATTAGGCCCCTTTGTTCATTTTTTATTTTATTTTCCTTATTCTAGGAGGTGGGTCAAGAAGGATCTTGCTGGGATTTATGTCAGAGTGTTCTGCCTAGAAAGCATAGGCAACATAAAACTCTCTAAGAGTTTAGAGCTTAGGTCTTCAATCCGTTCTGAGTTATTTTTGTGTGTGGTGTTAGGCAGTGTTCTAATTTCATTTTCTGCACGCAGCTGTGCAGTTTTCCCAGCACTTTGTATTGAAGAGGCGGTCTTTTCTCCACTGCACACGCTTGCCTCCTTTGGCGCAGATTAGGTGGGTGCGTGTGGGTTATCACTGGGCATTCTGTACTGTTACGCTGATCTGTATTCCTGTTTCTGTGCCAGCGCCATACTGCCTTGATTACTGTAGCTTTGTAGTATAGCCTGAAGTCAGGGAGCCTCAATTCTCCAGCTCTTTTCATCTTTATCAATATTACTTTGGCTACTTGGGGTCTTGTTTCCACACAAACTAAACTTTTTTGTTCTAATTCTGTGAAAAGTGCTGGTGGTTATTTTTTATATGTAATTTATTTTGTAATTGGAGGATAAATGCTTTGCAGAATTTTGCTGTTTTCTGTCAGACCTCAATGTGACTCAGCCACAGGTACACGCATGTCCCCTCCCTGCTGACCCTCCCGCCTGTCTCCCGCCCCACCCCACCCCTCCAGGTTGATACAGAGCCCCTGTTTTGAGTTTCCTGAGCCATAGAAAATAGACATATGGGCATCAGGAGTGGGGAGGAGGGGGTGAGATGTATGGAGAGAGCAACACGGAAACTTACATCACCACATGTAAAATGATAGACAATGGGAATTTGCTGTATNGCATGTCCCCTCCCTGCTGACCCTCCCGCCTGTCTCCCGCCCCACCCCACCCCTCCAGGTTGATACAGAGCCCCTGTTTTGAGTTTCCTGAGCCATAGAAAATAGACATATGGGCATCAGGAGTGGGGAGGAGGGGGTGAGATGTATGGAGAGAGCAACACGGAAACTTACATCACCACATGTAAAATGATAGACAATGGGAATTTGCTGTATACCACTGGTTATTTGATAGAGACTATACTTAATTTGTAGATTGCTTTGGGTAGTATAGTCGTTTTTATAATAATGATTTTTCCAACCCAAGGACATGGTAAAATCTCTCCATCCTTTTGTCTCGTATCTGGTCTCCTTCATCATCACCCTACAGTTTTCTGAGTGAGTCTTTGACTTCTTTGGTAGGTCTATTCATAGTCATTTTATTATTCTTGTTGCAGTGGTAGATGGGACTGTCTCCCTAATTTCTCTTTCTGATATTCTGTTTACAGGGTATAGGAATGCAAGAGGTTTCTGTGTGTTAATTTTATATCCCACAGAATTACTAAACTTTAACTTCACTAAATTCATTGATTGGCTCTAGCAGTTTTCTGGTGGCCTCTTTAGGGTTTTCTGTATATAGCATCATGTCATCTGCGGAGAGTGATGGTCTTACTTCTTTTCCAATCGGATTACTTTTACATCTTTTTCTTCTCTGACTGCCATAGCTAGGACTTCCAAAGCTATGTCGAATAACAGTGGCAAGAGTGGACAGACACCCTTGTCTTATTTCTGATCTTACAGGAAATGCTTTCAGGTTTTCACCGTAGAGAAAGATGCTTGCCACGGGTTTGTCATATTTGGTCTTTATTATGTCAAAGTAGGTTCCTTCTTTGCCCACTTTTCTGGAGAGTTTTTATCATAAATGGGTACTGAATTGTGTCAAAAGCTTTTTCTGCATCAATTGAGATGATCACATGGTTTTTACTTTTCAGCTTGTTAATATGGTGTATCACATTGATTGATCTATGTGTCTTGAAAATCCTCGCACTCCTTAAGGTAAATCCCACTTGGTGTATGGCCCTTCCAGTGTGCTGTTGGGTTCCGTTTGCTAGTGCTTTGTTGAGTGGTTTTGCATTCGTGTTCATCAATAATATTACCCTGTAATTTTCTTTTTTATGTAATATCTTTGGTTTTGGTAGCAGGCTCATGGTGGCTTTGTAGAATGAATTTGGGAGTGTTCTTCCCTCTGTAATCTTTCTGAAGAGTTTGAGAAGGACAGGTGTAAGCTCTTCTGTAGATGTGTGATAGAATTTGCCTGTGAACCCAGGTGGTCCTGGGCTTTGTTTGTTGGAAGGCTTTTAACCACAGTTTCAGCTCCACTCCTTGTGACTGGTCTGCTCATATTTTATTTTTCTTCCTGCTTCCGTCTTTACAAGGTTGTACTTTTCTAAGAAGTTGTCCGTTCCTCCCAGGTTGTCCATTTTGTGGGCATGCAGTTGCTTGTAGTCTCCTATGGTCCTGTATGTTTCTGTGGTCAGTTGTCAAACTTCTCCGTTCTCCTTTCTAATTTTCATGATTTGGGCCCTCTCCACTTTCTTCTTGCATCTAGCTAAATGCTTATCGATGTTGTTTGCCTTTTCAAAGAACCAGCTTTTCGGTTCACGGATCTTTTCCATTGTTTTCTTAGTCTCCGTTTCGTGTATTTCTGCTCTGGTGTTTATGACTCCCACCTGCACTGAAGTGCAGTGCCATGTCTCTCTCCATTTCCCTCATTCACTCTGTATGTGTCCCTAGGCCTGAAGTGCGTCTCTTGTCAACAGCAAATAATTGGGTCTTATTGTATCCACTGTGCCAATCTGTCTTTTGGTTGGGACATTTAATCCATTTAAGGTGATTATCAGCATGCATGTTCCTGTTAGGATTTTCTTCATTGTTTTGGGTTTGTTCTTGTAGGTCTTCTCCTTCTCCGGTGTTTCCCACCTAGAGAAGTTCCTTTAGCATTTGTTGGAAAGCTGGCTTGGTGGTGCTGAAATCTCTTAGCTTTCACTTATCTGTAAAGCTTTTGCTTTCTCCATTGAATATGAAAGAGCTCCTTGCTGGGTAATCTGGGTTGTAGATTTTCCCCTTTCATCACTTTAAATATATCATGCCAGTCCCTCTGGTCTCCAGAGTTTCTGCTGAAAAATCAGTTGATAACCTATGGGGAGGCCCTTGTATGGTTATTTGTTGCTTTTCTGTGGCTGCTTTTAATATTTTTCATTGTATTTAATTTTTGTTTGCTTGGTTAATATTTGCCTCCATGTGCTTCTCCTTGGGTTTATCCTATATGGGACTCTCTGCACTTCCAGGACTTGGGTTGACTATTTCCTTTGCATGTTAGGGAAGTTTTTGACTATAACCACTGCAAGTGTTTTCTCAGACCATTTCTCTTTCTCTTCTCCTTCTGGGACCCCTATAACTCTGATGTTGGTCAGTTAGCGTCGTCCCAGAGTCTCTGAGACTGTCCTCATTTCTGTCCGTTGCATTCTGCTCCATCATCGTCTTGCAGCTCACGCATCCATTTTTCACCTATGTTACTCGGCTGCTGATTCCTTCTAGGGTAGTCTTCAATTCAGTTCTTGTGCTGTACATCACTATTTCTTTAGTTCTTCCAGGTCCTTGTTAAACCCTTCTTGTATCATCTCAATCTGTGCCTCCAATGTATTTCTGAGACCTTGGATCATCTTTACTGATATTACTCTGAATTCTGTTTCAGGTAGATTGCCTATTTCCTCTTCATTTATTTGCTCCTTGCAACTCCATCTGCAACATATTTCTCTGTCCTCTCCTTTTGTCTAAATTACTATCCGTGGTTGCAGTTCCTCTTGCTTCTGTTGTCTGTTCCCTCTTGGGTAAGACTGGTCCAGGAGCCTGTGTAGTCTTCCGAGTGGGAGGGACTGGTGCCTGCAGCCTGGTGGGTGGTGCTGAGGCTTTTCCCCATGATAGGCAGGGCCACAACAGGTGTGTGTTTTTAGGTGTCTGTGAGCTTCGTATGGCTTCAGGCAGCCTGTCTGCTGACAGGCGGGGCTATGTTCCTGTCTTGCTATTTGGTGTGAGGTGTCCAGCACTGGAGCCTGGAGGCAGTGGGTAGAGCCAGGTTTGGGCATCACGATGGATACTCGCTCAAGACAGGTTTGGGTACAGTGGCCACAACTGAGGTGTGTGTGTGAAGCGCCTGTGGCGCCCGAGACCAGCAAAAGCTCGCGACAAACTTTTACCTTGTCTGTCATTGTTGGTCCACAATATCCTCTGCGTGTGTAAGTTGTCTCCAGGAAGATGGCCTCTCTCAGTTTCACATGAATACACTGGAGACTTCAGGAAACAAGGGGGAGGCCAGAGGTTCCAAGAGTCAGTCATCCGAAGTGGTCCTGGATTCATCCTTCAGTCACAGCATCCAGAAGGAGGGCAGTGGAAAGGCCTGGGGTCTTTAGGACAGGTCAGAAGCTCTGGCCTAAAGGCAGGCAACTCAGAAGTGCCATCATCCTGCAGGAGCTCAGGGGTCTTCAAGGCCTCCTTTCCCTGATGGAGCCTCATGTTAACCGCCNGGTTCCTTGTGAAAGTGAGTGTTAGTTGCTCAGTTGTGTCTGACTCTGTGATCCCATGGACTGTAGCCTGCCAAGCTCCTCTTGTGCATGGAATTCTCCAGGCAAGAATACTGGAGTGGGTTGCCATTTCCTTCCCCAGGGGATCTTCTCGACCAGGGATCAAGCCCAGGTCTCCTGCACTGGAGGAAGATTCTTCACTGTCTGAGCCACCAGAGGAGCTGGCGCCTCAGGCAGGAGCAGTTAGTGATCTTTTTTTATGATTCTCTAACCTTTCTCCCCACATCCCGCCTGCAGGAACTCCCACATTTTCAAAGGCTCCAATTCTTATTCCAGTTTCTATATTCCCATAAATATTCTGGTAGCCCGTTTTTCTTTACAAAACCCTGCGCTGAAATAAGTACCTTATAACAAGCCCCCACATTTGGACAAATGGTAGACAGTATTACTTTTTATTTCATTCTGTTACATTTCTACGTCCACATGCCTTCCTCGGGATTCTTTCTAGTATTCTGAGATGGGTGCTACCTTTGTCTTCCAGCCCCTCATCTTAGCCATTTTTCACACAGCAAGAGAGCACTCTGTCCTCAGCATCCTGGGCTGGGGTGCTCCATTTGAGGTGCTCATTCCAAAGCGTCTCCCAGAAAATCAACACATACAACAAAGTCATCAAAAAGAAAACGGCCACTAGAGCGGGGTTTTCTTTTTTAATCTCCGGCAAGAGCAGACTCAGAGAGGAAGTTACCGTAGCTCCTCAACACGTGCTGCCGTGGCTCCTCATCACTTGCTGCCGCGGCCGCTTCCGGCGGACTGAAGCGCGCATGCGCATTCTCTCCTGTAGCTCTACTTCCGGGTCAGTGAGAAGTTAAGCCATCCAAAGGGCGTGTGAGCCGCAGCGACTGCCAACTGCTTCCCAGGTCGATGACCAGCGGCTTCAAAGGTGTTGGTCCCCAGTTGAGTGGGGCTCTGAAGGAGGGCTTAGGGCATGGAGACCGGTTGACGGGACGCGGTATGGCAACAGGAAAACCTTGATTTCACGGGGTGTGACTGATTTACGACATTTCTGTCTCCTCTGTTAGTACGTTTGCCAGGTAAGGACCAGCGGCGTGTAGAACAGTGGGGGCACACCTTCAATAGGTGGGCTTAAGAAGGTCTCTTGAAAGAGAGACATCAAAGCTGAGATACGAGTAAGCTGAAGTCTGGAAGAGGAGTCTAGAGGAGCTGTCCAGGGAGAGGAAATAAAAACACTTACATAGGAGGAATCTTTACTGGTTTAGGGAACAGAACAAAGACCAGTATGCCTGGAAAATAAAGAGGGTCATCACTCCTGTAAGACTGCTCTCGGATCAACGGTTATCTTGCAGAAAGTATGCTGTTTGTTTTCTTTCTAACACTGACCTTTAGAGATTTTAAAATAATTGCTTTCTTGTTAACTTTCGTCTCCTCAACGGAGAGAGTGGGATCTATGAAAGTGTTTTCTTGTAGTTTTGCCAAGTCTTGACCAACTCTTTGTGACCCCATGAAATATAGCACACCAGGCTCCTCTGTCTTTCACCATCTCTCAGAGTTTGCTTAAACTCATGTCCATTGAGTCTGTGATGCCATCCAACCATCTCATCTTCTGTTGTCCCCTTCTCCTCCCACCTTCAATCCTTCCCAGCATCAGGGTCTTTTCCATTAAGTCATCTCTTCACATCAGGTGGCCAAAGTATTGGAGCTTTAGCTTCAGCATCAGCCCTTCCAGTTGAATATTCAGGGTTGATTTCCTTTAGGATTGAGTGGTTTAATCTCCCTGTACTCCAAGGAACTCTCTAGAGTCTTCTCCAGCTCCACAGTTCAAGAGCATCAATTCTCTGGCGCTCTGCCTTCTTTATGGCCCAACTCTCACAGCCATACATGACCACTGGAAAAACCATAGCTTTGAGTATATGGACCTTTGTCAGCAAAGTGGTATCTGTGTGTTCAGTGTGCTGTCTAGGTTTGTCATGGCTTCCTTTCAAGGAGTCAGCATCTTTCATTTCATGGCTGCCATCATTGTCCTCAGTGATTTTGGAGCCAAGAAAACAACACCTGCTGCTGTTCCCACTTTTCCCATCTATTTGCCATGAAGTGATGGGGCTAGAGGCCATGATCTTAGTATTTTGAGTGTTGAGTTTCAAGCCAGCTTTTTCACTCTCCTCTTTCATCATCCTCAAGAGGCTTTTTAGTTCTTCTTCACTTTATGCCATTACGGTGGCATCCTTGATAGCTCAGTTGGTAAAGAATCCGCCTGTGACGCAGGAGACCTCGGTTTGATTCCTGGGTTGGGAAGATCCCCTGGAGAAGGGATAGGCTACCCACTCCAGTGTTCTTGGGCTTGTCTTGTGGCTCAGTTGGTAAAGAATCCTCCTGCAATGCAAGAGATCTGGGTTCAGTCCCTGGGTTGGGAAGATCTCCTGGAGAAGGGAAAGGCCACCCACTCCAGCATTCTGGCCTGGGGCATTCCATGGGCTGGATATAGTCTGTGGGGTCGCAAAGAGCTGGACGCGACTGAGTGACTTCCAATTCACTTTTCATCTAGGAAAGTAGAGGTACTTTTTATCTTACTTCAACTTAGGTGTGTGTCTTGTTCACTGTTTTACAAGTCCCTAGAACAGTTCTTACAAATCGTGACTGTCCAGCATGCCTCTTTACTGAATGAATGAAAATATAATTTAAACAATGTAATTCATTTTAAAAATGAAGTCAAACAGTCAAGTGAAAAGCACTTTCAATAGATGCCATGTCTTCTGATTCACTCTTCAGAGTTCATCTTCAACCAGATCCCAGATGACAGAGACCATGAAACACAGCATCCTGTGATCAAGATCCCTTGGGATCAAGATCCCTTCAGGTTTATTTGGTGTGCATGTAGATTACAAACTGATTCCAAAATCTATATGGTAAGGTGATACAAGGATAGCCAAGATAATCCTGAAGAAGAACAAGATGACCTATATTGATATTAAAACTTATTTAAAGACAGTGTAGTGAAGACACTGTGATATCATCACTGTGATATCATCACAACTATAGAAAAACAGGTTCAGAAATGGAGTCAGCCCTATCTGGACATTTGACTTATAGAAGCAAAAGAATCTTCTTCCCAATAAATGGAACTTTTGAAAATTCACATTCTCCAAAAATAAAATTTGATCCCTAATGTATATCACAAACAAAAATAAATTCAAGGTACACTGGAAGTCCAAATGTAAAAAGGTAAAAACAGTTTAGATTCTAGTACGTAATATAAAAATAACTTCCAAATCTAAAAGCAGAGAAAATTTATTAAATTAGGTATAAAAAGTACTGCCTATATAGAGGGAAAATTAACACAGTGGCTAGCACTGAAATTAATAAATTATTTAATTGAAAGACATCCTTAAGCCACAGAGTGGAAATGACGATTAGAATACATAAACTGATAAAGAGTTTGTGTCCAGAATATATAAAGAATTATAGCAAATAAGTACAAGACAGAGAGAAAACCCAGTTAAAAAATGTGAAGAAACTTGTATAGGTACTTTTAAAAGAGGATGTCAAAATAGACAATAAAAAACTTCTCTGCCTCATTGGTTAGCAATGCAAGCCAAAAATACAAGGTTAAAAGCACTGACTAGAACGGATACAATCAGGAAAACTGACGGTGCAAAGCGCTGCTGAGGGTGCGGGGCTTGTGTGCTCAGCAGCTCGATCGGGAGCACTCAGTGTAACCTCCCAGGTGCCTCTGTCCCCGGAAGTCTCCAGGCAAGGATACTGGAGTGGGTTGCCGTTTCCTCCTCCAGGGGATCCTCCTGACCCAGGGATCAAACCCGCGTCTCCTGCACTGCAGGCAGACTCCTTACCAGGGAGTCATGGACGGAAGCCCTGAGACGCTCTGAGGAAGCCCGCGGAGGATACAGAATGACAGTAATTTACTGCCTGCTAAAAAGGACGTAGACTGGTAAAACCACCTGGGAACAGTTTAGCATTAAACACTAAAGTTGAGTATGTGTGTAAACCTAAGACGCTGCGATTTTGCTTTTGTATATATTCCTGAAAGTGGTACCTGCACGTGTGCAGCTAAAGGCACATACAAGGTCGCTAATGGCCCGCACGGGAAGCCCTGTAATACTGCAAACTGGAAGCGACCTAAATGGCCACTCGTTAGATTATATAAGCCACAGTAGATGAATACAATGGAATATTAATCGGCAATAATAACTGCAGCTATATCACAGCTACATCAATAGCAAGGATGGGCCTCACGATCGTAAGTTAAGCAAAGCAGTCAAATACAAAATAACACATGTTGTCTGACTCTACTTATACGAAGTTTAAAAGCACGTAAGAGTGATGTATGATATTAGAAGTCAGGTTAATGGTTAAGACAGGAGAGAGAGGTTATTGATCGGAAGGGACATGAGAGGAGTTTCTGAAGTGCTGGAATTTGCCTTATCTGACCTGGGTGTGAAAGTGGAAAGTGAAGTGAGTAAAGCTATAGAACTAAAAAGAAAGAAATTAAGAAAGAAGCTGGGTAGGGTGAGACAAAATGGAATTTCCGGTACTAGAGGGAAATGGGTTATTGTTTTAAACCGAATGGTTCAAGTAGGCCTCATTGAAAAAGTTACTGTTGATAATCGACTATTACAGTGGGTTGGCCAAAAAGTTCACTTGGGTTTTCCCATAAGACCTGATGAACGTTTTGTCTCGCCCTACACAACATTTTCCTTCTTTCCTTCTATAGCTTCATTATCTTCTAACATTTGACTCCTGGCTAGAATAAAGCTCTGAAAGGGCTGGGATATTTGCTTTGTTTACTGATGTATTTCATACACCTAGAACAGATACGTGGTACATAGTATTGTATTGGTTGAATGACCAAATTTCAAATGTATTATTATCACTCAGCATTTTGTGGGGATAACAGCATGTCACTCACCATACTATCAGACATAATAAAATTTACTTTAGAAACTTCTGTTCAATTCTACCAAAGGCTTCTTGGGTAGTAAAACAAAAGATTTCATTTTTATTTCCCTGTACAAATTCTATATATTCTACTATTTCCATGGTAATAATGTTCTCTCATCTTGTTTGCCCCACTGGAAAAAATAAATGCCCTGTGAGCGGTGGAACAATCACTACCATTTCCTGTTTTCCCAAAATGTCCCTTGTGCATCTTACCACTATTTCCCCCTGCTGCTGAGTCGCTTCAGTCGTGTCTGACTCTGTGCGACCCCATTGATGGCAGCCCACCAGGCTCCCCCGTCCCTGGGATTCTCCAGGCAAGAACACTGGAGTGGGTTGCCAGTTCCTTCTCCAATGCATGAAAGGGAAAAGTGAAAGTGAAGTCGCTTAGTCATGTCCGACCCTCAGCGACCCCACGGACTGCAGCCTTCCAGGCCCCCTCGTCCATGGGATTTTCCAGGCAAGAGCACTGGAGTGGGGTGCCATTGCCTTCTCCGTTTCCCCCTACCCAACAGCATGTAAAAAGCGGATCTTTAACAGAACAGTCTCATTATAGAAGAATTTTACTGGTATGATCTACTTTTTTTTTTTTCCATATTGACACGTGCCTTCCAACTCGACATGAGAATAAATCCCTTGAACACAGATTGCGCATGTTCAGTGTAGCATACTGTCCACGGTATGCTATGCAGTTCAGAAACAATCATCAAATGAACAAATTAATAAAGAGCAATAAAGGAGTCGATTATTTACTCACAAAAGCTGCTGCCCAAAACGGGAATCCCGATAGTACTGCGACAGGAAGATACACTTTTTGAAATGCTAGAATTTGTGAGACTAACAAATATGTCCAGAGGAGTCCCAGGGTGTGAACAAACAGACCCGTCATTATTTGCAAGGCCTGAGAGAAAGAACACCATGAATTACTTACTTCTATTCCAGTCCAACCTTTGAAAGGGACACACATCAAGAAAACGCCCAGGTGGAGGGGGAAAGTGACAACCTAACAGAACGTTAGGATCTTCAGCGTTTAACTCAAACGAGGAGGGTTTGTCAATATTTCAGGGCAGTCTGCAGACACGGTGACTATATACATGTCCAGTAAAACTGTACTAAGGGCCTGTCATCTGCCGCATTCGAGAGGCTGTCGGGCGCGAGCCGGGGAGCCCTGAACTCAGCGCTCCTCCGTCGCTGGACGCGGCCAGCGGTCCTCACCTGCAGAGCGGCTCGCTGGGCTCACAGGCCACTCTCCCTGGCACTGCGGACCATCCCTGCCTTTCGCGCATGCTCAGAGTTGGGCCTTGGGCTCTGACTCCGTTTAGCCCACCCCCCATGCCCGCTTTTGGCGGTGGTCGTCAGAGTCCTGGGTCGTGTCTAAAGCAGAGCTAAAGAGAGAGCGAGCCCTTGAGTACCTGGTTTCCTACAGCTCTTCCGGGGCCTGTTACCTGGTGTGGGGGTTGTGGGTGACTTCCGCCCACTGAAGTCAGGCTAAGCATGGCAGCTTCAGAGCCACAGGAGAGGACAGCTCTAAGCTGCTGCGTAGAGCCCCTAGCATCTCGCTGCAGGGCCTTTCCGTTGCTTTTCAGAGATGTTTCTCAGCTGTGCCTGCTTCTGCCACAGCTGAATAAGCCCCCCTCCTTGCTCCTGTTCATCCACCAAACACAGGATTCAGCTTGAAAAAAAAGCTAAAGGAGTTATACTGGCATTCGGAACCTAAAGTCTCTTGCCTTACTATATCTCATATTTTTAAAAATAATTTCTTTTTTTTTTGGCCTGTGTGGCATGAAGAATCTTAGTTCTCCAACCAGGGAGCGAACCTGCGCCACGTGCAGTGGAGGAACACAGAGGCTTAAGCACTGGACCACCAGGAAAGTCTGTGCAACTCATATTTCCAGAATGTCTGGGTAAACTGATATCCCTTTCCTCAAAAAACGTATCCTCTTAAGAAGGATCACTTCAGCTTGACGTCTGCAGTAGGCTTCTGTTCTAGTCATGTGATGATGAGCAGAAGGGCTAGTTGGTGTGATACCCCCTCACCTGGAGAGTACTGACAGCTCCCCGGCACGAAGCTATGCATTTAGCGGCACTTCCGGCAGGCTGCGGCGGAAGGAAGAGGCAAGGGGACCCTGCATTCGACAGGACTTTTCCCACTACTGCACAGAGTGTTAGCTCCTTGCTGAAGCTAGAATACACTGACGTTTTCTAAAGTCTGAGTTTAGAAGATCGAAGGATTAAAAAAAAATTTCATTTCCAAGTAATTATAGATTGCAAAAATAGTACAGACAGGTCCAGTGTCTCCAGAACCTGGAGGCTCCCAATGGGTTCACGACTGTATCGCAGCGCCAGGATGCGGAGACAGCGCTCGGTACGGCGCGGCTTACAGTGCCGGGCCATTTTGTCACGGCTGTTTTCCTGTCTCCCACCACCGTAATCAAGACGGAACTTCTAAATTACTACAAAGGTGTCGTGCATCCCAGCCGCCAGTCACTCTCCTTCCCACTTCCTTAACGTCTGGAAACCACCGTGTTCTCCATCTCTGCGCTTCTGTCAGTCTGAGAATGTATATAAATCGCATGATTCAGCGTGTAGCTTTTGAGACGGACTTTTCCTATTCAGCTCAGCGCCCTTGAAATCCCTCTAAGCTGTTGTGGGTCTCAACGCATTTTCTTTCATCCGTCATATGGATGACTGGTTTATTCAGCTATGCACCTGCTGAGGTGACTTCCACCTCGATGATGTCCCCACTGGGGGCTACTCAAATAAAACTACCGGCTTCCTCTTCTGTGCTGCCTTTGGTTGTAAGCAGCAGAGTAACGCTGGCCTCTTCAAGCCATTCAAGCAGTGCTCCCTCCTCTTCCGTTTTCTGAAAAAGATTATGAAGACTGGTGCTAAGCATTCTTTAAATATTTGGCAGCATTCTTTGGTGAAATAGCCAGGCCTGGCAATTTCTTTTTTAGGAGTTTTAAAATTACAAACTCAAGAGCATTTTATATCTTTTCCATTTCTCTGTATCATTTTCAATTTCTTTTATCAACACTTCATAGTTTTCAGAGTATAGGCCTTTCACCTTCTTTAAGTTTATTCCTTGATATTCTTTCTGATGTAATTTTCTTCTTTTTTTTGATAGTTCATCATTAATGCACAAAAAGAATTAGATTCTGTATATTAGTCTTGTATCCTGCAACTTTACTGAAATCATTTAGTATTTTTAATAGTTTTTGGGTGTAGATTTAGGGTTTTATCTCTGTAGCATCGTGCCATCTCCAAATAGTAAGTTTTGCTTTTTCCTTTCCAACTTGGGTTCATTCTCTTTCTTGTTCTTGACTGATTTCTGAGGCTAGGACCTCCAATACCATGTTAAATAGAAGTGGTAAAAATGGATATCCTTGTTTTATTTCTGATTTTAGAGGATAAGCTTTTAGCTTTTCACCATCATGTATGATGTTAGCTGTGGGTTTGTCAAAAATGGCCCTTATTATGTTCATTTATATTTCCTTTACCCACTCTAGTACTCTTGCCTGGAAAATCCCATGGACGGAGGAGCCTGGTAGGCTACAGTCCATGGGGTCGCTAAGAGTTGGGCACGACTGAGTGACTTCACTTTCGCTTTTCACTTTCATGCATTGGAGAAGGAAATGGCAACCCACTCCAGTGTTCTTGCCTGGAGAATCCCAGAGACAGTGGGGTCACACAGAGTCAGACACAACTGAAGCGACTTAGCAGCAGCAGCAGCATGTTCCCTTTATACCCATTTTGATATATATTTTTTTAAAATCATGAATGGGTGTTAAATGTTGTTAAATGCTTCTTCTGTGTATATTGGAATGAGCATGTGATTTTTATCCTTTTTAAAATTGCGGTGTATCATATTGGTTGACTTGTAGATATTGAACCATCCTTGCCTCCCTAGAGTACATCCTACTTCATCCCAGGGTATGATCCTCCCACAACTGCACTCTCTCCTTGGCAGCAGCAGCCTTTGCCCTAGCGTGGAGCAGCACAGGAGGGGTCAGAGTGAGGTGCTCGGCTTAGATCAGTATGTACACTGCGGTAGCTGTGGGGTGCCAGTCAGGGTCCCAGGCAGCTTCAATAGGCTTGGTCTGCCTTGCTTCGTGACTAAGCATGTGAACACCCCTTACGAGCAGAGTAGAGGCCTTTCACTGCTCCACTGTCAGTCTGGAGCTGGTTTCCAAACGTGCTAAGGGGACTTGCCCTCCCTGTGTTGGGCTCCTGGTGTGGAGTGCCCGATGTGTGGTTTCAGTTGCTCATTTCCCAGAGGATCTCTGAGACTGTGTGATCCTCTCTCTCTGTGTCGGCCTCCTAGAGACCTGGATCCTGGCCTGACCTCTTCTCCTCCCTTCAGAGCTGACTTTGGGTGGTTCTTGCCATAGCCCTGGCTGTGTACGAGTTTTTCTGCCAGTTTCAGTTTGCTTTCAGTGAGACGTACTCCACACATAGATGCATTTTTGATGCGGTTGTTGGGGGCCAAGCCCTGCATGTGCTTCTGCTCTGCCATCTGGATCTCCTCTCACGGAATAATTTTTATGTTTATACTTAAGGTTTACTGATTCTTTGCTCTGCTCTGTCCATACCCTCGGTGAACTCATCCAGTGAGTTTCTTTTTTTCCAGTTATTGCATTTTTCAGTTATAAAATTTCCATTTAGTTTTCTCTATTTCTTCAATTTCTTTTCTTTGAATTTTTATCTATAAACGTGTTTTGAGTATGTTCATGATTGCTTGTTGTTACGTTTTTCTAACAGCTACTTAAAAATTCTTATCAGATAATTCTAACAACAGTGTAGTTCTGGTATGGGCATCTACTCACTGTCTTTTCTCATGCAGCTTGAGATTTTCCTGGTTATTTTCTGGATGAGTGATTTTCAGTTGTACCATGGACACCACTCTGCAAATAAAGGTCTATACAGTCAAAGTTGTGGTTTTTCTAGTAGTCATGTACAGATGGGAGTTGGGCCATTAAGAAGGCTAAGCACTGAAGAATTGATGCTTTTGAACTGTGGTGTTGGAGAAGACTCTTGAGAGTCCCTTGGACTGCAAGGAAATCAAACCATTCAATCTNTTTCACTTTCATCAAGAGGCTCTTTAGTTCCTCTTCCCTTTCTGCCATAAGGGTGGTGTCTTCTGCATATCTGCAAAATAGAGGCCAAACCCTAACTGGAATGGATTCAAGAGAGAATGGTTGAGAGGAGATAGTTTGGGAATAGTCAAAATGGAAAGTTTTTTTTTAAGTTTTTAAACAAAGGAAATAAATGTTTTTAAAGAAAGGAAAGTGGTCAGGAGGTTTTTGTTTTAAACAGGAGAAACAATAACATCATTTATATATTTGTGAGAGTGATCCAGAAGAGAGGGAAGACCTGAAGTCATCAGATGAAGTGAGGATGGGGTGGGAAGTCTTTTTGACTGTGTCTCCTGGAATCTACATTTTACTGGGCACAGAAATCTGTATATCTAACCTCTTCATAGGAGACATTCTGTATCTCCTTTGCCTGAAAAACCTACCTTTCTTTTGAGGGCAAGACTTTTCTAAGCATTTGCTCACTTTCTGGAACCAAGAGTCCTTAGGTAAGGTGAGTGATGAATACATTTTCTGTGAATTCTACTGAAACTTCAAGTCCCACACCGCCCAATTCAGTAGCCACATGTGGTAGTTAAGCCTTTGAAATGTAGTTCGTCTGAGCTGACGTGTAAAATGCACACAAAATTTTTGAAGACTGGATATGATAAAAAAAAAAGNGGTAAGGTGAGTGATGAATACATTTTCTGTGAATTCTACTGAAACTTCAAGTCCCACACCGCCCAATTCAGTAGCCACATGTGGTAGTTAAGCCTTTGAAATGTAGTTCGTCTGAGCTGACGTGTAAAATGCACACAAAATTTTTGAAGACTGGATATGATAAAAAAAAAAGAGTGTAAAATATCTAAATATTTTTGAAATATATGGTTAATGAAATATATTATTAAACTTAATTTCGCCTGTTTCTGTTCAGTTTCTTAGTGTGGCTACTAGAAAATTTTAAGTTACACGTGTAGCTCATATTATTTCTCTATTGGATAGAGGTACTCTAGATCTTTTCACTCTCCTATAAACCTCTTCCTTCGTTCAGTTCACCTCGTCTTGATGTCTTCTGTCTACATTTACATGAAATCTTCACAAGGCCCAAAAGGCACCAGGTGAGCTGGCTCTGCCTATCTTTCCAACTTTGTCCTTAATCACCTTCCTTTTTAATCATGAGTTCTAGACATGCTGTCCTCTCAGACCAGCCAATCTCTTTCCTTTCTCAGGATTTTATTCTATTTCCTCTGCTCAGAGTACTTGTCTTCTGACTTGGAAAATGGCTTGAAGAACCCCCTGCTTAGATAAGCACTTATTTTCTCTCTGAAATAGTGCCAGCTAGCCACACCATCTCTCTTCCCATTATCCTAGTCATTTCGTAAAAAGCACTTTCTAATGCCATGCTTCCTAAAATCCTCTTGCAAAGTCATTAAACAAACAAGCAAACAAACAATGTATCATCTATCTTCTCCTTGACTCCATTAGAGTGGGGATCTTGTCTGTCTTGTTTACACCCAGGATCTAAAACAAGGGTGGATCTATGTTACTGAGCACAAGCAATAAAAACTGATTATATGATAACATAGGGACACTTAAATGTTCTAGTCGAATTTGGTACATGTCTGGCTGGGTAGTATGTTACTGGAAATTATAGAAATTAAAAATAAGTGATTAAAGCTAACTTAAGCAACTATGGCTGAAACAACTTGCTTTCCCACCACTGTCTGTCTTTTCCTTTAGTTTCCAGCACTTGACTCTCCCCTCGCTCTCTGCATGCTGTTTGTGGACTCCTCTCCATGGCCTTATATTTTGGCCTTAAATGAAATTCTTTCTTAGGATCTGTTCCATTTTCACTCTTGTCAAAACTCAGAAAAGACCGTTGGTCTCTGATCTGAAGGCCGTTCGATGAGGTCTGGATTCTCTGAGACCATCTGGTCATTACTTTGTAACATTTCATATCTGGTTTCTTGTGGACATTTGATTGCTGAATCTGGGCTTTCTTGATTAGAAATGCCATTTGCATATATGGAGTCCACCCTAATCCTATAATAACTTCCAAAGCTGAATTACCATTTTACAATTCTCTACTGAATTCCTAGTCTCATATTTCCAACTTCCTGATAAATGCTTCTCCATAGATTTTCCAAAGCACCTTGGATAAAAAACCACCCGATCTAAATGCATCATCTGCCTTTGATAAACCTTTTCTTTCCCATCTGTTCCAGCTAACTCCCAAGCCCCAGCACTGGCATCACTTGCAGATATAACCAGTCTCCAAATTCTTGCGATTCTTTCTTCATACACAGCACGAATTTCTTGCTCCTTGTCTTCATCTCCCACATTCCAGCTGCAATCTGCGGCATCTCTCCTCTAGGAAACTGCGGCGATTACCTAACCTGGACATCCCAGTTTCCGTGCAACAGCCACCTCAGCTGTACGCTTCACATTCCCACTGCAAGAACGAACCAACAGTCCGTTTCCACAGCACTCCATGGCCCAGCTGGAACCCCAGTGCCTGAGCATGTCATTTGCATCAAATTTTATTTTCCCCTTGTCAACTGCTCAGCCTCACTTCCCACCTTCTCGCCATAGACACCGTGGTTTTTATCAAACTACTTTCCATTCTACAGATATGCCATGCCTTCTTCCTTTGGTCAGAGCAGGTCAAGTAGCCATTGAATATGAACTCATTTTGATCAAATCTCTATTTTTGAAGTTAGTAAGTAGGGAGATAGCACTATCAGACATTAGAACTTGTGTGGGTGTGGCATTATTTTCCTTTTTCACTCAGTTTCAGGGGCTGGCTCATAATTTTTAATGACTGAAAACATTTGCTTTCTTAAAATATGTGAGCTTAATGTCAGTTCAGATAGTTTGAGCTCTTAAACATTTGGTTAATACAGCTGAGGCATTACGGTCAAATCATCTGTGTGTTCTTCTCCCTCGTTGGTTTCTTCTATAGAATTGTCTCTCCAGGAAGGTCCCGTGTTCCAGATCCATCATCTTTACTGGGACTATCCCTGTTACCTGACACATGTGTTGTGAGCAACACTGAAGAGTCTTAGGCCTAACTTGGTGAGTGTGATATCCTATTCTTCTAGACTAAGACTCATAATTTTACTTCTTCACAAAATGTGAACTGTTTTTACATCCTATCTTCTATCAGTCAATGTGCTTTGACGTGAAAGTGAAAGTCGCTCGGTGGTGTCTGACTTTTTGTGACCCCATGGACTTTAGTCCATGGAATTCTCCAGGCCAGAATACTGGAGTGGGTAGCCTTTCCCTTCTTCAGGGGATCTTTGCAACCCAGGGATCAAACCTAAGTCTCCCACATTGCAGGCAGATTCTTTACCAGTTGAACCACAAGGGAAGCCCAAGAATACTGGAATGGATAGCCTAGTATTATTTATTTGTGCTTTTATATGAATGAATTTCAGAATTGGGACTACTATTAGTCTATCCTGTGAGAACCTAGGACTAGAAATAATGACTGTCTGGGGGAACTGCAGTTTGATCCAGACGTGAGGACTAGAAATAATGACTGTCTGGGGGAACTGCAGTTTGATCCAGACGTGCACGCTCTACCTAAAAGTAGGCCTCTTGTATCATCTGGTTCCTAATCCCCTCTTGCTGCCGAAAGGCCCAACCCTCAGCCCGCCCTTCAGTTCCAATGTTCCCAGGTGCCAGACTTTTTCTCATAAAGCCCTAACCCCCACACTCCTTTGAAGAAAAGAGATGCTCTCTCTGCTGGGCCCTAGCGTTGCCTCTGGTCTGTCTGTTGAGAGCGGGTCTGTGACCCGAGCCTTGGAAACAGTGGGCTTGGACGTTAACTGTTGGACGGCAGTAGCGGCGTCGCTCAGTGTGTCTGAGTCTGGGCGACCCCATGCACTGTGGCCCGCCAGGCTCCTGTCCATGGGATTCTCCAGGCCAGAATACTGGAGTGGATTGGCATGCCCTTCTCCAGAGGCTCTTTCCAACCCAGGGACAGCACCCGGGTCTCCTGCATCGCAGGCAGATTCTTTACCGTCTGAGCTACAGGGTAGAATTCATCCATGAAGCTATCTGGTCCTGAGATTTTGTTTGTTGGGAGATTTTCAATTACTGATTCAACATCCTTGCCTGTTACTGTTCTGCTCAGATTTTCTGTTACTTCATGATTCAGCCTTAGTAATCTGTAGTTTTGTGGGACTTTATCCATTTCTTCTAAGCTATCTGATTTGTTGACGTATGATTGTTCATAGTATTCTCTTATATAAATCTTTTATAATTGGTATTAGCTGTAATGTCTATTTTTATAATTGTATTAATTTGAGGCATCTACTTTTTTCTTAGTTTAACTAAGACTAAGAAAAAGTGTCAATTTTTTCAAACATCTTAGTCTTTTCCATCTTTTCTACTGTCTCTCTGGCCTCTTATTTATTTTCGCTCTAACCTTTCTATATTCTTTTTATTAACTTTGGGTCTAGTTTGTTCTTTTTCTGTCCTTGGGCTGTAAACTTAGATGTGCACTTGAGATCTTTTTCATGTGGGCTCTCATCCCTATAAAATTCCCTCTTATCACGGCTTCCACTGCACCCGTTTTAACATGCTGCATTACACACCTATTTCTCTCAAAATATTTTTTTATTTCTTCTCATGCCTTGACACTTTGTTCAGAAGCATGTTTTCATCTTGTGTAAAATTTCAGTTTCTTTGTAGTTTTATACCATTGTGATTAGAAAAGATATTTGGCATGTCTCAATATTCTCAGGTTTGTGAAGACGGACGTGATCTGTCCTGGAAAATGCGCCACGCCCCCTTGGGGTGGATCTGTGTCCTGCGGCTGCTGGATATGGCCTTCTGCATGTATACGCTGGGGCCAGCTGTTCTAAGGATAGTCCACGTGCATGGTCTCCTTACTGACCTTCTGTCAGGGTAATCTGTCCATTACCGCTATTGATTTCCCTGCTGTCGATTTTTGCCTTGAGATCTGTTCATAATGTTTAATGTATTCAGGAACTTCCAAGTCACACTTCAGAGGAGCACGCACATGGTGGCGAGTTTGTGATCACTGTGCGATGTACCACTTAGCAGTTCTCTCTGCACTCTTTCTCTCGGCCTGTGTGTAAACTTAACTTTCCCCAAACCTAAGAGCACAAGTCATATACATTAGCCTATGCTCCAGTGTCTACATTTTCATGTCCTGGTAAGTAATTTTAACTTCATGCAATTTGGCCCAAGATATAAGTGCTGAGACTTTATTATTTGCCATTTCCATTACTGACTTATTTGACTAACTTGAATCCCTGTCTTGGAACTCCCTCGGCTTCATGGTGCTATAACTCCTTAATTTCCTTTTTTCCCCCTATGACCACTCTCCAGATTCTGCTGCATCTTCTGTCTGGTCATGGTCTTAAAGTTAGTTTTTTTCAGAGTTCTTCCCTTAGTATTCTTAACTATTCACTCCATACTTTGATCCTGTTTGGTTTCACCCATCCTCACACTTTTAAAGACAATTGTAATTGTTAGTTGCTCAGTCTTTGCGACCCATGGACTGTAGCCCACTGGGCTCCTCTGTCCATAGAGTTCTCCAGGCAGCGATCTGGAGTGGGTTGCCTCTTCCTTCTTCAGGGGATCTTCCCAACCGAAGGATCAAACTCGGGTCTCCTGCACTGCAGGCAGATTCTTCACTGTCTGAGTCATCAGAGAAGCCCTTAAAAATAACTGGGCTGAATTCAGTATACCAGAGGCTATCCATATCAAGTATACAGTTAGATGAATTAAGCAAATGGGAAATCCATGTAGCCTTCACCCAGTTTAATAAAGAAAACACTATCTCTTGAGAATCACTCACTGGCGCGGTGGTATCACAACCCACATCTTTTCTGTTTTTAACTTCTCTAAGGCTTACGTAGTGCAGAGAGGTCCCGTGTGGTCTTTACCCAGAACCCCCAGCGGTTACGTCGTATGGAGCACAGTGCAATATTCAAGCTAGGCGTTTCATGCTGGTGCTGTGTGCGCGTGTAGTCCTGCACCGTTTTATCATGGACACACAGGTTTCCTCTGCCGCCTGAAGGCGGAGTGTTCCTGTGAACCCTGTTGTGAGCCGAAACGGCATCAAGTGAAGACTCAGTTACCTTGGGATACATCTTACTAACAGATTCACAAAATAAACCTAGATAAAGCACGAATGCTCAGAGACACAGTTCAAAGCTATGGTGACCTGACGCTGAGATGCTGGGTGTGGCTCTGGAGAGGGAGCTTGGCACTACCCCGCTTGCTGCTTGAAGTGCTTGGTGCCTCTGTAAGAGCTTGCTGCAAAATAAAGACTGGATGCTATTTGTACCTTTTTTTCTTTCATAAACTCGAAAACACTCTTCAGATTTCTTTCAGTTAGGTGAAAGCAGGTTCTAATGTAAATCTTTCGTTAAAGTGGACATAAAGTGAACTCTTAAAGAGCGGGGATGTCTGCAGAGTTGTGTGACGTCTAAAGTGATCAGATACAGAACTATTCCATTACCACAAAGATGGCCCTCACGCTGCTCCTTTGCAGCCACACGCAGCTCCACCACCCTTAAAGCAATAATCTGTTTCCCGCTATTTCCGTGTTTGACACTCAAGACTATTTATGCAGTAGACCCTTGGGCAACATCAGGGATTGGTTTCAGGACCCACCAGGGACGTCAAAATCCACAGGTGATAAAACCCCGGAGTGGACTCTCTTTATGGCTCTGCATCCATGAATTCAACCACAGTCACGCAGCACTGTAGTATTTATTGGGGAAAAAAACGTGTGTAAGTGGACCTATGCAGCTCAAAACTGTACGATTCGAGGGTCAACTGTGCGTGCTGTGCTTAGTCGGGTCTGACTCTTTGCGACCCCGTAAACTGTGGCCCGCCAGGCTCCTTTGTCCACGGGGATTCTCCAGGCAAGAACACTGGAGCGAGTTGCCACGCCCTCCTCCAGCGGTCATCCCAACCCAGGGATCAAATCCAGGTCTTCCGCACTGCAAGCCAATTCTTTACCGTCTGAGGCACCAGGGAAGTCCAAAAACAACAAAAAATGTGGAATGCTGCAATACGTGCCCTTTTTGAGACTGGCTCTCGCTCAGAGTAATGCTCTTGGGACCCATTCAAGTCCCTATATTTGCTCATGACATTTTGTTAAGAATTTTTTTTGCATTCTCATGAAGGATGTGGTCTGTGATTTTCTGCTTTTGGTATTGCTTTTTTACTGTTTTACCATCATAGTGACAGTGTTTTGCCTGTTCTATTTTTGCGAAGAGATTATGTAGAATTGGTGTTACTTTTTCTTAAAATATTCCATAGAATTCTCCAGTGGAATCACGTAGGCTTGGAAAATTATTTGCAGGTTTTAAAGTATAAATCAGATTTGAAAAATATCTATAGGAATATTCAAAAGTTCTATTTCATCTTAGCAAGTTGTGGAAGCTTGCACTTGTCAAGGGATTGATCCATCTCAAGTAAATTGTCAGATGTATGCAGAGAGTTGTTTGTGGCGCTCCCTTACCGCCCCTCCCCCTCACCACGGGTGGAGAATGCTTTATGTTCCCCCCGAGCTGATGACATTCTACACACGGTGGAGACTGTCTCTGAGTCTGAGCGAAGGATCCCAGATGAGAGGTCAGCACCCAGGAGTTCTGCAGCTTCAGAATATGTCACCGTGTGATGAAGAATCATGTCACCTGTTCGACTTTACAGAAAAAACGGGGGATTTTCACGTCTGCACAGGAGGACGGCGGCATCACCAGTCGGCTCTGTGTCAAGGCACGCGGGCTTTCGTGAGCCCGCACACCAGAGCCAACGGTCAGGGTTTTTAAGCATTAAACAATCGAATCATAAAGTATGTAATACTTCATGCTTAATACTTTTGCTCAACACTAAATTTATTTAGTGGAATTATTCTACCACTGATAAGCATTTGGATTTGGAATTTTAGATTTTTTTTCCAGTTGCGGTTTGGAGTACAGATTCTAGGACTATTCTATGAATATTCTTGTCTTTTGTTAAGAGCACATATACTAACTTTTACACTTTGAATCTAGGAATGGAGTTTCCGTATTGCATATTCTCAAATTGGTATCCAAAGTGGTTTAAGCAATTTATATAAGTCTACCAGAAGGGTATGTAAATTACAGATTCTACACATGATCCAAAGACTTGGTATTATCACTGCTAAATTTTTTTGCCGTTCAGGTGTGTGAGTAGTGTTATGTTTTATTAAAATCTTCAACATATTAATGATTTTTGTCTGCTTATTCCATCAATTATTGAGAAAAGTTGCTAGAATTTTTCCAGTATAATCACGGATGATTACATTAGTTCTTTCAACTTGTTTTATGTATTTTAATATTATTCACATACAAATATAGAATTATATCTTCCTAACAGAGACTTTTGATCGAATTTCCTTTACATCTTCGTTTTTCTTGAATATTTTCTCTAAAAATACTGTTTACCTCTCTTCTGTTTCTTTTCTTGCCTTCTTTTGAGTTTTTCATGTATTTTTATTTCATTTCTAATGAAATAAAATTTCATTTTATTTTGTTATTATAGTCTTTTATTATTCTTTCAGTGTTTGCCTTAGAGGTTATAACACGCAACCTCAATTTATCAAGGGCTGTTGCAAATTAGTTCTTTACTGCTTTACAGACGAGGCAAACCCTTAGAACCCCTGAACTACGTTTACCGCCTGCCCTGAGCTACTTCGCTCTCTTTAGAGACGTTCCGCACGCCTAGCGATGGCCGTTTACGGGCCCACTGTGCTCACGCAGACACCTACCCTGCTACATTTGGGCGTGTCCCTCTTCTGCTTCTTCAGGTCTCCATCTGAGATCACTGCCCGCTTGTCTAAGGGACACTTACTGAAAGTCTGATTCAGCGTTGCAGGCTCTTGGCTTTTGTCGGTTTCGGTCGACAAGCCGGCCGCCGTTCTCTCATCGCTGCTCTGGGAAGGCGCAGTGTCTTGCTGCCTTGTCTCTTTTTGTGCCTTTTCTCTCTGTGGCTGGTTTTATGCGGTTTTACTATATTGCACTTAGACGTGGTTTCTTTATATTTACTTAGCTTAGAATTGTAACTCTTCTTGAATCTATAGCTAGTCATCTTTAAAAATAAGTGGGAAAATCCCCAGATAGGGTCTCTTTAGCTATCGCCTGTCTTCTCTCATCGCTGCTCCCTCTGGACTTCCAGATGTGTGGGGTCGCACTTTCCGCCAGCGTCACGTCTCTTACTTTGTGCATTATCGCATTTCCCAACGTTTTATCAATGCTTCAGCTTTATTTTTCGTTTTGCCTTTTCTTCCAGCTTACTAATTTCTTGTCAGTTATGTCTACGTGCTGTTACATTCATGTGTTTATATATTAATTCCAGTTGTAGTGCTATTTTCCTTTTTTTTTTTTTTTTACAATTTTCACTTCTCTGCTGGAATCTTGTCATTTAAGGTTTTATAGTTCTGATATTCAATTTATTGTGTCTGTATTTTTTTAAATGGGATTTCAATTAATTCTTGTTTTATTTTGATTGAATTCCAGACATTGGGTATGAAAAGCTGTAGTGATAACTTGATGCTTTGGATATGCTGTCTTCCTCTTGCAATGATTTATATTTGCTTTGGCAAAATGTTAGATTTGGGGAAGCTCATTTTCATACAATCTGCAATTGGACTGAGCCTCAGTCTATGTGAGGGATGGCTCATAGCCTCAGTCTGAGAGGGATGGCTCATTTTTGTTCACCTTTACTGTTAAGATATAGTTCTTTTTTTTTTTTTCCTGCAAATTTAACTTAAAAAAAATTGGAGAACAATTGCTTTGCGGTGTTGTGGTGGTCTCCGCTGTACACTGGTGAGAATCAGTCTAATTATATAGATACCCCTCCGGCCTGAGCCTCCCCTCCCCTACCAGTCCTCCCCTCCCGGTCCTCCCCCACCGGTCCTCCCCTCTAAGCAGTCACAGAGCACCAGCCTGGGCTCCCGTCTCACAGCAGCTTCCTGCTAGTTCTGTCTCACACACGGTGGTGTATACATGTCGACGCCACTTTCTCAATTTGTCCTCCCCACTCCTTGCTCCACTGTGTCCATCAGGCAGTTCTCTACATCTGAGTCTCCGTTTCTTCTGTTCAACTAATCTTCTCATTTCAAGTGTCTGTCACCTTTCAGTCTGCTCAGTAAACTATGATTAATCCTCTGCTCAGAGGTCACATTCTTCAACTTTATTCCTTCCTATTTCCCAATAAGGGAATCACTATCTTTTTTCCTCTGTTTTCCTCATACGTATGTTACTAACATGTCACACTACAGTACTGGTTTTTTACCTGTTTGTTTCCTTCCTTAAAAACTCTTTGTGACGAGGCACCTCATCACTTTTTGATCCTACAAAGTTTCACATACTTGTGGGTGCATGGCAATCACTCAGCGTGCGGAAGATAAGCACTAAAACTCTGAGAACAACAAAATCTTCTTTTGTATTATTAGGTGACAATTGGTGAAGCTTGAGAGACAAGGCAGAAAGCACAAGTAAGAACCAGCGGCACTGAAAAGAGAGCGACCTGCGCCCCCTGGCGTGGTCAGTCCTGCTGAGCAAGGCTTTCTGAAGTCCTTTCCCATATTCGAAGGCAGGATGACGGGAGTCACAATGGACCCTTGGGAAATATTTCTTAGTATGGAAGAGCAGCCTGTTGCTCTGAAGAGCAACTGAACAGGTGACCAAGCAATGCAAACAATAAGAAGCCAGGGGGAACAAAAGGGAACAAAGGCAGCAGACACTTTTAGGGCAGAAAGGAATTTTAATGAGGGGAGGAGCAGTCAGTGAAGGGGCTGAACTGGATGCCTTTCGATCTGTACTTTGTTCAGGTAGCTAGCTCAGGTAGAAGAACTCAGACTGAAATGTACCCTTTACTCATAGAATCAGAATCTTAAGTTATTTAAAATTTCCGTGAGAGTTATACAACATCACGGTCCAAGTCTGTGCAGCTTCACTCTAGAGACAATTGCAAATCTTTTAAATGGTCTCTTACAAAAGCTCCATTAGGAAGAGTTGACAGCTATTCAGTGTACCTAGAGCATAAATTTTTCCTTGTGATAATATTATATTTAATTGGGGAAAAAGCCTTCCAGTTGGAGCCTACAAAAATATGTGCAAAGAATTTTCTTGAATACTGAAGAGGAAAATTCACCTTGTTTGATATTTTCTTTTGCACAAAATCTGTGGACCTCGTAGCAGCTTTGTTCCACAGGTACATCATTAGGGCCCACATCAGGTAAGAGCACCAGGAAAATTCTCACATTTCTAAGGTTTCTAAAAAGCATCCTCAGCTGCCTCTATTTCAACTGCAGAAGTATCTTCTTTTCTGCGACACTGAAAAAAATTAACATCTTAAAAATCACATTGCGATTCCTAAAATCATACATATAGTAAGTACTTAGTCTTTAAAAATTCAAGCAATAGGGATGTTTATAGAACAAAATGTTAAGGTGCCATTTGTCCTCTTTCGGTTTCACGTCTATCTCAACCCACTCTCTTAACTGCTACTGACTCACATATAAGTTTTGGCATGCTCCCAGACTTTCAAAGTGAAATATTCGTGGTCTTCTACAACATCAACAAATGCCAGCACTCCAAACGTCACCCTGTCATGACATTCCCAATTATTACCTGTTCCTTTCCTCTGAAGGTAATGCCCTTTTCACTTATGGGTGATCCATCCTTTCTTTTCTTTCTAATTTTACCAATAGCTTCCAGCCCTCCCTCTAAACATTATGGTTTAGATTTAGTTTTGCCCAATTTTTCAAATATTCTGTGAGTAGAATAAAGAAGTATGCATTCTTCTGAATTTATCTTTTAATAGTCAAGATTATTATATGAGATTGATCTGTGTTGTTAAGTGTAGTTATTCCTCATTTTAATCACCATGTAGAATTTTATTCTCAATATATTCACCACTCACTGAATGCATTTCCACTTCAGGACCATTATGAATAATACTGATATATATGTTTATTTTTTCCCTAGAAGTTTATCTTGCTACATGTGTACACACATTTCTGTCGAGTATCTAAGTTACTGATAGGGTATGCATATCTTCAGTTCAGTTCAGTCGCTCAGTCGTGTCCGACTCTTTGTGACCCCATGAATCGCAGCACACCAGGCCTCCCTGTCCATGACCAACTCTCGGAGTTCACTCAGACTCACGCCCATCGAGTCGGTGATGCCATCCAGCCATCTCATCCTCTGTCGTCCCCTTCTTCTNTCCCAGCAGTCTTGATTCCAGCTTGTGCTTCTTCCAGTCCAGCATTTCTCATGATGTATTCTGCATATCTTAACCTTCAGTAAATAATGCCCCAAAGATTTTCAAAGTTGTTGCAGTCATTTATACTCCAACTAGGGGTGAGAAATTTCATTTATACACAGTCATTATCATCACTTAAAACTGTACTCTGAAGTTTAGCCATTGTGTTAGGTAATTAGCACCTCATTGCAGCTTTATTTTAATGTTATTGTTGGAATGGGCGGGTTTATGCCTGGCTGCTTGCTGTGTGTTTTCTATATGTGTCATGTACTTCATAGTCCTCCTTTCCTTGTTTTTTGAAATAAAATGCTTTCTATGTATTATTTTAATTGCTTTGTTAGTTTTATTTTACTATAATTTGGGGAATTTTCTTAGTCATTGGTCAGGGGTTACATATGCATTTTACCTTATCACAGGCTGCTTCAGATGAATGCTAACTTAATTCCAGGAAAATTTAGAAACATTCTAATGTGTCTGCATTCCTTCCCCTTCCTCTGTGCTGTTATTGCCACATGCATCAAATCTACATATGTGACTTGGAGAAGGAAATGACAACCCACTTCAATATTCTTGCCTGGAAAATTCCATGGATAGACAAGCCTGGAGGGCTACAGTCCATGGGGCCGCAAAGTGTCAGACAGGAGCGCATGCTGTGTGACCAATGATATAGTGTTGTAATTCTTGATTCTATAATCTTACCTCTTTTAAAATTTCATATAAAAAAAAGAGAAAATATATATTTACAGACCAACAGTTGGCAAACTACAGCACATGGACCAAATCTGGTCCATTGCCTGTTTTATAAGGTCTGACGGACACAAAGCCGCACCTATTCATGTAAACACCGTCCACGGCCGAGTTCACGCGATTAAGTCAAACTGAGTAGCTGGGGCAAATGGAATTAGTGTCAGTGATAAACACGAACTTAAAGTAAGGAGATGATCTTGGATTAGTTGGGCGAGTTCAATGTGATTTATGCAACAGCCTTTTAAGTTAGTTAAGAGAGAACAAATGACACACTGAGACCATTTTTGCGATAGCCACCTGCGTGAGCACCTTTCTTGGTGCTCTCTCCTCGTGTGTGTCTGAGCCCCACCTGGCGCTATTTCCTTTCAGTCCGAGGAGCTTCCTTTGCTGCTTCCTGTGAGGAAGTCCCGCGGGCCACGCATTCACAGCTGCTGCTCATCTGTATGTCTTTATTTCACAGCCACTTGTGAAGGATAGTTTTGAAGGACACAGAACTCACGCTTGGCCGTTTTTTCCTTCCAGCGCTGTAATATGCGGCCCTACTGCTTTAAGGCCTCCACTGTTTTTGATGAGTTGGCGGTTAACCTTATTATGGATCACACTTACACTGCACATGAAGTCACTTTTCCTTGTTGCCTTCAAGACTTTATTAGTTTATTTCCGAATAATCTAGGGGGGCATCTCTTTGTGTTTATTCTGAGATTGCTGGGCCTCTTAGATGGATGCGTGCCAAGTTGCTTCAGTTGTGTCTGTAATCCTATGAACTATAGCCTGCCAGGCTTCTCTGTCCATGGGGTTCTCCAGGTAAGAATATTGTAATGGATTGCCATTTCCTTCTCCAGGGGATCTTCCCAACCCAGGGATTGAACCTGTGTCTTAGATGGACAGAATAATATTTTTCCTCAAATGTGGGAAATTTGGGGCAATTATTTTTCCACTTTCTCCTCATTCCCTCCTTTCTGGTATTCTTCTTATGTGTATGTGAGTGCAGTAGATGGGGTCCCCCACAAATCTCTCAGGCTGTTTCTTTTTCTTTTTTTCACTTCTTCAGACTGGATGATCTATACTCTTCTACCATGTGGCAGATCTTGTCTTCTGTTGACTCAGATCTGCCCTTGGGCACCACCACTGCTCAAACTCATGTCCACTGAGTTAGCGATGCCCTCCAACCGACTCCTCCTCTGTCACCCCCTTCTCTTCCTGCCATCGATCTTTCCTAGCGTCAGGGTCTTTTCCAATGCATCAGCTCTTTGCATCAGGTGGCCAGAGTACTGGAGCTTCAGATTCAGCATTGGCCCTTCCAATGAGTATTCAGACCTGATTTCCTTTAGGACTGACTGGTTTGATCTTGTTTTATTTTTGTTTTAATATTGTTTCATGTATTATTTTTCTAATTTTATAAACAGAAAAAAAGAAAGTGAAATATTATATTTTATTAGTACCAAACATTATATCAGAATACTTTATCTCCTCATAAAGTGTACTTACTAGAAATTATATCTCTAGTTTTGCCAGCAAGTTAAATAAAACACTTACCAAACCAACACAGCAGAAGATTGTGTATGTGAATGCAATAGATAGTTCCAATGGGTAGAAGGTCAGTAAAACACGTGAAATTTCTCTCCCAAGTTTCTGAAATCAGAAAATAGACATTTTACATTATCTTTTTAAAAACTTAGAAAAATTTTGATTGAAGTATAGTTAATTCGCAATGTTGTGGTAGTTTCAGGTGTACAGCAGTGATTCAATTATACACACATACGTATGTATATATGTACACGTGTCTGCTCAGTGGGGTCTGACTCTATGCAACTCCATGGACTGTGTAGCCTGCCAGGCTCCTCCTTCCATGGAATTTCCCAGGCAAGTGTACTGGCACCGGCTGCCACTTCCTACTCGAGGGGATCTTCCTGACCCAGGGACTGAAGCTGTGTTTTGCATCTCCTGCCTGGGCAGGCAGGTTCTTTACCACCAGCACCACTTGGGAAGTGGTGTACATAGATATACATACATTATTTTCCAGATCCTTTTCCCGTATAGATTATTACAAATACTGAGTACAGCTACCCATGCTGCACAGCAGGGCCCTGTTGGTTGCCCGATTCATATATAGTAGTGAATATAGGCCAGTCCCGAACCCCTACTTGGCCCTGCACCCCTCCCTTTGGCACATTGGCGCTCTAAGTTTGCTTCTGACGCCTGCGAGTCTATTTCTGTTCTTTAAACAAGTGCATTTGCATCTTCAAGATGATCATTCAGCTTTTACTCTGCAGTTTTTAAATGTGCTGTCTCACACTGATTGATGTGCAGATATTCAAAAATCCTTGCGTCCCTGGGACAGATTCCACCTGATCATGGTCTATGATCTGCTTAATGTATTGTTGGATTTGGTTTGCTAGTAGTTTGTTGAGGACTTTTGCATCTATTTTCATCAGTCTTACTGGCCTGTAGTTTTCTTTTCTGTGGTATCTTTGTCTGGTTTTGGTATCAGGGTGATGATGGCCTCATAGAATGAGTTTGAAAGTGTTCCTTCCCCTGGAATTTTTGTAATAGTTTCAGAGGACTAGGTGTTAACTCTTCTCTAAATGTTAGAATTCACCTGTGAAGCCATCTGGTTTTGGACTTATTGGAAGTTTTTAAATCACAGAATCAATTTCATTTCCTTTGACTGGTCTGTTCATATTTTCTGTTTTTCTTTCAGTCTTGGGGGACTGTGCCTTTCTAAGACTTTGTCCATTTTATTGGCATACAGTTGCTTGTAGTAACTAGCAACTTGTGGGCCTCAGCATGTCTGTGGTATCAGCTGTAACTTCTCTTTTCTTTCTAATTTTATTGATTTGGGCCCTCTCCCTTTTTTCTTGTGTCTGGCTAAAATTTTATCAATTATTTTGCTCATATTTTCAAAGAGTTAGCTTTGCACTTCATGGATCTTTTCTATTGCTTTCTTAGTCTCTGATTCACTTATTTCTGCTCTGATGTTCATGGTTTCCTCCCTTCTGCTACCTTTGGTTTTTATTTGTTCTTCTTTCTCTAGTTGCTTTGGACACAAGGTTAGTTGTTTGAGATTTTTCTCATTTCCTGAGGCAATCCTGTGCCACGATGAGCTTCCCTCTTTGACTGCTTTGCCTTGCCCCATAGGTTTTCTGGATTATCCTGGTTCTGCTTTCATTTGTCTCTCAGGCATTTTTATCTCTTCAGTGATCTTTGGTTGTCCAACAGAATATTGTTTAGCTGCCACACCTGTGCTTTTGCAGTTTTTTCCTGTTTTGTCCGTCTCTAAGTCGTGTCTGACTGTGGCCCCATGGACCGCAGCATGCCGTGCTCCCCTGTGCTGCACTGTCTCCCAGAGTTTGCTCAAATTTATGTCCACTGAGTTCTCTGATGCTATCTGACCATCTCATCCACTGCCATCCCCTTTTTCTTGTGCCTTCAATCTTTCCCAGCTACAAGGTCCCTTCCCAAAGAGTTGGCTCTTTGCATCAGGTGGCCAAAGTATTGGATCTTCACTTTTAGCATCAGTCCTTCCAATGAATAATCAGGGGTGATGTCTTTTAGGATTGGCTGGTTGGATTGCCATGCAGTCCAATGGACTCTCAAGTTCTTTATGGTCCAACTCTCACATCTGTACCTGACTACCAGAAAACCCAAAGCTTTAACTATACAGATCTTTGTCAGCAAAGTATCTCTGCTTTTTAATATACTGCGTAGATTTGTCATAGCTTTCCTTCCCAAGAGCAAGTGTCTCTAAATCCATGGCTGCAGTCACCATCTGCAGTGATTTTGCAGCCCAAGAAAATCAAGTCTGTCACTGCTTGCACTTTTCCCCCTTCCATTTGCCATGAAGTGATGGGACTGGATGCCACGATCTGTTTTTTGAGTTGAGCTTTGAGCCAGCTTTTTCAGTCTCGCCTTTCGCCCTCGTCAGAAGGCTCTTCAGTTTCTCTCTACTTTCTGCCATTAGAGGGGTAACATCTGCATATCTGAGGTTGCTGATATTTCCCCCAGCAATCCTGATTCCAGCTTGGGATGCATTCAGCCTGACATTTCACATGATGTACTCTTCATGTAAGCTAAATAAGCAGGGTGCCAATACATAGCCTTGTCATTCATACTCCTTTCCAAACTTTAACCAGTCTGTTGTTCCATGTCTGATTCTGTTTCTTCTTGTAGCTTATTTCTAACCTCATAGCTGGAATAGATGGTTGACTGATACGATTTGAGCTTTCTTAAATTTACCGAGGCTTGTTTTGTGGCCCAGCATACGATCTCTCCTAAAGAATATTCCATGTGCACTTGAAAAGAATGTGTATTCTCCCGCTTTGGGATGGAATATTGTATACATACCCGTTAAGTCCATCTGGCCTAATGTGCCATTTTAAAGCCTGTGTTTCCTTATTGGTTTTCTGTCTAGAGGATCTGTCCACTGAAGAAAGTATAGGGTGTTAAGTCCCCCATTGTTATCGTTTTACAGTCAATCTCTCCTTTTATGTCTGTTTACATTTGCCTTATATATTGAGCTGCTTTACGTTGGGTGCATATATATTTATAATTATATCTTCTTGGATTGATCCCTTGATCACCATGTACTGCCCTTGTCTCTTAGAATAGTCTTTATTGTAAAGTCTATTTTGACTGATAGAAGTATGGCTACTCCAGCTTTCTTTTGATATCCATTCACATGGAATCCCCTTTTTCATCCTCTCCCTTTCGGTCTGCATGTGTCTCTAGGTCAGTGGGTCTCTTATAGAGCTTATATAGGGACCTTGTGTTTTTATCCATTCGGCCAGTCTGTTTCTTTTGGTTGGGTCATTTAATCTGCTTACATTATACATGGTTGAAGTTGCTGACCTCTTTATTCCCAGCACATGTTAGATACTCTTCATTTGTATTAACACTTCCTTCCTCTTCAGTTACTGGTTTTGATATCATTTTTGTGTGTGGATTATTTCCCACCTTTACTATACGTTTGACTTTACCATGAACTTTCCCATTTTGTAATCTTCTTGTTTCCAGTTGTGGACTTTTCTTTTCTGCCTGGACAGATTCCTTGAGCATTTGTTGTAAAACTGGTTTGGCGGTGTTGAATGCTTTTACTTTTGCTTTTCTGTAAAGTTTTTGATCTCTCCATCTTCAAATCTTAACATGAGGCTTGCTGGGTAGAGAATTCCTGGTTGTAGGTTTTTCCCTTTCATCACTTTAAATATATCATGTCCTGCTCAGCTGATAGCTTTATGGGGATTCCCTTGTGTATAATTTGTTGCTTTTAATATCTTCTCTTTATCTTTACTTTTTGTCAATTTGATGACTATGTGTCTTGGCATGTTCCTCCTTGGGACTCTGCCCTTCCTGGTCTTGGGTGAAAGTTCTCTTTCTCATTTTAGGGAAGTTTTCAGCCATTATACCTTCAAGTATTTTCTCAGGCCCTTTCTTTCTTCGATGGGACCCCTATAAAGCAAATGTTGGTGCATTTGATGTCTCAGAGGCATGCTAACCTGTCCTCATTTTCTTTCATTCTTCTTTCTTCTTTTCTATGGCACTGATTTCTACTACGCTGTCTTCCAGCTCACGGATCCACTCTTTTGCCTCATTTATTTTGCTTTTGATTTCTTCTATTTTTCATTTCAGTCATTGTATTCTTCAACACTTTATACTTTCTAACTCTTTGTTAAGACCTTTTCCCTCTGTGCACCCTTTCTTTCCCCGAGTTCTTGGATCATTTTTACAATCATTATTTTGAATTCTTTCTTGGGTAGACTGCCCATCTCCACTTACTTAGTTGTTCTCCTGAGGTTTTGTTTTTCATCTGGAGCATGCTCCTTTGCTGTCTCATTTTGCTTAAACTTCTTTTATTTTTATGAATGTGGTAGGTTACATTCCTCAGTCTTGGAGATCCTCTGTAGGGGATAGTTTATGTAACCCAGAAGTACATCCCTCTCTCATCATCCAAGGGCAAAGGACCAGCTGGTCCCAAAATAGTTTCTGATCTGTTTGTAGACTCATTTCTTCAGGCTGTGGAATCAGTTTCCTTGCTTCTGGTGTCTGCCCTTTGGTGGGTTAAGCTGGTTTACAGGCTCATGCAGCCTTCCTGGCAGGATGAGTTGGTGTCTACCCACGGGTTGGTGGAGCTAAGTCTTGGCTGTCTCTGTAGGACTGTGTCCAAGGTCTATTGGCTCAGAATGTCTTTAGGAAGCCTGGGGCTGTGTGTCAGCCTACTTAGCTGTTTGGCTGGAGGTGTACCAGAACTGGAGCCCACAGGCTGTTCAGTGGGGCCAGGTCTTGGTGCTGAAGACCGAAGCAAGACGTCTGCCTCAAGGAGAGTTCATACAGATGAATACTCCGAGAGGTCAGCCACCCGCTTTCATGACCTCAGAGGGAACAGCTACTTCTTGCTTCCCTAGGAGACCTGCTAAGACCAGCAGGTAGGTCTGACCCAGGTTTCTGTGAAGTCATTGCTTTTGTCCTGGGTCCTGGTGCTTGCAAGGCCTTGCATGTTCCCCCCAAGAGTAGAATATGGTTTCCCCAGTCCTGTGAAGCACCTGTAAGCAGCCCTGCTGGGCTTGAAAGCCAAATCTCTGAGGGCTCCTCCTCCTGATGCAACCCCTAGGCTGGTTAGCCTGATGTGAGGCTTAGAGCTCTGACTCCTGTGGAGAACTTGTGATATATTCTCCAGTCTGTGGGCTGCTCACCTTGGAGGTATGAGACCTGATTATATCACGAGTATGCCCCTCCTAGTGTCTAGCTGAGGTTTCTTCTGTACGTCTTTGGATGCAGAGTATCTCTTTTAGTAGGCACTGGTCTTTTTTTTTTGTCCATAGTCGTTCAGCAGTGATTGTGTGATTTTGGTGAGCTTTTGAGAGAAGGTGAGCTCAAGTGCCTTCTCCTGTGCCATCTTGTCTTCTTCAAGTTTAAAGCTTTAAGATCCCTAAAAGGTCTTGAAACTATGTTTAACTGTGTAGGGATGGCAGAGATCTGCAGTGGGATCCAGTCTTGAGCCAAGTCACAGCACCAAAAGCGTGCTCAGTCCTCACGTAGTTCTCTTAGCTAAGAGTCTGGGCAAACCTGAAGCAGCAGACAGGAAGCACAAGAAGACCGGTGCTTTGCTCAAGTCACAGGAAAGCCTAGTGGACGTGGGGACTGTCCTTGCACTAGTATCTTTAGTAAGTGCAGATGTGTTCTTAGAAGGAGCTCCTAATATGACAGTCAAGGAAAAGATGGGAAATAGGAGAATAAATAAGCTTCTTTCACTATTTGATTTCCCTAGGCATGCCTACTCCTGCGCCTTCTGCTTCACTTTCCTAGCTTTCACTCCCCCGGTTAGCTATCTACAGCTTTAATTCTTGATCTTCATCACTCAGCAGTCTTGTCTCAGTTCTTGCAACTCTTCATTTTCATTCTATTCGCTACAGTCTCTGGTATGGCTCGCTATCCAAACTCATCAGTCAACAAGATTTGGCGCATGTCTCCAATGATAAGAAGACTGCCAAGAGATTGTATTGAACACCAAGCAATTCTCATCATTAAACCAGCTATTATTACAAATACTTAAATTTACATGTGTAAAAATCTCACATAGAAATTGCTAGAGTATCAGACAGAAGAATCAGTTCCGTTCAGTTCAGCTGCCCAGTCGTGTCTGACTCTTTGTGGCCCCATGGACTGCAGCATGCCAGGCTTCTCTGTCCATCAACAACTCCCAGACCTTGCTCAGACTCATGTCCAGCAAGTCAGTAATGCCATCAAACCATCTCATCCACTGACATCCCCTTCTCCTCCTGCCTTCAGTCTTTCCCATTAGATAGAAGAATGAATACATTCAAAAAGAGAACATTTTGCTTAGAAGTATAAGGTTATTGTGATTTCTGAGATAAATACAGCAGATCCCTTTCGTTGCTACTGGAAAGATACTTCCAACTACATATGAGGATGAATGATATGGTCCTAAGCCTGAAAATAAACGTAGTGCTTGTGCTGGCTGTGAAAAGACACGAATGAAATACTGATCTAGATAAAATAACATCACAGTTCTCTCTCTTTCAATTCCTTCACCTTTCCCCTTCTCTTTTTCTGGGTTTACTTAATAACTTTTATATGCAAGAAATTATTGGGTGGTAGCCATTAGACGGTAAGAATGAAACGACAAAGTTCCTGATTTCTCAGTTTATATTCCAGTAGAAAATACAGAAGGATAATATAAGGCTATATATGATGAGATTAAAGATGTAAAAATGGATTAAAAACTTGATCAGTAATTATAGAGGACAGGAGACTCATCTTAAAGTCATTCACATCTGGGAAGGCTTCATAAAGAAGTAGGGCATTTGAAATAAGGACTAAGAAAACTGAAGGAGGAAAGCAACAGTCCAGGCAGCTTTAATTTCCTTGTTTCTCTGTAATCTATTTTAAGACAGAATTTAATAACATAAATTGGGACAAAAATAATTAGGAAATGGAGACATTAAAAAATAAACCCAAACTATATATCATATGACCTACAGTTTGATAATGTGAGCAAAAAACCAAGTGCAAGAATGAACATAACATTTTTTGAGAAAATTATAAAACAAGTGTAACAGGAGTAGTGTTCATTCAAGATGATATTAACAAGAAAACAAAGGAAAGGCTGCAGTGGGTGTGAAACAGCAAAGTAAAGAATTCTCATTTAAGTTTATCGACAACATAGTCATCGCGTTTTAGCTGGAAAGCACTTGCGGCCGCTTAGCTGGCAAGACTGTAGAAAGTAGTTTTGCCCTCACTCCTCAATTTCAGACGGTCTTCTCCTAAAGTGGGAAGTTGTGTATCTGAGACAAACAATAGGAAGCATGACTGAGTTCTCAACATACGATTTAAACCTCTAAATTCAGCTTAAGTCAGTAAGTGCCCCTTTTCTAGAAGTCAATTTGGGTTGTATTTCTTGTCTCAACCAAGTGATCCTTAATTAGGAAAAATTTAACTAAATGATACGTAGTAGTTGGTAACTGGGAAGACAGTGTAAAGCTAAGGGTGAGGTTTAGTTCAAGGTTTTGAGACTAGGATACTGAAATAAGGGAGTCTCGCAATACGGTATTTTTGAGGAGGCAAATATTTTCTACTTTATGTATGCAGAGCTTGAGATGATGGCAACAGACACAAATTCAAGTGGAAAAGTCACTAGAATGTTAGAACAACAGGCTTGGCGTCCGGGCAGACAGAACAGTTAACTAACAGATACGTGATAGTATTTTCTCCACTTATACTAGGAAGAGGGAAGTTAAACTTGTTCAAGGGGTTACACACAGTGAGTATGAAAGGTAGTGTCTGAATAAAGGCAGTTTATCAGTTTTGTATTTATTGTATGAGAAGTATTTTTCAGAGGCATGAACTTACGGGGACAGCTGAACCTACATGACAACACTGATGACTTGTTGAGTTTCTGAATTTAGTCAAGCCACTAGTTTATGTTAGAAAAGCTGGCATTTAGAAAATCTTGTGAAATATTGGCTGCCTTAGAAACTGTTCAGTTCAGGTCAGTTCAGTTCAGTCGCTCAGTCATGTCCTACTCATTGCAACTCCATGAACCGCAGCATGCCAGGCCTCCCTGTCCATCACCAACTTCTGGAGTCTACCCAAACCCATGTCCATTGAATCGGCGATGCCATCCAACCATCTCATGCTCCGTCGNCAGTTCAGGTCAGTTCAGTTCAGTCGCTCAGTCATGTCCTACTCATTGCAACTCCATGAACCGCAGCATGCCAGGCCTCCCTGTCCATCACCAACTTCTGGAGTCTACCCAAACCCATGTCCATTGAATCGGCGATGCCATCCAACCATCTCATGCTCCGTCGTCCCCTTCTCCTCCTGCCCTCAGTCTTTTCCAGCATCAGGGTCTTTTCCAATGAGTCAGCTCTTCGCATCAGGTGGCCAAAGTATTGGAGTTTCAGCTTCAGCATCAGTCCTTCCAATGAACACCCAGGACTGATTTCCCTTAGGATGGACTGGTTGGATCTCCTTGCAGTCCAAGGGACTCTTAAGAGTTCTCTCCAACGCCACAGTTCAAAAGCATCAATTCTTCCGCGCTCAGCTTTCTTTATAGTCCAACTCTCACATTCATACATGACCATTGGAAAAACCATAGCATTGACTAGATGGACCTGAGTCGGCAAAGTAATGTTTCTGCTTCTTAATATGCTGTCTAGGTTGGTCATGACTTTCCTTCCAAGGAGTAAGCGTCTTCTAATTTCATGGCTGCAATCACCATCTGCAGTGATTTTGGAGCCCCCCCAAAATTAAATCAGCCATTGTTTTCACTGTTTCCCCATCTATTCACCATGAAGTGTTGGGAACGGATGCCATGATCTTCGTTTTCTGAATGTTGAGCTTCAAGCCAACCTTTTCACTCTCCTCTTTAACTTACATCAAGAGGCTCTTTAGTTCTTCTTCGCTTTCTGCATAAGGATGGTGTCATCTGCATATCTGAGGTTATTGATATTTCTCCCGGCAATCTTGATTCCAGCTTGTGCTTCCTCCAGCCCAGCCTTTCTCATGATGTACTCTGCACATAAGTTAAATAAGCAGGCTGACAGTATACAGCCTTGACATACTCTTTTTCCTATTTGAAACCAGTCTGTTGTTCCATGTCCAGTTCTAACTGTTGCTTCCTGACCTGCATACAGATTTCTCAAGAGACAGGTCAGGTGGTCTGGTATTCCCATCTGTTTCAGAATTTTCCACAGTTTATTGTGATCCACACAGTCAAAGGCTTTGTCATAGTCAATAAAGCAGAAATAGGTGGTTTTTCTGGAACTCTCTTGCTTTTTCAATGATCCAGCAGATGTTGGAAATTTGTTCTCTGGTTCCTCTGCCTTTTCTAAGACCAGCTTGAACATCTGAAAGTTCACGGTTCACATATTGCTGAAGCCTGGCTTGGAGAATTTTAAGCATCACTTTACCAGTGTGTGAGATGAATTCAATTGTGTGGTAGTTTTAGCATTCTTTGGCATTGCCTTTATTAGGGACTGGAATGAAAACTGACCTTTTCCAGTCCTGTGGCCACTGCTGAGTTTTCCAAATTTACTGGCATATTGAGTGCAGCACTTTCACAGCATCATCTTTCAGGATTTGGAATAGCTCAACTAGAATTCCATCATGTCAACTACCTTTGTTCATAGTGATGCTTCCTACGGCTCACTTGACTTCACAGTCCAGGTGAGTGTGAGTGATCACACCATCATGATTATCTGGGTTGTGAAGATCTTTTTTGCATAGTTCTTCCATGTATTCTTGCCACCTCTTCTTAATCTCTTCTGCTTCTGTTAGGCGCATACCATTTCTGTCCTTTATTGAGCCCATCTTTGCAGGAAATGTTCCCTTGGGATCTCTAATTTTCTCGAAGTGATCTCTAATCTTTCCCATTCTATTGCTTTCCTCTATTTCTTTGCATTGATTGCTGAAGAAGACTTTCTTATCTCTCCTTGCTATTCTTTGGAACTCTGCATTCAAATGGGTATGTCTTTCCTTTTCTCCTTTGCTTTTTGCTTCCCTTATTTTCATAGCTATTTGTAAGGCCTCCTCAGACAGCCATTTTGCTTTTTCATATTGCTTTTTCTGGGGAATGGTCTTGATTCCTGTCTCCTGTACAATGTCACCAACCTCCAACCATAGTTCATCAGGCACTCTATCAGATCTAGTCCCTTAAATCTATTTCTTATTTCCACTGTATAGTCATAAGGGATTTGATTTAGGTCATACCTGAATGGTATAATGGTTTTCTCCACTTTCTTCAATTTTAGTCTGAATTTGGCAATAAGGAGTTCATGATCTGAGCCATAGTCCATTCCCAGTCTTGTTTTTGCTGACTGTATAGAGCTTCTCCATCGTTGGCTGCAAAGAATATAATCAGTCTGATTTCAGTGTTGACCATCTGGTGATATCCAGTGTAGAGTCTTCTCTTGTGTTGTTGGAAGAGGGTGTTTGCTATTACCAGTGCATTCTCTTGGCAAAACTCTATTAGCCTTTGCCCTGCTTCACTCTGTACTCCAAGGCCAAATTTGCCTGTTACTCCAGGTGTTTCCTGACTTCCTACTTTTGCATTCCAGTCCCCTATAACGAAAAGGACTCTCTTTTGAGTGTTAGTTCTAAAAGGTCTTGTAGGTCTTCAGAAAACCATTCAACTTCAGCTTTTTTCAGAGTTACTGGTCGGGGCATAGACTTGTATTACTGTGATACTGAATGGTTTTCCTTGGAAACAGAGATCATTCTGTCATTTTTGAGACTGCATCCAAGTACTGCACTTCACTCTTTTGTTGACTATGATGGTTACTCCATTTCTTCTAAGAGATTTCTGCCCACAGTAGTAGATATAATGGTCATCAGAGTTAAATTCACCCATTCCAGTCCCTCTTGGTTTGCTGATTCCTAGAATGTCGACGTTCACTCTTGCCATCTCCTGTTTGACCACTTCCAATTTGCCTTGATTCGTGGACCTGACATTACAGGTTCCTATGCTCTTTACAGCATCGGAACTTGCTTCTATCACCAGTCCCATCCACAACTGGTTGTTGTGGATTGGCGGCTGCGACGGCGCAGGAGCGGCCGACAGAAGCTACTTCACATCCAAGGTCAGGGGCGGCGGTTGAGAGGAGCTACCCCACTTCCAAGGTAAGGAGCAGTGGCTGCGCTTTGCTGGAGCAGCTGTGAAGAGATACCCCATGTTCAAGGTAAGAGAAACCCAACTAAGATGGTAGGCACCGAGAGAGGGATTAGAGGGCAGACAGCCTGAAACCCCAGTCACAGACAACTAGCCAATCTGATCACATGGGCCACAGCCTTGTCTAACTGAATGAAACTAAGCCATGCTGTGTGGGGCCACCCAGGATGACAGTATGTGGTCCACTGGAGAAGGGAATGGCAAACCACTTCAGTATTCTTGCCTTGAGAACCCCATGAACAGTATGAAAAGGCAAAAAAAGATAGAAAATGTAGGTATATAATTTTATAATGCCTCCAGGAAAAGATACTGTATATAAGTTGATTTTGTGTAATTAATCACAGCAAATAAAATTGAAATTTTTATGTTTGGGAGATTGTGAAACCGATCATTAGTATTGAGTTCATGTCAGATAAGTTTGGTGTACAACGGTTTGTAATACTATTTGCTAAAGGTAGTGAGTGAGTTAGTGAGTGAAAGTCGCTCAGTAGTGTCCGACTCTTTTCAACCCAGTGGACTATACAGTCCATGGAATTCTCCAGGCCAGAATACTGGAGTGGATAGCCGTTCCCTTCTCTAGGGAATCTTCCCAACCCAGGGATTGAACCCAGGTCTCCAGTATTGAAGGTGGATTCTCAAAGTCTTGGCAATTATGCCATATCTTAAACTAAGATTATAAGCTTATGAGTAAGAGGGGTAAGTTGAGATAACTTGAAACAATTCTATACTTACTAATTCTATCCCTCCCCATCTCTGCCCCTGAAGTTATAATGGAAGATTTACAGATTTGAATTTCCAGGGCCAATGGAAATTTTCTTATAGTTTACAGGGGAAATCTAATGCATGCTTGTTTAAATCGACACAGCGTTCAGGACTGACAGTCTATCTGGAGGCATTGCTGTGTGTGCTCTCACTATCTCATTGTCTTCCAGACACTTGTATTCCAGGTTTGGATTCTTTCATCTGATTCCTCCAATCTTCCTTTACGAGGCACTGCAGGTATGGAGAGAGGGTATATAGGGGAGGAGGAAGTTTATCCCTTATCCGTAATGACCCTTCTATGCAGGTTATCTTAAATTAAAATTTCCAAATTGTTGTTTTGTTCTGTTGTTAAGTAACAAAGAGGAGCTCCACTCCAAACTGTTCTCATTTTAAATGGGACAATGCTATAATACAGTAATTGCTATGTTACTAAAGTCTTTCGCAGCACTAATACTCTGTGATTCTGAATCTAAAGTCAACACAACTGAAACAAATCTACTATAGTATCAGTGAAGATAGTCACATTTATTGGAGATGTTACTGTCTTAGAAATATGGTTATTTCTCTGGTACAAAGCATGTGATTAGACAGTTAATTAAATGGAAGCAATGCAGATTCACGCACATTTGGCATCTGAGGCCCTAAAGTAACATTCATGTGAGATACAAAAAGCAGGCTGTAAGTGAAAATATCTACGTTAAGCTAGAAATGAGTAGCTTGATACAATTCCAACCATATGCATCAACAGCAGAATTCTTTTGCTGATTTGGGGAAAGGTTTTAAGTCTTGGATTATACTTTTCTTTCTTTAAGAGAATAATCCTAACGTGTGTGTCTGTGTGTGTGTGTGTGTGTGTATCACTTAAGTCTTAAAATTTTTACTTAATTTTCATTGGGCATGTCAGGAATTCAGACATCCTGTTCATATTTACAAAAAATTATGTTAAGAGTAATTTTTTAATTAAAACTTTCAGTTGAGAGCTTACTATTAAATCAAAGAATTTCATGGATATGAATTAAAGCTTTATTTTACCTCCTAAGGTTTTAAAACCTCTGAAAAGAATAACTTTGAAGTGAAGATGTTCCCACAGAATTGGTCACTTACCGCTTGTCCATAATTCCTGTATGACACAGAATGAAAAGTGGACAACTCAACCACTGTCAGAATCATTGAAATAGTTGCGACAATTATGCATAAGATGTTCATAAGCATAGCGCAGGTGAACTGAGAAGAAGACACGGAGTAGATTCATTAGACTCAGAGTAAGTGACATTGTTAAAAAGTTTGTATTACTGAGAAAGGAAATCTAGCTGGAGCTTTGATCTAGCTTCTGTAGCTTTAGAAGTGTTGGTATGCTTGCCATTAGCGTGAAACCCTTCTCTGGTTTATATGAAACCTGATTAATTTGGAGTAAATATCAAAACACCTTCATGCCAATAAGCATAAATCTTCCATTTGGACTAAAAAATATTATATTTTACAATCTTCTGAGTCATTTGGAAGAAAGCCTTATAATATATGATTTGAACAAAAGGAGTTCCACGTCAAAAAGAGAAAAAAGATGGAAAATGACTGCTTGTAGAAACAGGCTGAATAGGATTCAATTAACTTTAATCCAGGGTTTTAATTCTCTAGGGAAATCCATCAACATCTTTGGATATTAGTTTTTTATCTCTACAATCACAAGAGTAGACTAATTCATCCTAAGGTATCATTTAGCTCTGCGATTCCAAGATTATTTTCCTTCCCAATATCTTTCTACCTATAATATAGATGGATCTTTATTTTGAACAGATTTTCTATTTTGTTACAAGGCACAGTTGCGTTCCCAAATTAGAGTTAGGGAAATGAAGTTTTACAACAGTATTATGTCTATTTATAAACTCACTGAGTTCTATTAAATATTTTGCTAACAGTAAAATTCATATAAGGTTAAAAAAAGGTATAACACCAAACCAAAAAACAAAAGAGCTCTGTGCTTAAGCTTAGAAACCTTTATATAACATGACTCTAATACAGCATATCCATCTACGTTAAATTATATGCTCCTAGATTTTCACCTAACTCCTTCATTTCTTCTACAGATGGGGTAGACTCCTTTACTGCTTAGATGCCCGCTATGTCTTCATTAAAACCTACTCAGCCTTCTGCAGAGTGACTTCTAGGGCGCACTAGACATTTTAACTTACCTGGCGGTGAGACGGATGCCTTGTTGCCCTTATTATGGAGATTCCTGAAACGATAAACTGAATATAAAAACATATATTTATAAATAGTCATTGATAATGCTCATCAACTTAAAATATATTTTAAACAATTCCCTCCTCTAAGTCAATTATTTTTAGAGTAGTCAGAGTAGATAATATAAAGAAGCTTCAGTAGAAGGGTCGGGACAAGTTCTCATCTATAGTGCTGAAGAGAACGGCAGGGTCACTAGTGAGAGAAACACACAGGGGACAGCGTGCGCAACTCAGGCGTAGAATGTGCCGAGGATGACTTCAGCAGTCCTGGGTCGGGGCCAGGCTCGCCTGTGTCTGCACACGCTTCCGAAGCTCATTCCATTCTTACTTCTAATGCCCAGCTTCTGACTGAGACGCTATTACTGACTACGATTCCTGTGTATATATCCAGATGTGAAAAAGCAGTCCGTGAATCTATATTCCAACCTGTGTTTGTACAACATATGCCTCTTAACTGAGACTGTAGCCATTATTAAGGTAACAGATGTTACTCCTATTTTTACCTTTATTTTATAAAAAGAAGCTCCGTTATTTCACACCAGGCTACTTTCTCTGTTCCCCAGAAGTGCAAAGCTATGCCATATTGTTTGAACGTGGGCCGCACAATCCCTCTGAAATACTCCTTTTGTCTTATCTGTTTCAATGGCTTTGACAAAGATCTAAGTTAAAGGCTGATTTGTAGAAAAAAGTACTCCTACTGCACCCCATATACAGGACGGCCACACTTGAGCTTTGCTAACTGCTGGAGCATCACTTAAGTGTGCATCCTCAGCCCTGCATTCTGTAGCAAAACTGAGGTTTCCAAGGAGGCAAAGTGCAGGTAACAACTAGCTCAGAACACAAGGCGAAAACACCCTGCGAATTTAAACTAGTGCTAACTAGATTACCAAACTGTGTGCTTTACAAAAGGCCTTTCACAGCTTATGACCTAAATGAGAACCTTTGAATCAAATTATACTTAATTGCAGCCTTAGACCACTCAATATAGGTGATAACCATGGTATTTTTATAACACGATGATTAGAAACACCGAAGGACAGCAGTCACTTGTCTGAATCTTGCCCGCAGATTCACTACTCTTCTCCTGCTGTTTTCCAAGGCGATGCTTTGACATCCGTAAGCCAACATACAAAACCAGAGGCTCTCCTGACAGCGCCTTGCTCCCTTACAGCCCCAGCAAATGGCGCCACCTGACCTCCTACTGCCCTCTACCATCGGTTCGAAGCACGGGTAAGTGGCTCCCTCGTTCCTTCCAACCATGCTCTCTCCTCCAGCTTTGACTCAGATGTCACCAGATGCCATCACTCACTGTCCCTTCCGGTTGACGTCATCTCCTGATCCCCTACCTCGGTCACTCTTTCCTTTCTGCGTGCTTAGTCACTCAGTCGTGTCCAGCTCTTTGAGACCCCATGAACTGCAGCCCGCTAGGCTCCTTTGTCCATAGGGATTCTCCAGGAGAATCCAAGAATACTGGAGTGAGTTGCCACGCCCTCCTCCAGGGGATCTTCCCAACCCAGTGATCCAACCTGCGCCTCTTACATTGGCAGGTGGACTCTTTACCGCTAGCACCACCTGGGAATAGTAACACCTTTCAAGTCTCCATGTTAATCATCCCCCTTTGTCCACCAACTCGTGCCCTGCAGTTTCACCACTCTAATACTCCACCGACCCCATGTGGCTCTATCATCTGAGCCCCTTACTTCTGTGTCATACTCTCTCCTTTACCAGTTTAAATTCTACAACCAGCTATTAAAACGCTTGCTTCTTTGCATTCTCAACTCCTCTGCACCTTTCTTGCTTACAGTCTTGTGGACAGGCCAGAATCTTGGTTAGACGCAGTTCTCCTTCTTCCATGCCTGCACCCTTGCGGCTGAACATGGCTTGAGGCAGAGGCACGTAACTGTCTTGACGCACCTCACTGTGCAACCATGTTCCAAAAGCTCGAGTCTTTCGCTGCGTGAAAGTCACACTGCTTTTCCGCGACCCATGCACACTCTCATTTTTCCTAGGTGACCATCTCCTCGTTCTTTTCTCTCACATCAACCAACCAATCCATTCTCCATTCACACTCTCAGAGCAGGATCCTGCTTTCTAATTTACTGAAACACTTGAGGCCATCAGAAGGGACGTTCCACAAGCTCCCAATACCCAATGGCCTGAAAGTTGATCGTTTTCTCTGTTCCTCCACCTCCCTTCCTGTTACCTGCCTTGACTATTTGCATTAAAGGCGGATAATCCTTCGTTGGGGGCTGTCCTTCGCATTATAGGATGTTCAGCAGCATCCTTGATTTGACCACTGGATAGCCCTTAGGTATGAAAACTGAAAATGTCACCACCAAGTGTCCTCTGAGGGGAAGCATCACCTCTCACTGAGAACCACCCTGTTTGTGCATTAACAGGCCTTCATTGCGTCTAAGTCCATGATTCTGATGACCTCCCCCATCACTTGTCACGTGTCTCACGTCTCTACTTGCTCCTGGTTCAGTCCCCTCAGCAAAAGACGTGGAGCATCTTACCGAAACAAAAAGCGAACCCTCTCCCGACTCAAGCTTCCCTCAGCAGCCTCGCTACTCTACACCACATTACACCAAAACCCCCAAACCAACTGTCTGTGTTTGCTGTCTCTAAGTCCTCTCCTTTCATTATTTGTTACCCCAATTCCAGTTAGGCTTTTGCCCCCCCTTCCACTGAAACTATTTGTCAAGCTTACCATTGGCCTTCCTATTGCTAACTCCAATGGTCAATTTTCAGCCCTTCTCTGATTTGACAACATAACAGAATTAATATATTTGGTCTTTCCCTATTCTTTGTTTACTTGACTTCCAGGATGTCACACTCTCCAGACCTTCCTACTCCTTTGGCTGTAAGAAGCCACAGAAGAGCGCAGNACCCCATATACAGGACGGCCACACTTGAGCTTTGCTAACTGCTGGAGCATCACTTAAGTGTGCATCCTCAGCCCTGCATTCTGTAGCAAAACTGAGGTTTCCAAGGAGGCAAAGTGCAGGTAACAACTAGCTCAGAACACAAGGCGAAAACACCCTGCGAATTTAAACTAGTGCTAACTAGATTACCAAACTGTGTGCTTTACAAAAGGCCTTTCACAGCTTATGACCTAAATGAGAACCTTTGAATCAAATTATACTTAATTGCAGCCTTAGACCACTCAATATAGGTGATAACCATGGTATTTTTATAACACGATGATTAGAAACACCGAAGGACAGCAGTCACTTGTCTGAATCTTGCCCGCAGATTCACTACTCTTCTCCTGCTGTTTTCCAAGGCGATGCTTTGACATCCGTAAGCCAACATACAAAACCAGAGGCTCTCCTGACAGCGCCTTGCTCCCTTACAGCCCCAGCAAATGGCGCCACCTGACCTCCTACTGCCCTCTACCATCGGTTCGAAGCACGGGTAAGTGGCTCCCTCGTTCCTTCCAACCATGCTCTCTCCTCCAGCTTTGACTCAGATGTCACCAGATGCCATCACTCACTGTCCCTTCCGGTTGACGTCATCTCCTGATCCCCTACCTCGGTCACTCTTTCCTTTCTGCGTGCTTAGTCACTCAGTCGTGTCCAGCTCTTTGAGACCCCATGAACTGCAGCCCGCTAGGCTCCTTTGTCCATAGGGATTCTCCAGGAGAATCCAAGAATACTGGAGTGAGTTGCCACGCCCTCCTCCAGGGGATCTTCCCAACCCAGTGATCCAACCTGCGCCTCTTACATTGGCAGGTGGACTCTTTACCGCTAGCACCACCTGGGAATAGTAACACCTTTCAAGTCTCCATGTTAATCATCCCCCTTTGTCCACCAACTCGTGCCCTGCAGTTTCACCACTCTAATACTCCACCGACCCCATGTGGCTCTATCATCTGAGCCCCTTACTTCTGTGTCATACTCTCTCCTTTACCAGTTTAAATTCTACAACCAGCTATTAAAACGCTTGCTTCTTTGCATTCTCAACTCCTCTGCACCTTTCTTGCTTACAGTTGTGTGGACAGGCCAGAATCTTGGTTAGACGCAGTTCTCCTTCTTCCATGCCTGCACCCTTGCGGCTGAACATGGCTTGAGGCAGAGGCACGTAACTGTCTTGACGCACCTCACTGTGCAACCATGTTCCAAAAGCTCGAGTCTTTCGCTGCGTGAAAGTCACACTGCTTTTCCGCGACCCATGCACACTCTCATTTTTCCTAGGTGACCATCTCCTCGTTCTTTTCTCTCACATCAACCAACCAATCCATTCTCCATTCACACTCTCAGAGCAGGATCCTGCTTTCTAATTTACTGAAACACTTGAGGCCATCAGAAGGGACGTTCCACAAGCTCCCAATACCCAATGGCCTGAAAGTTGATCGTTTTCTCTGTTCCTCCACCTCCCTTCCTGTTACCTGCCTTGACTATTTGCATTAAAGGCGGATAATCCTTCGTTGGGGGCTGTCCTTCGCATTATAGGATGTTCAGCAGCATCCTTGATTTGACCACTGGATAGCCCTTAGGTATGAAAACTGAAAATGTCACCACCAAGTGTCCTCTGAGGGGAAGCATCACCTCTCACTGAGAACCACCCTGTTTGTGCATTAACAGGCCTTCATTGCGTCTAAGTCCATGATTCTGATGACCTCCCCCATCACTTGTCACGTGTCTCACGTCTCTACTTGCTCCTGGTTCAGTCCCCTCAGCAAAAGACGTGGAGCATCTTACCGAAACAAAAAGCGAACCCTCTCCCGACTCAAGCTTCCCTCAGCAGCCTCGCTACTCTACACCACATTACACCAAAACCCCCAAACCAACTGTCTGTGTTTGCTGTCTCTAAGTCCTCTCCTTTCATTATTTGTTACCCCAATTCCAGTTAGGCTTTTGCCCCCCCTTCCACTGAAACTATTTGTCAAGCTTACCATTGGCCTTCCTATTGCTAACTCCAATGGTCAATTTTCAGCCCTTCTCTGATTTGACAACATAACAGAATTAATATATTTGGTCTTTCCCTATTCTTTGTTTACTTGACTTCCAGGATGTCACACTCTCCAGACCTTCCTACTCCTTTGGCTGTAAGAAGCCACAGAAGAGCGCAGGTGACGACAAATTTAAGAAATGTGTGAATGTAGACTCACTGTGTGAGGACCCCAAGGCAAAGACCTTAACATGAAAATTAACCATGTAATGGAGATTAGGCTTACAATTCTGTAACTGTATAGATATGTTAACATGTCTAAGGACAATCCGGCCTCTGGTTGTCCTATGTATTCAGTCTATATCAATGTCTCTTATAGCAGCACTGGTAAGCTAAAGGTGCTCAATAAATATCTGTTTAAAAAAAGGGATCTGCCTTTGAATTATCAATATGGAGTTCAGTTACTTAATTCTCCTGGAAATTTCAGAGACTCCTCCTATGTTCTATGTACTAGCGGCATGAATATGATTTACTGAATAAAGAAACGTGTTCTACTCACAATAATCCCCCATAAAGAACATCCTGTTTTATAAGTTATCGGCTCATATGTCCCAAAGACTCCTTTAATTTGTCCCATATACAAAATCAACACAAGATACCACATGAAGACACAGAAGATGCCGATCATAATCTGGATAGCCTGTGGAAAGAGAAGGCTATTAGTGTTGAAGCCATGTGATTCATAGCGATTCCAATAAGCGTTAGCTATAAAGAAAACTCAAAGTTTTTACAAAAGATGGTAGTAAAATAGAAATGCACGTAGCCATGAAACCCCTGGATGGGTTAGTCTAAAAAGCGGGCCCCAACCAGGAAGGACGGAGCTTTACCCAACAGGCCCGGGCCCTACTTGGAGCAGCGGGCTGTCCAGCAGAAACGCTGGTGGATTCCCCCGAGAGAAAGTTGGCAGTCGGCTCTGCTGCTGGCTATCCTAGCAACCAATGACGTGTCAGGAGAATCCTGAGGGCACTTCTTCTCATTCGAGGCACACTTGACACGGATCTTTTCCACAAGCATGCTGAGATGAGGCAGAGTCAACACAGAGATACAAGGAATACCCAAAGTAGACTTACTTGCCCAAGGCCTTTCTGTTGGATGGGGGGTAGGTTAGGGCCAGGGAGAAAGATTACTCAACTTCAGTTTGTAAAAAGGCAATTATAATCCCAGGAAATATGTACCAGTGAATGTCTGAATTTATATGTAAACTTAATATTTCAAATACTAAATCACATTTTCAAATACTAAATCACTCTTTAAAAATTCCAGATGATACATTATTTTCACTTTCATTTTCATATAAACTTTAAGAGGAAGCTATTTAATGTTTTACGTTTGGTAGTTTCAGTTCTTTGCAAAGCATGTGATCGATGAAACATATAATGCAACAGATTGATATTAAAGGAAGCTAATGTTCCTAGCATTAATAGGAAGCTATTTAATATTTTAAGTTTAGTAGTTTCAGCTCTTTGTTTCTTTGTAAAGCAAGTGATCTATGAAGTACATAAATGCAACTATTTAATATTAAAGCTGTGTTTTAGAGAAAACTTTTGCATAGAAAACCCACTTTTGGGGGATAACAATCTTATGCATTTAGATTCAAACGTCAAGGTTTCCTCTGCATCAGATTTGGAAGAACAACATCATTTTCAAAGGTTCTTTGGATTTGACTGGGAGAAAATCCTCTGCTAGATCTCAAAATCCTTGAGATTTTGGTCTTCTGTGTTACAGGCAGATACTTTACCATTACTACATAGAAATAGTGCACGGTCTTGAATTTAGGCAAAGTCTGTCTTACCGCTAAAACGAGAGAATCCGCTGTAGAGACCTTCGAGCAACAGGCACACACAGCCATGCTACCAGCATCTCCTCCGGATGACTACGTCTCTAATCTCGGGTGATGTCACTGTTAGCAAGCTTCTACAAAACAGCACAAAACACAGATACAAGCTTTGCTCAAAAGAAAACACTTAAGGTCATTTCTTTTCTTACTGTTTTGCAATTACTTTCCCAAACTCTGAAGCAATCACTTTCTTTTCTCCTTGAATTTTTTAGAAGGAATTTGCATTCACCTGTTTTGAGTTAGGTCTCCAGAACTGAAAAGCCTCCCTTTGACTAAAAAATTTTGATATATACAATATTACACATATTTTCTCTGAGTAGTGAACAGCGTCTCTGGATTATGAAGTATAAAGAAAACCTAGGGAATAGGATTGGAGAAAGCAATGGCCACCCACTCCAGTACTCTTGCCCGGACAATCCCGTGGATGGAGGAGCCTGGCAGGCTGCAGTCCATGGGGTCGCTAACAGTCAGACACGACTGAGCGACTTCACTTTCACTTCTTACTTTCATGCACTGGAGAAGGATTCTGCAGTGTTCTTGCCTGGAGAATCCCAGGAACGGGGGAGCCTGGTGGGCTGCCGTCTACGGGGTCACACAGAGTCGGACACGACTGACGCGACGCAGCAGCAGCAGCAGCAGCAGGAAATGGGACTAGTACAGGAGGCTCTTAGCGAAGCTTTGAATAGCTCACTTGTGATTCATAATCAATTCAATGCAACTCATAGTGCCATGTTTGCATTGTTAAAACCAAATTCTTGGACTTAAATTCATCATGGGCTTGTGACTTTTTTCCCCTTGACGTATATTTGCTACCTTGTTCTTATTTCTATAAGATGGATTTTTTTCTTCCATCAGAGAATTTATTAANGACGCAGCAGCAGCAGCAGCAGCAGGAAATGGGACTAGTACAGGAGGCTCTTAGCGAAGCTTTGAATAGCTCACTTGTGATTCATAATCAATTCAATGCAACTCATAGTGCCATGTTTGCATTGTTAAAACCAAATTCTTGGACTTAAATTCATCATGGGCTTGTGACTTTTTTCCCCTTGACGTATATTTGCTACCTTGTTCTTATTTCTATAAGATGGATTTTTTTCTTCCATCAGAGAATTTATTAAAGTTGCTTCCACAATCCTAAACACTCTTACTGTTATTTCTGCAGCTTCCCCTTGTGCTTAAATCACTTTCTTACTTATATGAACATTAAAAACCTGGCTAAATGCATCTCCTGAGATTTCACCCACTTGAGGATCTGGAATAACACTGCTTAATATCTTCTAACATGGCATACTTAGGTCAAAAACATGAGTTATGTCACTTAGCCACTCAGGTGATCACCTAACAGATGATCTCAAAGCTTTCCTTGGACCTTCCAGAAATGAGAGAGGAGTTTGACTAAATTATCTGTCTTTCCCTGCACCCTTAAAATCTCATGAATTGATTATTTTAGTGAAACTCTGGTTTCTAAATTTGATTTCCTGAATGTCGCTTAATTCTATAAAGTACAGAAACAGAAAAAGCCAGGTAAGAATACAAGAACTGTGAGAGCAAATAGAGAAAACAATATTTTAATAGCTGAATTATAGCTACTAAGCTTTATATATTAAAACATCACGTTTGAGAAATGTTAAAGAGTATAAGCCTTACAGGCAATGAAGATCAATCACTCTATCATGCTTAAAGACAAAGAATTATAGAAGTCATGTATAGAGTAATGAAGAAAAGTCATATCTAGACTGCTATTATTTGCCAGATTTTAGATAAAAGAAAGATAATAAAAATAGTAAGCCTTTTTGTATGTATAGAGAAAAGTCTTTTCACAGTTTATAGCGGAAACACCATGAGTGGCTTGGGAATGAGAAAATTCAGCATCATTATAACTGCCATCGGGCCCCCACCAAAACCACTCCAAATGAAGTATTCATTAAGATACCAAGAAAAAAATTATGCGTGTTAAAAATCCTCAGCTTAACTGACCGAAGGAAGAGAGTAAGAAGTGCTGCACTGTATTCCTGTAATACACGGTGGTTAGAAATTAAAGAAAAAAATTCTACGTGTGGTTACTCTACAACCCAGTTAAAAACTAAAAGTAGAATGTAAAAAGAAAATCAATGATTTATTTACTTTTATCTTCTGGTGATCTATCACTAAGCCAAAAAGCAGCTACAGGAAAGCCCCTAGCCATCACTCTCAACCCGATCCTCACCCTTTAAATTAGTGCTACATGGAAATTCTGGAACAATTACAGACAGCTCATGTGGAGAAACCATTTCTCCATCTTCAGTGCCTTCAGCAGGGCTGCAGCTCCTCACAGTCTTCAGAATAAAGCTCAAATTCCTTGGCAGGGCTCACCAAGCCCTTCATGAACTGCTCTCTGCTCAGCGTCTCAGCCTTATCCCGGCCGCTCCCTCAGTTTGAGCCCTACCCGTGGTGGGAGCAATGCTCTCTGGGAAGCCTCTGCCTCAGAGTCTCTTGAGCGACTCCTCTCTGACTCCCTAACATCCTCTGCATACTTCCTATCACCGCGTGGTCTCAACTTCTGATTTGCACGACTGGTTCCCAAGGTCAGTGTGAGCTCCCAGAAGCCCAGGAATTAATTTCTGTCTGTCCGGGGCCAGTCCTGCACTGTGACCCAGAGACTCGGACTTTATTAAATAAGCTACCACGAGATATTAATCACCTCCTTCCAGTCAGAATAACCGTCATCAAAAAATCCACAAATAGCAAATGTTGGGGAGGGTGTGGAGAAACCCAGTTCCAGAGGGAGTCCTGTTACACTGTTGGTGGGGATGTAAACTGGTGCAACCACTACGGAGAACAGTCTGAAGTTCCCTTAAAAAACTAAGAATAGAGATATCATATGACCCAGCAATCCCATTCCTTGGCATATATCTGGAGAAAAACTAATTCATAAAGATGTTCACAGCAGCACTATTTACAGTAGCCAAGACATGGAAACAACCTAAGCGTTCATCAACAAAGAAATGGGTAAAGAAGATATTATACACACACACATATATGCATATACACGCAATGGAATATTCAGCTCAGTTCAGTCGCTCAGTCGTGTCCGACTCTTTGCGACCCCATGAACTGCAGCACGCCAAGACTCAGCCATAAAAAAAATAATAATAAAATGCATCTTTAGCAACATGGAAGCCCTAGAGATTATCGGTCCAAGTTAAGCAAGTCATATACTGAAAGACATATATATCACTTCTCAGGGGAATCTTAAAAATTAAGATAGCACAAATCAACTTATTTACAAAACAAACTCACAGACATNCCATCTATTTCCCATGAAGTGATGGGACCAGATGCCATGATCTTCATTTTTGAATGTTGAGTTTTAAGCAAACTTTTTCACTCTCCTCTTTCACTTTCAATAAGAGGCTCTTTATTTCCTCTTCTCTTTCTGTCATAAGGGTGGTGTCATCTGCATATCTGAGGTTATTGATCTTTCTCCCAGCAATTTTGATTCCAGTTTGTGCTTCCTCCAGCCCAGCCTTTCTCATGACGTACTCTGCATATAAGTTAAATAAGCAGGGTGACAATATACAGCCTTGACGTACTCTTTTTCCTATTTGGAACCAGTCTGTTGTTCCATGTCTAGTTCTAACTGTTGCTTCCTGACNTTGATCTTTCTCCCAGCAATTTTGATTCCAGTTTGTGCTTCCTCCAGCCCAGCCTTTCTCATGACGTACTCTGCATATAAGTTAAATAAGCAGGGTGACAATATACAGCCTTGACGTACTCTTTTTCCTATTTGGAACCAGTCTGTTGTTCCATGTCTAGTTCTAACTGTTGCTTCCTGACCTGCATACAGATTTCTCAAGAGGCAGGTCAGGTGGTCTGGTATTCCCATCTCTTTCAGAATTTTCCACAGTTTGTCGTGATCCACACAGTCAAAGACTTTGGCATAGTCAATAAAGCAGAAATAACTGTTTTTCTGGAACTCTATTGCTTTTTCCATGATCCAGCAGATGTTGGCAATTTGATCTCTGATTCCTCTGCCTTTTCTAAAACCAGCTTGAACATCTGGAAGTTCACAGTTCATGTATTGCTGAAGCCTGGCTTGGAGAATTTTAAGCATCACTTTACTAGCATGTGAGATGAGTGCAATTGTGTAGTAGTTTGAACATTCTTTGGCATTGCCTTTCTTTGGGATTGGAATGAGAAATGACCTTTTCCAGTCCTGTGGCCACTGCTGAGTTTTCCAAATTTGCTGGCATATTGAGTGCAGCACTTTCACAGCATCATATTTCAGGATTTGGAATAGCTCAACTGGAATGCCATCACCTCCACTAGCTCTGTTTGTAGTGATGCTTCCTAAGTCCCATTTGGCTTCCCATTCCAGGATGTCTGGCTCTACATGTGTGATCACACCATTGTGATTATCTGACTGGTGATAGAAGCAAGGTTCAATGCTGTAAAGAGCAATATTGCGTAGGAATCTGGAATGATAGGTCCATGAATCAAGGCAAATTGGAGGTGGTCAAACCGGAGATGACAAGAGTGAAACATTGACATTCTAGGAATCAGCGAACTAAGATGGACTTGAATGGATGAATTTAACTCCAATGACCATTGTGTCTACTACTGTGCACAGGAATCCCTTAGAAGAAATGGAGTAGCCATCATAGTCAACAAAAGAGTCTGAAATGCAGTACTTGGATGCAGTCTCAAAAATGACAGAATGATCTCTGTTCCTTTCCAAGGAAAACCATTCAGTATCATGGTAATCCAAGTCTATGCCCTGACCAGTTAACTCTGAAGAAGCTAAAGTTAACAGTTGTATGAAGACCTACAAGATATTCTAGAACTAACACCCCCCAAAAGATGTCCTTTTCATTATAGGGGACTGGAATGCAAAAGTAGGAGTCAAGAAACACCTGGAGTAACAGGCAAATTTGGCCTTGAAGTACAGAGTGAAGCAGGGCAAAAGTTAATAGAGTTCTGCCAAGAGAACACAGTGGTCATAGCAAACCCCTCTTCCAACAACACAAGAGAAGACTCTGCACGTGGACATCCCCAGATGATTGACACAGAAATCAGACTGATTATATTCTCTGCAGCCAAAGATGGAGAAGCTCTACACAGTCAGCAAGAACAAGACCGGGAGCTGACTGTGGCTCAGATCATGAGCTCCTTATTGCCAAATTCAGACTGAAATGGAAGAAAGTGGAGTAAACCACTAGAACATTCAGGTATGACCTAAATCAAATCCCTTATGACTATACAGTGGAAGTGAAAAATAGATTTAAGGGACTAGGGCTGATAGAGCGCCTGATGAACTATGAATAGAGGTTCGTGACATCGTACAGGAGACAGGAATCAAGACCATCCCCAAGAAAAATCAATCCAGAAAAGCAAAATGGCTGTCTGGGGAGGCCTTACAAATAGCTGTGAAAAGAAGGGAAGTAAAAAGCAAAGGAGAAAAGGAAAGATATACCCCTTTGAATGCAGAGTTCCAAAGAATAGCAAAGAGAGATAAGAAAGTCTTCCTCAACAATCAATGCAAAGAAATAGAGGAAAACAATAGAATGAGAAAAACTAGAGATCTCTTCAATAAGATTAAAGATACCAAGGGAACATTTCATGCAAAGACGAGGGTATTTTATTCTTATGTAATGAGGCACTTTGTTTTCTAACATTTGTATTTTCTTTTGCACTTTCCCTGTTGTGAGAAGAGAGGGTCTGACAATACTAAGCATAATATGTGCTAAAGAAGGGGTTTTTCCGGATTATTGAAGCCACAGTAGATGTGGGTTTGATCCCCGGGTCTGCAAGATTCCCTGGAGAGGGCATGGCAACCCACTCCAGTACCCTTTCCTGGATAATCCCATGGACAGAGGAGCCTGGCGGGCTACAGTCTGTAGGGCTGCAAGGGTCAGATATGACTGAAGCGACTTAGCATGCATGTGCTAAGAAGAAAGGAATCTGCCTTGAATGCGTCTTCAACCTCAAGATATGAATTTAGTAGGAATAAGAGTTCTGATGAGAGGGTGGCCTGTTGTAACTTGCTGTCATGAGTGATTTGAGGGAAGTGAAGTTTAGCTGGAAGTCTCTGGAAATTACTGTAGATTTGATGATTTTCTTGGATGGGGTTTCAAATATATATGTATCTTAATTCAGTGAGTATGAATACATATTCATTCACATGTATTCAGTATGACCATAGGTTTGAATAAATGTGTTTGTCTAGTTTTGGTATCAGGGTAATGGTGGCCGCGTAAAATAAATTTGAGAGTGTTGTTTCTGTGTCGAGTTTTCCAAACAGTTCAAGAAGTGATAACTATCACTTCTTTATAAGGTTGGTAGAATTTCCCTTTGAAGTCATCTCATCCTAGACTTCTGTTTGCTGGGAGTTTTAAAATTAGGACTGCAACTTCGGGACTAGTGTTTGTTCTGTTCACACTGTCTTTGTCTTCCTGATTCCTCCTTGGCAGGCTGGAGATCAAGGCCCTAGTGCCATTGCTGAGAGTGAGGTGGGGTTCCCTGCTACTCAGTGGCCGATGCTGCCGCGTTGGGGGCGAGGGGTTCAGGTCCCAAGTCTCTGGGGTGGAAGCCCTGAGCCCAGGGCCAGCTCTGTTCCCTTTAAGTGCACAGGTCCTCTCTCCGAGCACTAGGGTCCTTGCCCCACAGCCGAGCAGGGCTGAAGCAGCAGGGTGGTGCAGGCAGCTGCTGCCCTTGCCCTGCTCAGATGCCATCCAGCCTCTAAGTCCCTGGGTGCACGCTCTCCTTGGTCATGGCAGCCTTCGTAGGTCCAGTGTGTAGAGCTGTGATGTGGAGTAAACAGGGATGGAGCGTTCCCTCGGCTCAGGCTGGCCTACTTGGTGCTCGGGCAGTTGCAGGACATGGCCTTCACTAGAGCGGTCCTCAGTCCCCCTCTCCTCTTTGCCTCAAGGGCAAGCTAGTGCTCTGGTGCTCCTCACAGGCAGAGACCACACTTCCCACAGCCCTCCTGTTAGTCCCAGCAGCCCTCTAACCAGCCAAGGAGGCTCATCTTCCCTGGGCCTGACCTCTGGTGAGAGGTGCCCAGTAAGTGGCCAGCACCCTCACTTCTCAGGGTGGGAGTCTGCCTGTGTAATATCCCTTTGCCTCTGAGTCACCCGCGTCACAGATCCTGACCCGATCTCTTCCTTTTTTTATCCAATTACATGTGTATCTTTCTTATAGCTTTGGTCGTAAAGGTGTCCTTGTACCAGTTTCCAGTTAGTTTTTGGTGAGGCTCATTCCACATGTAGATTTTTAAAAAAATCTTTAAAAAAACTCTATATAGTTTTTAAAGATTGCTTTCTGTTTAGCTGCTACTGCTGCTAAGTCCCTTCAGTCTTGTCCGACTCTGTGCGACCCCATAGACGGCAGCCCACCAGGCTCCCCCGTCCCTGAGATTCTCCAGGCAAGAACACTGGAGTGGCGTGCCATTTCCTTCTCCAATGTATAAAAGTGAAAAGTGAAAGTGAAGTTGCTCAGTCATGTCCGACTTAGCGAGCCCATGGACTGCAGCCCACCAGGCTCCTCTGTCCATGGATTTTCCAGGCAAGAGTACTGGAGTGGGGTGCCATTTCCTTCTCCAATGCATGAAAGTGAAAAGTCAAAGTGAAGTCGCTCAGTCGTGTCCGACTTAGCGACCCATGGACTGCAGCCCACCAGGCTCCTCTGTCCATGGATTTTCCAGGCAAGAGGACTGGAGTGGGTTGCCATTTCCTTCTCCAATGCATGAAAGTGAAAAGTGAAAGGGAAGTTGCTCAGTCGTGTCCGACTCTGTGCGACCCCATAGACGGCAGCCCACCAGGCTCCCCCGTCCCTGAGATTCTCCAGGCAAGAGGACTGGAGTGGGTTGCCATTTCCTTCTCCAATGCATGAAAGTGAAAAGTGAAAGGGAAGTCGCTCAGTCGTGTCCGACTTAGCGAGCCCATGGACTGCAGCCCACCAGGCTCCTCCGCCCATGGGACTTTCCAGGCAAGAGCACTGGAGTGGGCTGCCATTGCCTTCGTTTCTGTTTAGAGTTACCACAAAATACTGACTATAGTCCCCTGTGGCACACTACACCCTGAGTCTATCTTGCATCCAGTAGTTGTTCTTCCTGCTTGCCCACATCTATGTGATCCCACTCTCCTCCCTTCTTCCCTGGTGGTTCAAATGGTTAAGAGTCTCCCTGCTGTGTGGGGAGACCTGGGTCTGATCCCTGGATCAGGAAGAGCCCCTGGAGAAGGGAATGGCTACCCACTCCAGTATTCTTGCTGGAGAACTCCGTGGACAGAGGGGCCTGGCAGATAGGGTTGCAAAGAGTCAGACACAGCTGAGCAGCTAACACTTCACTTTCCCGTAGCTCCTGGTAACCACGAGTTTGTTCTGTATATCCAAGAGTCTGCTTCTTTTTTATTGTATTCACTTTTTGTTGTATTTTTTATACATATAAGTGATATTATACATGATTTATCTTTTTCTGACTGACATTTCACATAACATAATGCCCTCCAAGTCTATCCAAGTTGCTGGAGTTTGCAAAAGTTCATTCTTTTTTATGGCTGAGTAGTATTCCATTGTCAGAGAAGGCAATGGCAACCCACTCCACTCCTCTTGCCTGGCAAATGCCATGGATCGAGGAGCCTGGTAGGCTGGAGTCCATGGAGTCGTGAAGAGTCGGACACGACTGAGCGACTTCACTCTCACTTTTCACTTTCCTGCATTGGAGAAGGAAATGGCAACCCACTCCAGTGTTCTTGCCTGGGGAATCCCAGGGACGGGGGAGCCTGGTGGGCTGCTGTCTGTGGGGTCGCACAGAGTCGGACCCGACTGAAGCGCCTCAGAGGCAGCAGTGTTCCACTGTGTGTGTATAGAACGTCTCTATTTTTTCATCGGCTGATGGACGCTCTGGTTATCTCCATGTGTTGGCAGTTGTGAATAATCGCTCTGCGAACATCTGGATGGGTATATCTTTTCAAATTGATGTTGGCTTGTTTGTTTTCTGTTTCTATGCCCAGGAGTGGACTTGCTGGATCATATGCTAGTTCTATTTTACTTTTCTGAGAAACCTCCATGTGGTTTTCCACCGTGGCTGCACCAGTTTACATTTCTACCAACAGTGTCGAAGGTTCCCTTTTCTTTACATCCTCACCAACATTTATAATTTGTAGGCTTTTTGATGATAGCCATTCTGACAAATGTGAGGTGGTACCTCACTGTGGCCTTGACTTCTATTTCCCTGATGATCTGTGGCCATCTTTCACGTGCAGAGTGTTCTCCACGTGTCTGTGCTGAGAGAGGAGCCCCACGCACTCTTCCTCCACCATCTTGAGTGGTCTGCGTGCCATATTTTAAAGTGTTGCTAAATATTCGGGGGAGTGAAAGGAGTTGTGAAAAATAAAATTGTGAGTGAGGCTTAAACTGGGTGGAGACCGTATGTGGAGAGAGAGATTGAGTGAAGCTGGCTGAGTGCTGCTGTGATGATGGAAGTGAGTGAGAGCTGTCCATCTCTAGAGTTAAGTCAGGGTCCTGAGACTTCCCCAGGTGGCTCAGTGGTAGAGAATTTGCCTGCCAAGCTGGAGACATGGGTTCCATCCCTGGGTCCAGAAGGTCCCCTGGAGAAGAAAGTGGCAACTCACTCGAGTATTCTTGCCTGGAGAACTCCATGGTCAGAGGAGGCTGGCAGGCTGCAGTCCATGGGGCTGCAAAAGAGTCAGATGTGTCTGAGCAACTAAACGGCAATGGACCCCGAGGGAAACGCGAGTTTGTGGAGAGGAATTCATGTGGGAAATTTATTTCTGCTTGATGACTTCTGTCATAGAGAACACTCTGCACAGAGGAAGGCTTTCTATTCTTTGCAACATGAGGGGAGAAAGGCATTCACAGGCACTTTTAGGGAAACTGATGTCTGAGTCCTCTCCAGCCTGTGGGAACGAGGACACACTGGCACCGTGGCCACACTAGCCTGGCTTGCACCCCTGCCTGCCCAACGAGGACACGCTGGCAGCGTGGCCACACTAGCCTGGCTTGCACCCCTGCCTGCCCAGGCAAGGGCTTCCCTGGTGGCTCAGATGCTAAAGAATCTGCATGCAATGTGGGCGACCCGGGTTTCATCCTTGGGTTGGGAAGATCCCCGGAGAAGGGAAAAGCTACCCACTCCAGCATTCTTACCTGGAGAGTCTCATGGACAGAGGAGTCTAAAGGGCCAGAGTCCATGGTTTTCCAAAAAGGTGGATACAGCTAAGCAGCAAACACACACATTCAATTCAGCCTCTCAGTCCTGTCTGGCTCTTTGAGACCCCATGACTGCAGCATTCCAAGCGCCTCTGTCCACCACTAACTCCCAGAGTTCCACAAACTCATGTCCCTCGAGTCGGTGATGCCACCCAATCATCGCACATTCTGTCGTCCCCTTCTCCTCCTGCCTTCAATCTTTCCCACCATCAGGGTCCTTTCTAATGAGTCAGTTCTGCACATCAGGTGGCCAAAGTATTGGAGCATCAGGCTCAGCATCAGTCCTTCCAATGAATATTCAGAACTGATTTCCTCTAGGATGGACTGGTTGGATCTCCTAGCATGCAGTTAAAGAGACTCTCAAAAGTCTCCTCCAACACCACAGTCCAAAGCATCAATTCTTCAGCAGTCAGCTTTCTTTATGTTCCAACTCTCACATCCATACATGACTACTGGAAAATCATAGCTTTGACTCAGTTCAGTTCAGTCGCTCAGTCGTGTCCAACTCTTTGTCACCCCATGGACTGCAGCATGCCAGGCCTCCCTGTCCATCACCAACTCCAAGAGCTTGCTCAAACTCATGTCCATTGAGTTGGTGATGCCATCCAACCATCTCATCCTCTGTCGTCCCCTTCTCCTCCTGCCTTCAATCTTTCCCAGCATCAGGGTCTTTTCAAATGAGTCAGTTCTTTGCATCAGGTGGCCAGAGGATTGGAGTTTCATCTTCAACATCAGTCTTTCCAATGAATATTCAGGACTGATTTCCTTTAGGATGGACTGGTTGTGAGACGGTAACCAGCAGGAAGGCCAGGGGTCTCAAACGGAGGAAATAGGCTGCAAGTGTCAGACATTTTTATCTGTCTTAAGCGGCAGGAGGAAACAAACTAGCGATATTTTTCCCTTCTCTGTACAAATTTAAAACGAGGTTTCTCTTAAAATACTGCGTTTTCATAATGACACCTGGTTTCACCTGAAGTTAACTACTCCCAAACCTCGAGGTAACCAATGCATGTTTCTCATGGAAATGTCTGTCTTACGCTGTGTTAATGTGCTGTGCATTGACCCCAGACTCTGTCTTCAAGTCGGTTCTGACTCATGGCTCAGAACCGACTTGACAAACCAGTATGTTATACTCAGATATTGTTCCCCTAATCTATGTAAATGAAACTATCTATATGGCAGTCTGCCCTTCTACAAGACTCAAGTCAATCATTTTATGGCCCGGGATGAATCATCTGGCGCCGAGATTATGGCAAAACGCATCTTGTGGGGCCTGGTGCTGTTCTGAGTTTTAAGACATTCCTTTCTTTCACTAACAGACTATGTAACATCCAGCTAGAGACCAGCAGGGGGCGCTCTTTCTGCCCCCTTCTGACGCCTATGTCAGAAGCTTTCTCTGTCTCCTTTATACTTTAATAAAACTGTATTACACAAAAGCTCTGAGTGATCAAGCCTCGGCTCTGGCCCCGGATTGAATTCTTCTCTGGGGGCCAAGAATCTCAGTGTCTTTTCATTGAGCAACAACCTTTCAGTTGGATCTCCTTGCCGTCCAAGGGACTCTCAAGAGTCTCCTCCAACACCACAGTTCAAAAGCATCAATTCTTCGGTGCTCAGCTTTCTTTATAGTCCAACTCTCACATCCATACATGACCACTGAATAAGCCATAGCCTTGACTAGATGGACCTTTGTTAGCACAGTGATGTCTCTGCTTTTTAATATGCTGTCTAGATTGGTCATGTTTTCTTCCAGGGAGCAAATGTCTTTTAATTTCATGGCTGTACTCACCATCTGCAGTGATTTTGGAGCCCAAGAAAATAAAAAGTATTGCCATGAAGTGATGGGACCAGATTCCATGATCTTCGTTTTCTGAATGTTGAGCTTTAAGCCAACGTTTTGACGCTCTTCTTTCACTTTCATCAAGAGGCTTTTTAGTTCCTCTTCACTTTCTGCCATAAAGCAGGTGTCATCCGCATATCTCAGGTTATTGATATTTCTCCTGGAAATCTTGATTCCAGCTTATGCTTCCTCCAGTCCAGCGTTTCTCATGATGTACTCTGCATATAAGTTAAATAAGCAGGGTGACAATATACAGTCTTGACATACTCCTTTCCCTACTTGGAACCAGTCTGTTGTTCCATGTCCAATTCTAACTGTTGCTTCCTGACCTGCATACAGATTTCTCAAGAGGTCTGATATTTCCATCTCTTTCAGAATTTTCCACAGTTTGTTTTGATCCACACAGTCAAAGGCTTTGGAATACTTAATAAAGCAGAAATAGATTTTTTTTTTTCTGGAACTCTCTTGCCTTTTCTGTGATCCAATAGATGTTGACTATTTGATCTCTGGTTCCTCTGCCTTTTCTAAATCCAGCTGAACATCTGGAAGTTTATGGTTTATGTACTATTAAAGCCTGGCTTCGAAAATTTTGAGCATTACTTTACTAGCATGTGAGATGAGTGCAATTGTGCAGTAGTTTGAGCATTCTTTGGCATTGCCTTTCTTTGGGATTGGAATGACAAATGACCTTTTCCAGTTCTGTGGCCACTGCTGAGTTTTCCAAATTTGCTGGCATATTGAGCGCAGCACTTTCACAGCATCATATTTTAGGATTTGAAATAGCTCCACTGGAATTCCATCACCTCCACTAGCTTTGTTCGTAGTGATGCTTTCTAAGGCCCATTCCAGGATGTCTGGCATTAGGTTGGTGATCACACCATCGTGGTTATCTGATTTTGGTATTGACCATCTGGTGGTGTCCCTGTGTAGAGTCTTCTCTTGTGTTTTTGGAAGAGGGTATTTGCTATGAGCAGTTTGTTCTCTGGTCTGGAGGAACAGGCAAATTTGGCCTTGGAGTACAAAATGAAGCAGGACAAGGCTAGCAGAGTTTTGCCAACAGAATGTACTGGTCACAGCAAACTCTCACACACACACAGTCCTATTTACGGTTTTCAGATGAACACAGCTGCCAGGCACGCCTCAGCCCTTCGCACGTCCCCGCTTGCAAAGCATTTCTTGGCGTCCCCAGGATCTCCACATTGTTCTCTAGCTTGTCCCGCCTCTGCGGAGCCTCTGCTGCACCCGCGCTCTGTCCGCGTCTTAGGCTGCTCAGGCTTGCTCTTGCTTCTCTGGCAGGAGGCCACTTGGCCCCAGATATTGCCTCCAAGCTGCCCCCCAGGCTCCAAGTCCTGAGGTGTTCAGAGGCTTGTGTTTCCTTCAACCCTTCTTACAGAGCAGGAGCCTGGGTATCATCTGTGCACAAATGAGGAGAGCACCCTTTCTCCGGGGAGATCAAGTCCATCCCACGCTCTGGGAAAAAGAGTTTCCTGGAATGCTGAGTAGGCCTGGCATGAAGGAATGGCATGTGTGTATCTAAGATACATTTATGGATTTTAGAAAGGTACTTCTTTTTTTGTTGTTGCTTTCTGGCTTAAGTATACTTTTAAATGAGTTCTTATTCACATGCAGATTTCAGAGGCCACCTTCCATTTACAGTCAGTACACAATTAAGGCTGCGCCCCCTTGTTTTGCAGCACACCCTGGAGCCTGTCTCACACCCAGCAGTCTGAACCTCTCATTCCCACACGGGTATTTTGAGACGTGCCCCCCCCCCAGGGGCTGCGCCCCCTTGTTTTGCAGCACACCCTGGAGCCTGTCTCACACCCAGCAGTCTGAACCTCTCATTCCCACACGGGTATTTTGAGACGTCCCCCCCCCCCAACACACACTGGTAACGAGTAGTTTGTTCTCTATATCTGTGAGTTTGCTTCCTTTTGGTTCCATTTACTAGTTTCATTATATTTCCTCAATTACGTGTATAAATGATGTATTTATCTTTTTGATGTATTTCTCTTTAAATACTGTAAATAACATACAGTAGTTATCTTTCTTTGTCTTATTTCATTTAACATAACACTCTCCAAGTCCATGCATGTTGCTGCAAGTGCAAACTATTGGTTTTTATGGCTGAGGATTTTGTTGTAGATACATACCATGTCTTCCTTATCTGTTGGTGCACGTTTAGGTTGCTTCCTTGTCCTGGCTACTGTAAACAATGCTGCTGTGAGCACTAGGGAGCATGTGGGAGACTTAAAGCCGAGGCAGCTTGATAGGGAGTCCATGGCCCCTTAAGGAGGAGGAGGCAAGCGTTCTTTTTCTTCCACCTTCCTTTGCCTCGGTCACGTAGGGCACGTTTCCCTAGGCTCTGTGTTAATTTTAAACAACCTATTTCATTTGAAAACTGGGCTTTCTTTACGCACGATATATCTTACTCATGGAAAATGCTTTTCTTAGGCTTCATGTTAATGATTATAATTGTAACAAATCTTGCCTAGGAGTCCATTTTCCAATGCACTGCTTTCTCACGTGCCCAGAGCCGTTTCTGGCTTATCTTATGCTGATATTATCTCTAGTTGTCTGTTGTGAGGAAAGGTCTGGTGCAACACTCGAGATGTTCTTCTTATCTGTACTAATCAGCTAATTGGTTCTGCTCAAACTAGCGAGGCTACCCTCTTTCGCAACAGCCTGCTTCACCTGCTGTGTGCTGGAAGCTTTCTGTCACCTTCACTTGAATGAAATCTCTGCTATACAAAGCTCTGGGCGACAGAGACTGCGTCTTTGGCTCAGGAGTGAAAATTTCTCTTTCAGAGACCACGAACTCAGCCCGGTTCATCATAAGCTTTCACATGTATCCTTTCCATGTAGTGTTTTGGGGTTTTTTTCTGGGGGGGGGGAGGCAGTGGTATGTGTCCAGGCATGGAATTCCTGGATCATATGCTATTTCTTTTTTTCTGGGTTTTTATGTTTTATTTATTTTTAATTGGAGGATAATTGCTTTACAAGCTGTGTTGCTCTCTACCATACATCCGCGTGGCTCAGCCATAGGCATACGTATGTCCCTCCTTCCTGAGCCTCCCCCCTCACCCACCGCTCTAGGCTGTCTCAGAGCACCAGGCCGAGCTCCTGCGCCGAGCATCAGATTCGCACTGGCTGTCTGTCTTACCTGCAGTGACGTGAACGCGGCCACGCTGCTCCCCCGATGCGCCCACAAGTCTGGCTCCATGTCTGTGTCCCCGTTGCTGTGCTGCAGGCAGGTCCACAGTATCATTCTTCTAGGTTCCACATATATATGCAGCCAGTTCAGTCCAGTTGCTGGTCCTGACCGACTCTTTGTGACCCCGTGACTGCAGCATGCCAGGCTCCTCTGTCCATCACCAACTCCCAGAGTTGGCACAAGCTCATGTCCATCAAATCGGTGATGCCATCCAACCATCTCATCCTCTGTCGTCCCCTTCTCCTCCCACCTTCAGTCCTTCCCAGCATCAGGGTCTTTTCTAATGAGTCAGTTCTTCACATCAGGTGGGCAAAGTTTTGGAGCTTCAGCTTCAGCACCAGTCCTTCCAATGAATATTCAGGACTGATCTCCTTCAGAATGGACTGGTTGGATCTCCTTGCCGTCCAAGGGACTCTCAAGAGTCTTCTCCAACACCACAGTTCAAAAGCATCAATTCTTCAGCACTCAGCTCTCTTTATAGTCCAACTCTCACATCCTTACGTGACTACTGGATAGACCATAGCTTTGACTAGACGGACTTTTGTTAGTAAAGTAACGTCTCTGCTTTTTAATATGCTGTCTAGGTTGGTCATGGCTTTTTTTCCCAGGGAGTAAGCGTCTTTTAATTTCATGGCTGCAGTCACCATCTGCGGTGATTTTGGAGCCCAAGAAAATAAAGTCTGTCACTGTTTCCATTATTTCCCCACCTACTTGCCATGAAGTGATGGGACCGGATTCCGTGATCTCAGTTTTCTGAATGTCGAGCTTTAAACCAACGTTTTGATGCTCCTCTTTGACTTTCATCAAGAGGCTCTTTAGTTCCTCTTCACTTTCTGCCATAAAGCAGGTGTCATCTGCATAACTCAGATTGTTGATATTTCTCCTGGCAATCTTGATTCCAGCTTGTGCTTCTTCCAGCCCAGCGTTTCTCATGATGTACTCTGCATATAAGTTAAATAATCAGGGTGACAATATACAGCCTTGACATACTCCTTTCCCAGTTTTGAACCAGTCTGTTTTCTGGTTCTATCTGTTGCTTCTTGACCTGCATACACATTTCTCAGGAGGCAGGTAAAGTAGTCTGCTATTCCCCTATCTTTAAGGATTTTCTTCAGTTTGTTTTGACCCATACAGTCAAAGGTTTTGGCATAGTCAGTAAAGCAAAAGTAGATGTTTTTCTGGAACTATCTTGCTTTTTCTGTGATCCACTGGCTGGTGGCAATTTGGTCTCTGGTTCCTCAGCCTTCTTTAAATCCCAGCTTGAACATCTGGAAGTTTTCAGTTCACATACTTTTGAACCCTAGCTTGGGTAATTTTGAGCATTTTTTTGCTGGCATGTGAGATGAGTGCAGTTGTGCGGTAGTTTGAACATTCTTTGTCCATGTCTTTCTTTGGGATCGGAATGAAAACTGACCTTTTCCAGCCCTTTGGCAGTCTTCCCACGTGACTCAGACGGTAAGGCATCCGCCTACAATGTGGGAGACCTGGGTTCGATCCCTGGGTTGGGAAGATCCCCTGGAGAAGGAAATGGCAACCCATTCCAGTACTCTTGCCTGGAAAATTTCATGGACAGAGGAGCCTGGTAGGCTACAGACCATGGGGTAGCAAAGGGTCGGACACAAGCAGCTGCCGAGCTTTCCAAATTTGCTGGCATATTGAGTGCAGTTGGCTTAAAGCTCACATTCAGGAAACAAAGATCAGGATATCCGTCCCATCACTTCATGGCAAATAGATGGAGAAACAGTGAAAACAGTGGCTGATTTTTTTTTTTTTTTGGCTCCAAAATCACTGTAGATGGTGATTGCAGCCATGAAATTAACAGACACTTACTCCTTGGAAGAAAAGTTATGACCAACCTAGACAGCATTTTAAAAAGCAGAGACATTACTTTGCCAACAAAGGTCCATCTAGTGAAGGCTATGGTTTTTCCAGTAGTCATGTATGGATGTGAAAGTTGGACTATAAAGAAAGCTGAGCGCCGAAGAACTGGTGCTTTTGAACTGTGGTGTTGGAGAAGACTCTTGAGAGTCCCTTGGACTGCAAGGAGGTCCCACCAGTCCACCCTAAAGGAGATCAGTCCTGGGTGTTCATTGGAAGAACTGATGCTAAAGCTGAACTTCCAATACTTTGGCCACCTGATGCGAAGAGCTGACTCATTGGAAAAGACCCTGATGCTGGGAAAGATTGAGGGCAGAAGGAGAAGGGGACGACAGAGGATGGATGGCATCACCAACTCAATGGGCATGAGTCTGAGTAAACTCTGGGAGTTGGTGAAGGACAGGGAGGCTTGGCATGCTACAGTTCATGGGATCACAAAGAGTCAGACACAGCTGAGTGACTGAAGTGACTACCTGACTGACTTTCACAGCATCATCTTTTAGGATTTAAAATAGCTCAACTGGAATTTCACCACCTCTGCTAGTTTTGTTCATAGTGATGCTTTGTAAGGTTGAGTTGACCTCGCACTCCACAATGTCTGGCTAAACACGAGTCTTCCCGCCATGGTGGTTATCTGGGTCATAAAGATCTTTTCCTGTATAGGTCTTCTGTGTATTCTTGCCACGTCTTAATATCTTCTGCTTCTGTTAGGTCCGTACCGTTTCAGTCTTCCTTTGTACCCTCTTTGCACGAAATGTTCCCTTGGTGTCTCTAATTTTCTTGAAGAGTTCTCTAGTCTTTCCCATTCTATTGTTTTCCTCTATTTCTTTGCATTGATCACTTAGGACGACTTTCTTATCGCTCCTTGCTGTTCTTTGGAACACTGCATTCAGGTGGATATGGCTTTCCTTTTCTCCTTTGCCTTTTGCGTCTCTCTTTTTCGGATCTTTGTAAGCCCTCCTCAGACAACCATTTTGCCCTTTTGCATTTCTTTTTCTTGGGGATGGTTTTGATCACAGCCTCCTGTACAGTTTTACCAACTTCCATCCATAATTCTTCAGGCACTCTATCAGCTCTAATTCCATGAATCTGTTTGTCACTTCCACTGTATAATCGTAAAGGACTTTATTTAACTCATACCTGAATGGTATATTGGTTTTCCCTACTTCTTCAATTTAAGACTGAATTTTACAAGGAAAAGTTCATGATCTGAGCCACAGTCAGCTCCTGGTCTTGTTTTTGCTGACTGTATAGAGCTTCTCCATTTTTGGCTGCAAAGAATATAATCAATCTGATTTCAGTGCCAACTGTCTGGTGACGTCCATGTATAGAGTCTTCTCTTGTGTTGTTGGAAGAGGGTGTTTGGTATGACCAGTGTGTTCTCTTGGCAAAACCCTGTTAGACTTGGCCCTTCTTTCTTTTGTACTCCAAGGCCAAATTCATGTTACTGCAGGAATCTCTTGACTTCCTACTTTTGTATTGCAGTCCCCTTTGATGAAAAGGACATCTTTTTTGTGTGTTAATTCTAGAAGGCCTTGTAGGTCTTCATAGAACCATTCAACTTCAGCTTCTTCTGCGTTAATGGTTGGGCATAGACTTGGATTACTGTGATATTAAATGATTTACCTTGGAAATGAACAGAGATCATTCTCTTGTTTTTGAGATTGCTCCCAAGTACTGCATTTTGGACTCTTTTCTTGACTATGAAGGCTACTCCATTTCTTCTAAGGGATTCTTGTCCACAATTGTAGTTATAATGGTCATTTGAATTAAATTCGCCCATTCTGGTCCATTTTAGTTCACTGACCTAAAATGTCATTGTTCACTCTTGCTCTCTCCTGTTTGACCATTTCTAGTTTACAGAGTCTGCTGCCTTTCTGGGGTGGCACCTGAGCAGTGCAGGCCACCTCCTGAGGCAGCTTTCTGGGGGTCCTAAAGTGGCCAGCTGTTTCCTGTTTTCTTGTTCAATTGCTGTATAAAGATACCTTGTAGCAGATAAATTTCTAGTCCATTTACTAAAATAAGCACACCCAACCTTCTAGGATTTGCGCATAAGTAACTGAGTAAACTTCCTTGGTGGCTTAGAGGGGAAAGCATCCTCCTGCAATGCAGGAGGCCCGGGTGCGATCCCTCGTGGGGAAGGTCCCCTGGAGAAGGGAACAGCAACCCACTCCAGCATTCTTGCCTGGAGAATTCGTGGAGAGAGGAGCCTAGCCCATCATAGGTCGCAAAGAGTCTGACATTTCACAAAAGCGTTGGCCCACAACGGACTGTTAAGATTTTTAACGGTCTTTCTTTGCCAACAGCCTGCGAATCACAGGGCTGGAGGGCTGTGTCCTGGGCGGTGATCCTGATACGTGACGCAGTGTTGAACCAGCCACCACTTTCCCTCCTTGGCTCACGGGAGCCTGCAGACCCAGCGAGGCGCAGCTCCCTGCAGGCGTGTGAGTTATGAGTGAGCCCCCATATAAACTCAGCTGACAGCTGGGGGATTTATATGGGAAAATACTATGGAAGCATATGACCTGTTCTTTTAGGCAATGCATTTTTACCATGTGGGTAAACTTGCTAACCCTCTGTTGTGCAGCCGCCAGGTCTGTTATCACAAATCAAACACAATGAGGAGTACTTCTCCAGTCAGCTTTCCTGATAAGGAAAGCATTCTTTTAGGAAGTTTCAAATCTGGGGAAATTGGCCTAACTGTGGAGCCAGATTCCTAAGAAATAAATCAAGAGTCCCGATTTCAGGTAGCATCCCAAGAGGTGTGGTCCATGAGCTGGTGTGAGTCACCTTGCTTGGTTCAGCACTGAGTCATGTACCAGGACACAGCCCTCCAGCCCTGTGTTTCACAGGCTGCCGGTGAAGAAAGACCATTAAAAATCTTACCAATCCATTGTGGGCCAATGCGTCTGTAAAATATGAAAAAAAATGACATACTGGGAAAATAAAATTAAAAAGACAACAATTCAAGTCCAGTTCTTTTGTTAAGAGTCAGTAGGCATGAAATTTGGTTTGTTCTTGCTTTGTAATTTTTTTGTCTTGCTACACTTTTGAAAGGACATAACGTTGTGTGTAATATAAATATGTTAATTTCCTATTAGTCAGCATTTTAAGATTTGTGACTATTTTCTATCTTCCCAAGTTATATTTGTTTAGATTATATTTATAATAACATAAAGTTAGAAAGGAAGACGTTTCCACGTTAAAAGCCTGTACTCACCCTTGGAGTGAACATTGTGTATGCCAGTCTATGCAGTTTCACACTTTAACGGCCTTCTTTCCCCTTCCGCTTAACATGTCTCACTTAAATTGGACCAAGGGCGGTGCTGTGTGCACATTTGTGTTCTTGGGGAAACACGAACAGTTTGCTCCTTGTTTCAGATATTCTCAGCAGAGCTTTCTCATTGAAAAGTAAGTTATAAATAATGCTTGAAAGTGGTGCAGAAATGAAAGTGTTAGTTGCTCAGCCGTGTCTAGCTGTTTGTGACCCATGGAGCCTAGCCCACCAGGTTCCTCTGCCCATGGAATTTTCTGGGCATGAACACAAGCGTGGGTAGCCATTCCCTTCTCCATGGGATCTTCCTGGCCCAGGGATTGAACCCAGATCTCCTGCATTGCAGGCATATTCTTTACCATCTGAGCCACCAGGGAAACCTTCCATTTTAATGCTTACGTTTTCCCAGTGTTTCATATTTTGGGGGGAGGAGGGGCTGCAGCTGCGAAGCCAGCCCTCACACATCACACGTTGTAATGTTGGGCCTGCAGGGCACAATCCACGTGACCACACCACGTGCAGCTACACACACAGGCTTCAAAACAGCTAGAAGGGTCTGTACCTTGTCCGATGCGGTGAGAGTCACTAAATGCTTTAGCGTTTTTTTTTTCCCCTGTAGTTATCTTCTGAGTTTTCTTTGTTTGTTTTTTGAAGAGGACTCCAGCACTTGTCTGCGTTCTGTGGTGTGAGGGGCACCAGCCTGTTCAGGCGTGATGGCTCCATGTTTGCCAGGCAGACTCCATCTTGTAACCAGAGACGCGGGAGCCAGACCCAGTTTCCTGGGAAGGGATGAGGGATTGGTCTCTTGGGGCTGGAGGTCTCAGTAAAGAAACCAAGGCCCAGTGATATAAACTGGCTAAGAATAAGCGGAGGAGGAGGCAAGAGCCGCCTAGGGCTCCGAGAAAGCATATGGAATGAAGGCAGACTCTAAACCTCAGTGTCTAGTGGTCAAAGGATGGCAGTATATTTGATACTAGAGAAGGAAACGGCAACCCTCTCCAGTACCCTTGCCTGGAGAATCCCATGGACGGAGGAGCTTGGTGGGCTACAGTCCATGGGGTCACAAAAAGCCAGACATCCCTGGCCGACTGCACACACACACACACACAGACACACACACACACAGACACATAGACACACACACACACAGACACATAGACACACACACACACACAGACACACACACACACACACACACACAGACACACACACACACACACACACACACACACACACAGACACACATAGACACACACACAGACACACACACACAGACACAGACACACACACACACAGAGACACACACACACTCACACTCACACACACAGATACACACACACACACAGACACACACACACACACACACGAATCAGTTTAGAAGTAGCGTCACGTGCTGTTTACGGGACACTCTTTGGTCTTACATTCACCTCTGTTATTTAGTCTCGTGAAAACCCCGTAATAAGTTTAACTGCCGCTTTGAACGGGGATGGTGCGTCGTGGCGGGGAGCAGTCTGCTTGAGGTCACTTAGCCACCTTAGGAAATACGTGTCAGGGCTCCGGGCGTGTGTCACAGGTGCCAGGCCGCGTCCTGAAGCCGGGCACCTGCAGGGAGCTGCGCCTCAGCGGGGCTGCGGGCTCCCACGAGCCAAGGAGGAAAAGTGGCAGCGGACGGCGGCAGAGGGTGGCAGAGGGCGCCCCAGAATGACCGGTGCCGGGCTGCCCCGCGCAGCTCTCCCCAAGGCCGGGAGCTCTACGTGGCGGCTGCGCCCGCATCGTGCCCTCCTGTGTGGTCCAGAGACGCAGCCTTGAGAGGACGGCGACAGATCTCACCACCAGGTGTCCCTCGTGGTTCGTCTTTGCCTCTTTCTCTTTTTAATCCCCCTTCAACCTTCTTGCCTGTTTTAAGCAAGGACGCTTTTAATTCTTCCCACGAGGCACCAAGAAGTTGCCTTGGATCTTGGAGAGGCAAGAGAAAACGTGCGGCTCTTCTGCTCCCCGGCGCTGTGCACCTCCAGAAAGTGACAGGGAGCTGGGGATCTTACAGTGTTGCTGGGACAGTATGTGTCTGTGGGTCAAGTGACTTGAACCTAAAGGAAGTATTTGTCGAATATTTAATGTCTAGGCGAGGAAGATGAAGCTGAGAGACAGGAGAAAGTTATTAGCAGCAAAAGAGAGACAACAAGGGTGTGCTGCTGTGGAAGCTGAGGAGGAAGCGTTTGGAAGCAACGTGATACGAGGGTGTGACTTCTCCCCCAGTGGACGGAAAGGCTTAATAAAATTCCTGCCAAAACCTCAAAGCCTACTCTAAAGCCTCTGTAGAATGGCCCAGGATGGAGAACAGCTGAAACAATCCCAGGAAAGAATAGAGGGGAAGGACATTCTCTGTGCAGGGCCAAGGGTCACTACGGAGCTGCAGGAGCTCAGCCCTGGGTGCTCATTGGAAGGCCTGATGCTGGAGCTGAAGCTCCAGTACTTTGGCCACCTCATGCGAAGAGCTGACTCGTTGAAAAGACCCTGATGCTGGGAAAGATTGAGGGCAGGAGGAGAAGGGGATGACAGAGGATGAGATGGCTGGATGGCATCACTGACTCGATGGACATGAATTTGAGTGAACTCCGGGAGTTGGTGATGGACAGGGAGGCCTGGTGTGCTGCGGTTCATGTGGTGGCACAGAGTCGGACACGCCTGAGCGACTGAACGGAACTGAACACTGGCTTGAACTTAATGCAACTAAAAAGTAACAAGGATTATCCTGTGTGGAAGTATTGGAGCTTCAACAAATAGATATTTGTTGAAGATATTGTAACCCTAGGCCTTGCTCACAGACATGCAGATAGGATGGGTCTTAAATGGAGCCCACATTCCTGCATTTTTAGCCTCATATCCAGGTTAAGAGAGGCCTCCCACCATATTTTGCGAATCACTGGGTTATTCGAGTCGGAGCAGAGGAGTCTGGGAAAAAGTTACAGTGGTAAGTAGACACACTGTATACCCACTGAATGGAATACCACACAGCAACAGAAAGCAACCGACGGCTGGCGCATACAGCGATGGGTCAGAAGGGCGCTAGGCCGCGTGAGCAAAGCCGGTCTCAGGAAGCCACACGCTGCGCGGCTCATCTGCTGATCACTCTGTCTTTCCCTTCCTCCTTCCTCCCTCTCCCATTCCTCTCTTCCATCCCTCCCTCCTCCACACAGGGTCTTAGTGCAGCACGCAGATCTTTGGTCTTGGCGTGTGAGACCTAATTCGCTGACGAGGGGCCCCCTGCGCTAGGGTCGCAGAGTCTTAAACACTGGACCACCAGGGAAGTCCCTTGGCTGTTCTTGAAATGACGACAGACGTGACGTGGTTGCCAGAGGTCAGGTACGCGGCTGCAACCGTGAAGGGGTAACCCGAGGGGGTTTTGTTGTGGTTATAGAAGCGTTCTGGGAGCATTTGGGGGGATAGCAGAATTATGGTTTTGGTAACCGTATCGTGATTATGTAAGATGCAGACGTCAGGGAAACTGGAAGAAGGGCACCCAGGCGATTTTGTGCTGTGTTAGCAACTTCTGTGTGAATGTGAAATCATTTCAAATTAAAAAGCGAACAAACAAACAAACAAACCACCACAGAACAAACTGAGGCAGACGTGAGGTTGTAACTGTAAGGATCAAAGGTGGTGTTTGAGAAATAGAAAGGGAGGCAGGGCCCATAGAAGTTAGCAGCGGGATGGGACCTACACGCTGGTTCACACTTCCACTCCGCCTCTCACTACACAAGACCCTGCGTGGGGTAGTTAATCTCTGTGCGTTAGCCAACTTGTGTTTGAAATAGGGAAAGAGCAGCATCTGGGCGAAAGAAAGCGTTGTTGTGAAGGGCATACGCAGATATATACGTGAAACACTCAGCATGGTGCTTGATATATGGGAAAGACTAAAAGCTTTCCTCATTTGCTTCGATGTGGGGAAAGACTCACACAGCTCGGTTCCGAGGCCCGGGAGAAGGGACAAGGGCAGATCCCAGAGCGGCGGCAGAATCATTACGGAGCGCCCCGAGCGGGGCGCTGTCCTTGGGGAGGCTGTGGGTCCCTGGAAGACACAGCGGGCCTTCCTGGCTGGCCTGGGGACAGGACTCCGGAAGATCCAGAAGAGACGGTTTCCTGAAAGTGGTGACTGGAACAAAGCCTGGAGCCAGCAGAATCGAAGCTGAAGTGCTTGGTGCTGATCTCTGGAGTATTCGGAAGAAAGTAGTGTAGAAAATGGAGAGACGCTCGCTTTTGTTCTGACTCACGTGCTCGAGCGGTCAGTGTCGCCAGGGGAAGCGGTGTCAGAGATGATTTCACTGGGCTCATAGAGAATAAAGTCTGAGTTAAGTTTTTAAACACTGTGCTTTTATCCTTACATTTTTACTGGAGTATAGGTGGTTTACAACGTCGCGCTTCTGCTGTGCAGCACGGTGAATAAGCGACACGTATATTTACTCTTTTGAAGATTCTTTTCCCATGGAGGTCGTTACGGAGTACTGAGAGGGGTGCCCTGCGCCACACGGTAGGCCCTTATTTTGCTGTTACTCAGTCGTTCCGTCATGACCAGCTCCTCCGTGGCCCCTGCAAGGCTTCTCTGTCCACGGGACTTCCCAGGCAAGAGTACTGAAGCGAGCTGCATTTCGTCCTCGGGTGATCTTCCTGACCCAGGGATCGGACCTGCAGCTCCTCAGCTGGCGGGCAGACGGCGCCACGGGGAGGCCCGGTCCTGATCAGCTTCCCGCTTTATACGCGGCAGTGTGCACATGCCGACCCATCTCCCAGTTTATCCCTCTTCCTCCCCGTTCCCTCACTGGTAACCATAATCTTTTTTACTCTGTGGACTCTATTCTGTTTTCTCAATGAGTTAGTTTGCACCATTTTTTCCAGAGTCCACGGAGAAGCGATACCATATTTTCTCTTTTCCGCTCTGAGTGACTTCCCTCGGGTGACGGTCTCTGGGTCCACCCGCGCGGCTGCAGATGGCACTGTCTCATTCTGCTTCGTGGCGGAGTGACATTCTGTGGCAGATGTCCCACCTCTTCACCCGCTCACGTCAGTGGGCGTTTATGTTGCTTCCACATCCAGGCTACTGTAAACGGTGCTGGTTTGAGCACCGGGTTGCATGTATCTTTACGAACAATAGTGAAGTGAAGTCGCTCAGTCGTGTCCGACTCTTTGCGACCCCACAGACTGTAGCCTACCAGGCTCCTCTGTCTGTGGGATTTTCCAGGCAATAGTGCTGGAGTGGATTGCCGTTTCCTTCTCCAGGGGATCTTCCCAACCCAGGGCTCGTACCCAGGCCTCCCGCATTGAAGACAGATGCTTTACTGTCTGAGCCACCAGGGAAGAGCCCAATACAGTTCATGAAACTTTTATGAACAATAGTTTTGTCCATATACATGCCCAGGAATGGAATTGTTGAGTCATACGTTGGCTGTATTTTTAGTTTCAGAAACATCCAGACTGTTTTCCATAATGGTTTTACAGTTAAAATAAGTACTAACTTAGCAGGAAATGCGGATGTTGAGATGAGTTAAGAAATGGTTTTAGCCTTCAAATAGCTCATATCCTGATGAAAGAATCAGTGAGTAAAAGTCAGAGAAACGCAAGTTTCAATGGCCCACAAGAGAAGAGCGTAAGATGCCGGACGGGGAAAGGCCTCAGAGGAGGCTGTCCTCGAAGCTCCCTTTGAGCAGGACCTCCTCTGAGATGACAGGACCTGTGGGATCTCTGGGGCTAAGGAGCAAGCTCCAGTTTAAAAGTAGCAGCCTGAATCCCTGTCAAAATACCCATGGCATTTTTCATGGAACTAGAACAAATAATTCTAAACTTTTTATCAAAAGACAAAAATACCCTGAATCTTGAGAAAGGAGCCCAAAGCAGGAGGTATCATGCATCCTGACTTCAAACTGTGCTAAAAAGCTACAGTAATCAAGGCAGTATGGTCCATAACCAGACACACAGATCAGTGGGGCAGAGGAGAGAACCCAGAAGGAACCCACCCTTACACGGCCAATCAATCCACAGTGAAGGACGTAAGACTGAACAGTGGGGGAGAAGACGGGCTCTTCGGTAAATAGCATTAGGAAGGCGGTACCACTGCAAGTAAAAAGATCAGATTATTTTTTTCACATCATATATCAAACTAAACTCAAAAGAGACCAAGGACTTAAATGTAACACTTGAAACCATGAAACTCATGGAAGGAAACAAGCACCCTTCACCTATGACACCCTGAGATTTCAGAGATGTTATTATGTAAAAAAATAGTGAATCATCGAATTGATATAAGATGGTGTATCTTCAGGTAGAAGACAGAGATGTTCCTTTTTAGTCTTAAAAGAGACTGTAGGAGAAAGGATGAGGGATTTGTGCTTAGGCTGAAGTTTGATCTCACCCCCTCTCAGTTAGCTTTGTAGTTCTGGGAGGTGACAGTCCTTTACACTCCATTTTTTTAAAAATCTGTAAAATGGAGGCACACTCACCTCACCTGGCTTGAGGTGAAAAACAGTTTGCTGTTGTTCAGTTGCCAAGTCGTGTCTGACTCTTCACGACAGCACGGACTGCAGCATGCCCAGGCTTCCCTGTCCCTCTGTTGATGGCCGTTTAGGTTGCTTCCCTGTACCTCACAAACAATTTACCATCATTAAAAAGTCTACAAACAATAAGTGTTGGAGAGGTCGTGGAGAAAAGCATACCCTCTTGCATGCTTGGTGGGAAGGCAAGCTGATGCAGCCGCTATGGAGAAGGGTGTGTGTGTGTGCTGACAGTCGTGTCCAGCTCTTTGCAACCCCATGAACCGTGCTCCTCTGGCCATGGACTTCTCCAGGCAAAAATGCTCGTGTGGGTGGCCACTTCCTCCTCTCAGGCATCTCCCTGACCCTGGGTAGACCCAGGGACTGAACCCAGGTCTACCACAGTGTAGGCAGATTCTTTACCATCTGAGCCACCAGGGAAGCCACGGAGAAGGGTGCTGCTGCTGCTGCTAAGTCACTTCAGTTGTGTCTGACTGTGCAGCCCCATAGACGGCAGCCCACCAGGCTCCCCCGTCCCTGGGATTCTCCAGGCAAGAACACTGGAGTGGGTTGCCATTTCCTTCTCCAATGCAGGAAAGTGAAAAGTGAAAGTGAAGTCGCTCAGTCGTGCCCGACTCTTAGCAACCCCATGGACTGCAGCCCACCAGGCTCCTCCACCCATGG
>SJYA01002049.1:173591-184901 GCA_006410615.1 Neotragus moschatus
TCTATTTCTTGTATTAACTTCAATCACTTTCCTGTTGTCTCAGTCCTCTGGTGGACAGGCATGGTTCTGCATGGGGATGCCTTGTACCGAGAAGCCTTAGAACAGAGCACTGCTTCTTACCATATCTGTCTCCCTGGCCTCTGTCCTTGTTCCCACCCTTGGTGGAAATGTGGCCTTCAGTGAGTTATTCCCCAGACATATGCAGGATGGGGGTCGTTTGCCTCTGGACGCCTCATCCAGTCTGTGATTTTGCCTGCTTCCGCCCTGCCGCCTGGCATGGGGGATCTTAGTTCCTCCACCAGGGACCGAGCCTTGCCCCCTGCAGTGGACTGCCATGGAAACCCCCCTTTTGCTTCTGTCTTAATCTCAGCTTGCCTGTGGAATCTTTTGTGGACCCCCAATTTTCTGCTCGATTGAATAGCCATATGTGATCACCAGAAAAGCAACTCTCGTTTTCTCTATTATGGAAAGCAGCTTGGCTCAGCAAGGTCCCTCCCTGTCTCTGGTGTCTTCCCCCTGCGTGATGCCAGGGACGGTTGCTGATACTGCCTCTTCGTCCTCTGGTTTTCCTCCAGTAATACTCTAACCACACTCTGTGTAACTCATTGTGTCTTCCCTGACTTCACTTTGCCAACTCTATGTGTCTTTATGAGATTACCTCTTCAAAGGGATTCACTTTTTCATTTCTCCAGAAATTATAGCACCCGCCTCTTTAAAGGTGCTCCCTCCAGAAAACAGGAGCAAAGAGAAGCAGAGAAAGGGAACAGGAAGGAAGGGGAGGAGGAAGGAGGCGACTTTGCTGCAAACTGCCAGCTTCTGTGCTTCGGCGTGTCTTGTGTTCTTCCATGCTCTGACTGCTTGATACTGTTCAGTTAGTAAAAGCGTCAACAAAGGTAAATCACATTTTAGTGGGCAGAAAATACGAACAGAAAATAAAAAGAAATTCAGTTAGTGTATGAGAATGCTGTTCTATTTACTCACAATAAGAAGTTATCAAGAGGGTACAATGTTCTGTTTAATGAATTGAGGAGGGTGTGAAAGATTATTAAAATTAGTCTAAATTTAGTGAACAGGTCACACCTGTCTTTTAAGGGAACTGCATATCTTAACCTAAAACTATTAGTCTATAGAAAAAATCACACATGAAAAAAAATGAGCAAACTCCCTTTGAGTCAACATCTCACTGACTTCTAATGCAAACTTTAATAAAGGAATGAAAGAAGAATAAAACTGAATGCTCCTATTTTAATTGATAAATGTAAAGCAGGAAGATCGGTGGGTAGACACGCATGGGCTTCCTGGGTGGCTCGGTGGTTAAGAATCCGCCCACCAGTGCAGGAGACCCTGATTTGATCCCTGGTGGGGAAGACCCCCTGGAGGAGGAAGTGGCAACTGAGTCCAGTTTTCTTGCCTGAAGAATCCCATGGACAGAAGAGCCTGGCGAGTTGCAGAGAGCTGGACACAACTGAGCGGCTGAGCACACTCACAGGTAGACACATACAGTCAGAATCAACCAGGCAAAGAGAGTTCACGAGCAAGGCAAATGGGTAATTTGGGGCTTTCTCATGTCAGAAGCAACCAGGTAGAGACAGTTCACGGACAAGGTAAATGGGTAATTCTGGGCTTTCTCATGTTAGAGTCAACCAGGCTGAGAGAGTTCACGAGCAAGGCAAATGGATAATTTGGGGCTTTCTCATGTCAGAAGCAACCAGGTAGAGACAGTTCACGGACAAGGTAAATGGGTAATTCTGGGCTTTCTCATGTTAGAGTCAACCAGGCTGAGAGAGTTCACGGACAAGGTAAATGGGTAATTTGGGGCTTTCTTGGATGGACTCTTACGCAGCCATGAACATGAGGACATGGAGAGCTAAAGCCACGTACGCAAAGCCCATTATGAAGGTCATGTGGGGAAAAGAACGTGTCTGTCGACCAGCTTGATTGCAAGCGGCCGTGGACAGAGCTGGCCTTTAGCCGCCACCCTTCGAGTCTGCCATCTGGGGACCCAGTCTGTGCCACACTCTCAGATGCGGCGGCTTCAGTGGGCAGCACAGCAGGCAAGTCCTAGGCCTCAGGAGCTTGTCTTCCAGGCAGGAGAAGCGAACCCTCAAATAAACGATGGAAGCATCCAGTTGTGATAAGTGAGTGTCAGGCAGAGAACAAAGGTGAGCTGGGAGGGAGTGTCGGGAGAATAAGGTGCTTTTATGTTGTTTATTTTTTCCCTGTCAAGTCTGCAAAATTCTGAAGTGTTTTTTCCGTATAAAGTATATTTCGGAAGCTATTGGGTTGGCCCGGAAGTTCGTTTGGGTTTTTCTGTAACAACTTAGGGAAAAGCCTGAACAAATTTTTAGGCCAACCCAGTATTTAAAGTGATAACTTGTTACCTATTTTTTAAAAATCTTATTTGAATTCCATAGAAAGAATTTAAAATAGTGGTCCTCAGATTACTGCACATTAGAATCATATGAAAGTTTAACAAAATTCAAGTTTTCCTAATAAAATTTAAGTGGTCTGACTTCTCTGAATCCGTTTTAATAAAGTTTTCTACCATCTCATGACTTGGATTGTTCTGTCTTAAGCATAGATTCACTGCAGCTGTTTCCTGCAAAATGCAAAAGGGTTACTTTAACAAGTTTCGTTTCCCGTACAGACAAAAGCACAGGGCATTGCTGGTAGATCTCTGGGCGGCCCTTCCCCTGTAGAAGCTCATGAAAACTGGTGCCCAATTATTATGCTGTGAGTACTTCCCGTCATTTTAGGGGGCCAGTGACTTTTCCCTTCCTAGATCCCCTCGGTCCCTGGAGTAATACTGCGTCTGTCTGATGCTGCAGCCCACGAATTTGTTTTTACTATATTGGCTGTTGTGGTTGTTTCTGTCAAAGCCGAGGAAATACTGTTTTGAAAATCAAAAACATTGTAAAAGCTACACCCGATCGTCAGTAAATTATGAGAGTGTCAGTAAGTTGGAACCGAAGCACCTGAAGCCTAACTCTTTAGTGGAAAGAGACGTGACAGCTGATGAGTGCATCTGAGAGGCGTCAGGGCCACAGAGGGAAGAATGTTGTCTGCACTGTTCACTAATCACGTCCGTATCACTTAGAGACAGTCCCAAGGGCAGTAAATATCTGATTTGTTAAAGTTCGTGCATGCTAAGTCCCTTCAGTCGTGTCCAGCTATCTGTGACCCCACGGACTGCACTAGGCTTCTCTGTCCGTAGGATTCCCCAGGCAAGAATACCGGAGTGAGTTGCCACGCAGAGGACCTTCCCAACCCAGGGCTCGCCCTGTGCCTACCTATGTCTGCGGGTTTTGTGTCACCCACTCTTCTGAAAGGGTTTCCCTGGTGGCTCTGGTTAAAAAAAAAAAAAAAAAAAGTGCCTGCCAACGCAGGACATGCCGGAGACTCGGGTTGGATCCCTACGTCGGGAAGCTCCCCTGGAGGAGGAAATGGCAACCCACTGCAGTATTCTTGCCTGGAAAATCTCATGGACAGAGGAGCCTGACGGGCTGCAGTCGTGGGGTCGCCAAGGAGCTGGGCACAACCTAGCAACTAAACAAGTGTTGCGAGGGATTCCTTGCCCTACATCTCAGTCAAACCATCAGTCTCGCCTCTCCTTCCTTCTATAATCAGACGTTCCCAGAGCAGTTTTATTCTTACAGTTTAAATGCCTTCATGTTGGGCTCATTTTATTTTCAGTGAATTGCAGTCTTTCCTCTCTCCTTAATGCTTTTCTAAAATTGTCTCCCCTGATACCGCCAGTAACAGCCCGATGGCTGACTCCAGCAGGCTGTGTCCAGTCCCCACCCTTCTGGATCTCTCAGCTGCGTTACCCTGCTTCCCCCTGGCCCTGTGAGATGCTTGTCTTTACTTAGCTTCTGAAACAGGGCACTCCTGAGTCCCTCTCTTAATTCCTTCGATATCCTCAAGTTCATCTTCATTAGTTTCGCTTTCTCAGCCAGATATGCCCGTTCCTTACAAGACGTCACCTTCCCTTGGAACTCTCACCCACTCCCATAACGTCAGCTTTAGGTGGCCTGTCGCGCGATGCCGTGTGCGTCCAGTCCTGTCCTCTTGTCTGCCTTGCCCCCTTGCCTTTCCAGGGATTTGCGATGCGTGTCATTCTGAATCTTCAGGCTACAGTGCCAGCTCACAGGGCTGCTCCAGTCGGGGCTCCTGATCCAACGCCCGTGCTTCTGCTTTCTCAGCTTCCTCTCTCTCTCAGCATCACCACCATCTAAAGCCCGTCCCGCTTCNAATTGTATGTTAATGAGTTTTTGAAGACTGTGAATGTTTAAGTTTTTTGTCCCCAAGGGGTAAAACGTGATTTCTGACTCTTCTGTGTCTTTCTCAACACCTCTTTCGTGCTGGCCAGAGAGCAGGTGCTTGACAACCTTGCTGACTCGGCTCTTAAATAGACACTGGATATTTCATTGTTTCAAGCATCATAGTATTTGAATAAGAAGATCTGGGTACGAAATAAGACTCTCAAAATTACATTGACAAGTTACATGATTTATTTGTTCCCTGTGTGAAGATTGTAAAACAGAGAGAGGAATTTTTTTCCTTGATCATGGAAGATAGATGACCATCATTTGACAAAATGTTTTGGGAACCGGAAAACCCTGTACAGATGCAAGCACTGCTTATCCTTTGCGACTTGGGCGTTCAGCATGGCCTTTGTTTCCTTTCTTCTCTTGCCTAAAGCAGCCACGCGCCTGGAGGAGGGGCTAGGAAAAGCTAGGGCGGAAGGAGACAGACCCAGGGATAAGCGGTGCTGGTTGTGCGCAGACAGGGCTGAGGGCCGGCCCCCGAGAGCTCCTCCAGTGGGAGGCAGAGGGAACAGCGGCAGCCCCATCGAAAGACAGATGGGGTAGTTCTTTACTGGGCCTCCTCACGATCTTTTACTTTCCTGAAAACCGTGGTGCAAAAGAGATCACACACACACACACACACACAAATGTAGACGTGGAAGAGATCAAAGACAGCGTAAGGCTGGCGTGGAGCAGTCACTCACGGTTTTCGTCTGATACAGAGTCTGCCGATTGCAGAGGGAAGAGGAGGAGAAACGAGCTGCGGCGGCGGCGGCTACTCTGCCGGCTTACCCAGGAGCAGGCCGGTGACAGAGCACTCTCTGCAGCCCTCATCCAGACACCTCTCTTTTCAGTGTGAGAAGGCTGTCCTAAGCGAGAAGCACGCTGCTACAGTCTGCTGCAGGGGCCTGTGTTCATCCTCTGAACGAGGATGGGGAGAAGGCACTGTCTGTGGTCCCTCCACGCGAAGCCCAGAGGAAGACGTGGAGGCCGCGCGCAGAGCGCCTGCAGGCACGCGGGTGAGTAAGTCTCTGGGGAGCTGTGAACACTAATGCCGAAAGAAAAGAGAAAACAGCAAAAGAAAGAAACGGTTTAAGGGACACTGTCGTTTTCTATTGGCGCGTCTTCCTGATCTTGGGGGGGCTCTGGAAAGCTCATTTCTGCTTCTTCTTCCTCTTCCTCTTGGACTGGAATAATCTCAATGTCCTCTTCGTTCTTTGGTAGGGAAGACAGCTCAATCCGCTCAGCCGCCTCACTGCGCTCAACCACGTCTTCTTTTATTTCGATCACCTCTCCCTTTTTCTCTTCAGCCGACAGGAGAACGACGTTCTGGAACAAAAAATTGAGCAAACTTTTCTCGGCTTTGATCACTGGCACATTTCCCAACAATCTGCACAAATTTCAGTATCTCCTGGTTTTCATGCTGTTTTCTAAACGCTTCTGCATACCAGGATTGGTTTCCCAGGTGTTCAGACCCTCACCAAACCACTAATCAAGGCTTATCCTCAAGGCCAGCAAATACTTGCCACCTTACCTGGAGTGAACTCACAGTGTTTGGGAAAGAACACCGCGATAATAGAGGAATTTATATGTCAGTTTTGATTGGCCTTTACTGGAGATAACCTCAGGAAAGTGTTAACTTGCTGCCTCTAATCCTGTGTTCCTCACTTGCAAAATGAAGGCGTTAACAATGACCCCTAAATTCTACTGCAAAGCTGGCATCCCGTGGTTCTGAAGCGGTCGACAGTGGATCACTGGGATAGTCATATCTTTGAACCTGCTGTTTTGGAAGAGCGATTAGAAAGAAGAGGGGAGAAGGGAGTGCTGTGAAATTGGGTTTGGAAGAACTAGTGGCTTTAATGAGCCTTCAGCCATCTAAGTATGGAAACCTGAAACCAGGAGGCATGACTGAAGTCCAGCAGAGTCCAAGGTTGGTAAGGGGATGCACGTAGCATAGGACCCTTGTACTTCTTCCAACTACCATGCCCCTGCCCCCTCCCCGCCCTGGGAATCCTCGTAGACGTTCAGTGCACCGCTGCCGAGCAAATGAAGTGAGTGGTATTCAGAGTGTGTCACAGCGAAGCAGGATGCTTTGTGGGTATAGGCAGGGAGAGAGCAGGTTGGGCCCTCTAGGTCTGTACCATCGAGTGGAGACACACAAGTAGGAATATACCTTCTTCTTCCCTGTGGACACAGGTTGCAGTCAGCCCCAGTCAGACATTTCTTAAACACACTGAACAGTACTGGTATTTTCTGCTTCCCAGAAATATGCCAGAGTCATTTTTCATGATGCTCCAGACTCATCAGATCATGCGCTCCATAAATGACTGTGCAGGTGAGACTTTCCTAAGGGAGGCTGTGAATAGCGCAGCTTCTACTTACAGCTTTGGGTCTGGAGCATATTTTCTTCCATTCGTTCTCAACAGTGCCAGCTGTCACAAGCTTCTGGAGGAAGGCAAAGATCATCATCACTGCGAAATTGCTCTGAAGAACAGAAAAACGGGGGTGAAAATGTACCGGTGAAGATACGAGAATATGGTTAACGCACAGCAAATGACCGTTGGCTAAAAGCAAATGATTAAAAGATCAGTTCCTTAGGGAAACAGGGACTGACTGTGAGAAATGCTGATATCTGCATAACCCTAACCCTTAGTACAGCTCCTGGCACATAACAGGGAGTGTATGTTGTTGACCGAAAGGAAGGCAGTAATCGGAGAAGGCAATGGCTCCCCACTCCAGTGCTCTTGCCTGGAAAACCCCATGGACGGAGGAGCCTGGTGGGCTGCAGTCCATGGGGTCGCTAAGAGTTGGGCACGACTGAGCGACTTCACTTTCGCTTTTCACTTTCATGCATTGGGGAAGGAAATGGCACCCCACTCCAGTACTCTTGCCTGGAAAATCCCAGAGACACGGGAGCCTAGTGGGCTGCTGTCTATGGGGTTGCACAGAGTCGGACAAGACTGAAGCGACTTAGCAGCAGCAAGGCGGCAATAATTAGTTGAAGAATCAATGCCACGTAGGTAAGAACAGCTTAATGTGAGCTCCACATGAAACTGTGTCCAGCTCTAGGTGGTATAGTATCACACCAAGCACATTTCTCCACACCTGGGAGATGTATTTTTTTTCCCTTCAAGTGAAGTGAAGTTTCAGTCGCTAAAGTCGTGTCCGACTCTTTTATGACCTCACGGACAGTAACCCGCCAGGCTCCTCTGTCCATGGGATTTTCCAGGCAAAAGTATTGGAGTGGGTGCCATTTCCTTATCCAGGGGATCTTCCAGACCCAGGGATCAAACCCGCCTCTCCTGCACTGGCAGGTGGACTCTTTACTATTGAGCCGCGTGGGAAGCCCTTGACGCAGATGACAGTCATTACAACCTAGGTTCTTCAATGTTCATCTTAATAATAAAAATTATACACATTAGTTCCATTAATAATGCTAATAAGTGTTAAAGTAAAGGCTTAAATGGCACTTTCTGTGTACCAGACACTGTTCAAAGTGCTTTTCACACATTAACTCATCCCTCAAAACAGTTCTATAGATACTGTTACCGTCTCCCATTTTACAGAGGACGAAAATGAGACAGAGAGTGGTGTGGTCAGAATTCTGGCTCAAAACCATACAGGCAATAAGTAGTGGACAGACAGTCTGGGTCCAGAGGTGATGATCGTAAGAAAAATGCCAGGCTTCCCTCCCGAAAATAAATCCAATTTCACACTTACCAAGAACACAAACCGTATCCTGGCACAGTATTCCATGGACTGAGAGTTATTCTCATCAGGGTTAGCACGCTCACAGTTGTTTATGTTAATATATGGCATCTGAGTCTTAATAAGGTTCAGATTCTCCATTTTAAAAAAATGGGAGATTGTCATATTAAATATGTCCATGATCAAAAAAATTATTCCAGAAATAGCGGCAAAGAGGCTCAAAGAGTTCATTATTACTCTTCCTGTGAGCTGAAAGAAGAGACACAGGTATTTATGAATTGCGTCTGATTTCCACCTGGACAATATAAGCTAGGACGGAGTTCCGGATCCTGTTTTCCTGACGCATGAAGGAACTACATCTAAATCCTGCTGAGTCCTGCTTCTCTTGCCTGTTTTAGCCTCTTTGTCACTGAGAAGTAAACGCCTTCCTGCCTGCACCTTGTGGCTTTCTCAGCCCTCCCCACCTCGTTTATGCCACCCGTCCAATCGGCTCATCAGGAAAATGTTCTAGAATCGATCCTCGTACTTCCTTTAGCTGCCAGTGCTCCCCTCCCCTGGAATCTTAGTAGACGTTCAGTGCACAGCTGCCGAGCAAATGAAGTAAGTGGTATTCAGAGTGTGTCACAGCGAAGCAGGATGCTTTGTGGGTATAGGCAGGGAGAGAGCAGGTCGGGCCCTCTAGGTCTGTACCATCGAGTGGAGACACACAGTAGTAATGACCTTCTCCTTCCCTGTGGACACAGGCTGCAATCAGCCCTGGTCAGCCGGCCATTTCCCAAAACAAATACACTTAGGGCTGACGTCTCTGGGTTGCACCAGGGTGTTGGTGTGGCATGCCACCTTGCAGGGATGATGCAGGGTCAGACCCAGGAAGATTCATGAAACAAGCACCGTGACGCTGCGTGGTTGCTGCCGATTATCTTACGACACGCAGATTTCATCCCTGGCTATGTGACCTGCAGATGGCGAGTCAGTACCACGGGCTGTATTTTAAACACAGCTTCAGCTTCATAAACAGTTGCCTTTTTCCCCCACAAAGTGAGTTTGTCAGAAGGGACTTAAATTAGTAGAAAAGTTGAAGGAAGCCTGCTGGTGAACTCCTGACCTGCGGAGAAGCAGGGGATCTGCCCGGGTGTCAACGTGTCCTGAGGAGCTGTATGAGCCCGAGCCCTCGAGCTCCTTACAGCCTCTGAAGCCTTCCGTAAGTTTTATCCTGCATATGCTTCACTCTCATATGCTAGCAAGGACTATCATCCCCATCTCATAGGTGAAAATTTAGAGGTATGTAGGGGGAAGCTGGCTTGCCCAAGGCAAGGTTAGTAAGACTTGAGTCAATCACGGTCTTGATTAGACCATTTTCCTCCACGCTGATCTGAGAGAAGGGACGCGACTTTCACAGAGATCTCAGTCTCTTTCCTGAGACCATAAGCCTGCTCTTTTTCATCTGTCTGCCTCTGTTTCCATGGACACCCCGTTTTCACGTTTGTTATGCACCGATCACAGTAGCATCGTGGAGGAGCTTTCACTTCTGGGGGCTGAGGGCTAACAGTGACTGGGACGCCAAGGGTCCTCCAGGGCCCGTGTCTCCAGCGGGGAAAGCAGACGCTGCTCTGCTGTGCGGGAAAGGGGGGCACGCGCTACTTGCCATGCTCTGCGTGGAGCTCTTCTCCGCCGCTGCCAGCAGTGACCCAGAAACGATGTACTGTGAACAGGAGAGGCGGTGGGCGGGCAGGGGTGGGGAGAGACGGGAGAAGCAGCGGGAGGGGGCAGAGGGGAAGATCACCTTTTAACGTGGAGAAGCGACTGTGAAAACACTGCCCACCCTTTCAGCCACTTTCCTGCACTTTTCAGCCCTTTTAAATGGATTCATTCATTTCTCAGCACATATTTCTCCACTATTCAGGCTCAACCACATTAAATCCATGCCTTTCATTCAACCAGCTGGGGATCTGTGACTAGGCATTTAGTAAAACCAGAGGCAGAACTCACATTTCCATGTCAGTTAGTACTCACACGGTGAACTTAAAAGTTTTATTTTTAGCTTTCCATTTTTCTAAAAAAAAAAATTGGGGAATTGTCCTTCGGAGTTCACAGTGTTTTCGATGACTGATGGCAATGAAGCGTGAGTTGCGGTAGAGACGCACTTGGCCTGCTGGAGCAGGCGCTTTATTAAAATGTGGGCTGCTACAGGAAGTGATCGTCTCTCTTCCTGTTCTACTCTTCAAGCTGTAAGATGGAGGAAACTCTGGCTCTAATCCATCTCTCCTTGCCCTGAAAATTTCCGTCCTGAACCCGTCTTCACAGCTCATCTATGAGAGTGTAATGGGGATAAGGACGTCACTGCCTCATGCCTCAATCACACGGGGCTGCAGACGTGGAAAGCTGCAGGTGAAGCAGCCCTGAGGCTTACTGCCCCACTGATAGGCGCGGTTTCAGCGCATGAGACGGGAGCTGGAGAGGATCCTCGCAAAGAAGGGCCAGGGGGGAGGAGCTGCGCTGCCCCACCCACTCTTGCTTTCTGAAACACCAACCCTAAAGTCTAGGGCCCACCCAGCTCCACCCCAGCCATCGAGTTTGGAGGTCGTGCTTGGAGCCGTCTTCCCTCGCTGTGGACATCCACGTCGGGCCGCTTTCTCTGAATTCCCAAGAAGCATGACCACTGACTCAACCACGAGACCCAGGCTCAACCCAGCTTCTTTTTCCTCTAAATCACTTCAACCAGACAGGCTGTTCCCCACTCCCATGCCTTCCCCAACACACAGGTGGTCTGGTATATTCCCCTGGAGCTTCTTTGGACATTTCTGTCTGCATCGCTTCCCCGAAAGGTTGCTAGGTTTCACTCACCATGATGCCTCCCCAGAGAGGGTACCACAAGGTCACACAGATGGGCATGTAGACGTCCATGTGGACCAGCATGAGGCTGCCCAGGGCGATGTGGAACAGCCCGTTCATGATCTGCACAGCCTGCGGGGAGGAGAGGGGCGCTGACGGCGGAACTGAAATCGCCGAGTCAGAAAGCAGGAGGGGGACCTGGAAGCCCTGGCTCCCGAGCGGAAAGCGGTGTGAGATGTCCAGAGCAAGCGGTAAAGGGCCTAAGACCTTTGTCGTCTTCGGATTCCTTTTCTCCACCACCCCGGCATTTCCAAGGCAGGTGTACTGGGATACTGGTGATGAATTGGGATGGAGGCCGCTCACTGTGTAAGCCTCAGGATCAGGGCAGGGGAGTATAAACCGCAGTAATCTCTGTGCATCCTTGGTTTGATCCTCCCCCTCCCCCTCCCCACCACTCCCCACC
>SJYA01002049.1:184999-223203 GCA_006410615.1 Neotragus moschatus
TGCCGTGTCAGACATAAAGAACGCCTCATGTTGGATCAAATACCTTTAAGTCAGGTTGAATCCTGTACCTGGCCCATAGCAGCTGCTTCTGGAGGCCAGAGAGTCCCTAGGATGTGGAATGCAGGGCGACTGACTTACCCCTAGAGCCTTCGCTTCCCTCATGAAGAAGCTCTGTGTTGGGCCCACCACTGCAGGCACCCTCCGGGGAATCACTTTCTGAGCAGGATGCATGGCAACAGGACCTTTCAGAGGCTCTGCTGGCACAGCTCCAACCACTGAATTCCTGGGTGTCGTCATTTCACCCTCAGGCTCCTGAAGATAAATAATAAAATGAGAGGAAATGGGATTGTTAGCCAGCTTCTACCTTGTCATGAAGCTGAAGAGTTTCCTCTGTGCTCTCTGCAAGGTGTCGCTGAAGGCAGTCAGGGCCTCTTCCTACTGGCTTTGGATTGAGGCACAGCCTCCTTCCGCGTTCTGAGATAGGGTCTGGGGGAGCATCGCAGACAAATTATGACAAGTGGAGTGTTTCCTGCCTGGTCGGTAATTGAGGATGTCCGAGTCATCAGTGATTCTGGCCCTGCAGTGTGAATTTCTGAGCCCCAAGGGCACCCATTAAAAGATGCTTGCTCCTTGGAAGAAAAATTATGACTGACCTAGACAGCATATTAAAAAGCAGAGACATTACTTTGCCAACAAAAGTCCATCTAGTCAAGGCTATGGTTTTTCCAGTGGTCATGTATGGATGTTAGAGTTGGTCCACAAAGAAAGCTGAGTGCCGAAGAATGGATGCTTTTGAACTGTGGTGTCAGAGAAGACTCTTATGAGTCCCTTGGACAGCAAGGAGATCCAACCTGTCCATCCTAAAGGAAATCAGTCCTGAATATTCATTGGAAGGACTGATGCTGAAGCTGAAACTCCAATACTTTGGCCACCTGATTTGAAGAACTGACTCATTGGAAAGACCCTGATGCTGGGAAAGATTGGGGGCAGGAGGAGAAGGGGATGACAGAGGATGAGATGATTGGGTGGCATCACCGACTCAATGGACATGAGTTTGAGCCAGCTCAAGGAGATGGTGACGGACAGGGAGGCCTGGCGTGCTGCAGTCCACGGGNGACCCTGATGCTGGGAAAGATTGGGGGCAGGAGGAGAAGGGGATGACAGAGGATGAGATGATTGGGTGGCATCACCGACTCAATGGACATGAGTTTGAGCCAGCTCAAGGAGATGGTGACGGACAGGGAGGCCTGGCGTGCTGCAGTCCACGGGGTCAGACACGACCGAGCGACTGAACAGTGTGAAAGGGATGATTTCCGTCACCCCAGGCTCTTACATCTTCCCACACATAGAAAAGCACCGAATCCCCTAACTTGGAAGCTCTGATTTCCTTTAATTAACAATAACATCTTGATGTCCAGGCTACCTGCCTTTTGTTTCAAAACTTCAGCTCTTCAGGCCGTTCTCTCAGGATTCCTTGAGATGCTGCCTCCTGGCTTAAGTCCTAAACATTTCTGCCAAATAAAAGAAGGTTCTCAACTTTCAGGCTGTGATTGTTTTTAAATGCACAGGTACCTGGCTCAGGGGTCCCTGCCAGTGCTCTCGACACCCGCACGAGGGCCGTGGCCTCTCTCTGTGGAGAGCGCTGCGCTCGCTGACCCCTGTGTCCTGTGCGTCTGTCACCCTTGGACGCTCTTCTTGTGCTTTAAAATAAGAAAGCGTGTTTTTCACGGGCTTGTCCTGGTCCCTTTGCTCATCTGCTTCTGTCCCTGGCGATGGGGAGAGTCAGTGTGGTGGAAGATGCTGCAGACTGTGCCTGCAGTCAGGAGGGGCTGGTGCAGTCTGCCCTGCTCCCGCTAACTCTGCAGCCTTGAGTACATCCCCTCAGGGAGGTTCTCGAAGGTTCTGTGTAAGACGGTGGCCTCCTGAATCACGCATCAGACTGCCTCGGTTCAGAGCAAGATTTCCCTGTTCGCTGTGAAACTTTGGGCAAGTTCTTCAAACTCTGGGCCTCAAGTTCTTCAGCCATGAAAGGGGACAGTGATGATTCCTGTCTCACACGGCTGCTGTGAGACTTAAGTGGCCGCATGGCGTGTGTGCCTCAGCCGAGGGCAGCTCAGGCTGCAGCGTCTGGAAGAAGCCTCCCCGAGCCCTCCGTGCACAGCGCGGCCTCCTGATGACTCCCCGCCGCACCTGCCTTTCTTTGCCTGGCGCTCTCTCACTGCGCGTAGTTGCTGTGTGTGCCTGCTTCTTTCTCCTTTGTCTTTCCTACTAGAACACACATGCCTTGCAGTTCCTTCTTTACTATTTAAAGCTCACCGGGGACTTCCCCAGAGGGCCAGTGGCTAAGACTCTGCTCTCCCAGCGCAGGGGCCCGGTCCCGTCCGGGATGAGCCATGTGCCCCAACTAAGAGTCTGCACGATGCCACCAGAGACCCCGCACGCCGCGGCGAGAGGCAGGGGCCTCGTGCCACGCCCGGGACCCGGGGACAGTAGGCCAAGTAAGCGAGTACTTTTAAAAGTAATGAAGTGTGCCTGGGTTTAGGAGTTTCTTCGTGAAGGTAACTGAAGAAGTACACGCAGGTGATGCACCCACGTCTGAAGCTTTTGCTTCTTTTGTTCTGTTCCTATTCTTAACGTGAGTTCCTTTAGGAGCATTTGTTTCTATTTTTTTTCCATCTGCAAAATGAGACCCATACACCTTTCCCAGGCAGGTTGTGCTGAATAAGTAAGTTAATGTAAGTGAAAATGCCCCGTACGCAGGGAGAAGGGCAATGTGGCTTGAGCTCTGGATTCTGAACAGAAACGTCCCTTTCTGGTTCTGACCTTTTAAGACTGCTCTACCTTCTTCATCGTGTGATCCCCTTGGGAATCCAGGTCTGTGGGGCAGTTACTGGCAGGAATTCCGCGGAGCCTTTCCCGGGCCCTGGAAGTCTTCCTTTAGGGACACAGAGCTCGTGTTGTCCTCACTGACTGAGTCGCGTGAGCGGCCTTGGAGGCTTATCTCTGGGCGCCTGCCGGGCTGCTGGGGACAGGTGTCGGGAGCCTCCCAGGCCCGTCCTGTGCCCACTTTCCAGTAACACAGACACTCTGGGTCTGGCACCTCCTCTGAGCCTCAGAGGGGAGGCGGGATAAAACATTGCCTCTCTTGTGCAGAAACGGCAACAAGGACACAGAGGAGTAACTTGTTCAAAGTCACACAGCCACCAGGGATTTCACATGAGGGACTGGCAGAAACAGAGGCCAAACATGCGAATCACCAAGGTGGGGAAGGGCGCAGGGATGAGCTAGGAGATTGGGGCTGAGGTCTGCACACGCCCGAGCGTGAAGTAGCTGACTAACGGCAACCTGCTGCGTGGCACAGGGAGCCAGGCGCAGTGCTCCCTGATGTAAACGGGAAGGAGATCCAGAAACGAGGGCAATGTGTGTTTATGTGATAGCTGGCTCGGATGGATGGCACAAACTAGCACAACATTTTAAAGCAGCTACACACCAATAAAGATTTTAGAAAGGGAGGGCTAAGACCCAGCCAACACAGAATCTGTGGCACCAGGCTGCTTTGTCTCTGTGGGGAACAGGAATTTAGCCTTCCCTGTATGAAGCTTTTCCTTCTATTCACATAAATGTACGGCTTGGGTGATTCTCAACCAGCTGAAAGCAGAGCGTCTGCCTGAGCCGTGGCTGAAGGAGACGGGAGGCTGTGGGCCTGCCACACCTGGTGTTCGCCCCAGCTCGGGACTGCCAGACACCGGGTGGTCTCAGGGACTTGCTTTGCACCACAGCCTCCCCACAAGACCGCCAACAAAAGGCAATGTGCTCACATAGACCGCTAAGGGAGTTTACAAAGCCATTTCTGGTCAGCAGGTGGAGTTTTTAGCGCCAATCTGAACCTCTGAAACCATTCTGTTCATTTGACAAATGAGGAAACTGTGGCCAGGGATGGGACATGCCTTGTTGGAGACCTTGTACTTGGGATTTCCCTGGTGGTCCAGCGGTTAAGACTCTGTGCCTCCAATTCAGGGGGTGTAGGTTTGATCTCTTGGGGGAACTAAGATCCCCCAGGCTGTGTGCGATGCAGCCAAAAAAATGTTGATTACTCCAATGATCACATTTCTAGGACTTCATTCCCGTGAATAATAAATGATGGACCTATTTAAAAAAAGAAAAAGGGCCTTGCACCTAGTGGCAGAGCCCAACCCGGGGCTCTGAGGCCAGCGCTTCTCTCTGCACTGCAGGCTGGAGCACGCAGAGGTGTTCACGGAGCACTCGCTCTGTGCAGGGATGCTGGGTATCTGGTTCCAGCCCTCCCACACCTTTCCTTCTAAGTGGGCATTTTGTCTTTTTGCGGGCATGGAAATGGGAGTTCTGAGAACTTAGCTAATTTTCCCATGGTTAAGCATGGAAAGGGCTTCCCTGGTGGCTCAGTGGTAAAGAACCTGCCTTCCAATGCGGGAAGTGTGAGTTCATTCCCTGGGTTGGGACAATCCCCTGGAGAAGGAAACGGCAACCCACTCCAGGCTTCTTGCCTGGGAAATCTCATGGACAGAGGAGCCTGGCGGGTCCATGGGGTCACAAAGAGTCGCACATGACTTAGCAACTAAACAAGTGTGGGATGAGCCGGGGTTGCCTTGCTTCTCTCCAGACCCAGGTCATCAATTATCTGGACAGACGGCGATGACTGGGCTCCTGTTGTTTCAATTTCTCCTTATTTCTCAGCTGCTTAAGGTTATGCCTATTTTATTGGTGACATAAACCTTTTCTGTAAACAAGTCCTGCTAGGGCTGCGTCAGCAATGACTGATTCAGTGATGACTTTGGAGGGGAATATTTTATTTCTCTTAAAATGATGTCTCACTCCGGCAAGTGTATTTCTACAAAACCTTCAACACGTGTTACTGTAAAAGGTAATTTATAAACATAGACATACTTGTTTCTCTATGTTACTTCATTTTTTCATGGAAATAACTATATATACACCAGAGACAGAGAAGGCGATGGCACCCCACTCCAGTACTCCTGCCTGGAAAACCCCATGGATGGAGGAGCCTGGTGGGCTGCAGTCCAGGGGGTCACTAAGAGCCGGACACGACTGAGTGGCTTCACTTTCACTTTTCACTCTCATGCATTGGAGAAGGAAATGGCAACCCACTCCAGTGTTCTTGCCTGGAGAATCTCAGGGACGGGGGAGCCTGGTGGGCTGGCGTCTATGGTGTCGCACAGAGTCGGACACGACTGAGGTAACTTAGCAGCAGCAACACCAGAGAAGCCCATATATATATATATATTTATAGCAGGTTCTTGCGGGCTGACTAATGCAAGATTTTATGCATTTTATTCTATGGGAATGTATGAAACTGGGCCACATGCTCATCAGAATATTATAGATTCCTGCAGCCGCACCCTGTGTATTTTTTTAGTTGTTCACAGTGACTTTTTGTCCCCGCTGGTGTGTTTTCCACAACACGGTCAGGTTCCGAGACTAGTGGGTACACTTGGTAGCGATTACTGATCACACTGGTCAAAATGTGGTCATAAGAGGATTTTATTCTCACTGAACTGTACTAACAGCAAGACTGTGTTGATCAGACTCTGCCCTGTGTTATTAGAGCGACTTCTGCAAATGGGTTTGTGAACGGCACCCACACAGTTCCCCTGTCCATCCGTACTGAAGACATCTCACAGCCTTTATGGGTTTTGGTTTGAATAATGACTTTTAGGTCCAATAAGCCCGTCCTTTACTCAGAAGCCCAAGGCTGTGTGGCTCTTGTTACCTCAGCTTCCTCCTTCGCCACTCAAAATAGTTTTCGTTTTACCCCCGTGGCCCCCGGCGTGCCTGTCTCTGAGGAAGCGTGGTCTCACTTCCTCCCCGCTGCGGTGGCCCTCCGCCCATCTCTTTTCACTGCGGTGATGCTTCTTCGGAGGGCTGTCCCCGCATCTCTGGCTCTTGTTCTGTTCGTGCAGTACAAGGCAGAAAGAGCTCTGCTGATTCTAGGCCCCAGCTCTGTTGCTTGCTGCCTTGGTGATCTGATCTCTCCAGTCAGAGTTTTGTTGTGAGAACATGGGATCGTTTCAGCTTCAGGCGCTCAGAGGATAACTGTTGCTGGAACCTGCGTTTTTTTAATTTTTGATCTTTTTGATTGGAGGGCAGCTGTAGCACAGCGTTGCGCTAGTGTGTACACGGGCGTATGTGCCCTCCCTCTGAGCCTCCCTTCCCTGCACTATGCAGCAGCTCAGCACCAGCCGCCTGCCTGCTTACACGCTCGTGTGTACCTGTCGGTGCTCCCGCCTCTATTCGCCCCGTCCTCTCCTTCCCCCGCTGTGTCCACAACATTCAGAACAGAGCGAAGAACCTCTGTTACGATTAACAGGTACTGCAGTGTCCCCAACCCCAAAGCCCCTTCCTCTACCCCAGGCCTGCCCCAGCCACTTCCCAGCCCCCCAGTCCTGTGCCCCCAGCGTCCCAAGCGCTTCCTGACTCCCTCCACCTCCTCACCACCCACTTACTCCTCGACACTCGACACTCAGCGGCGGCTAGTTGCTGCCGGAGCCACTCAGCTGAAACTGCTCTTTTCAAGGACTGTGCTGCAGGGATTTCCCCAGAGGCCCAGGGGTTTAAGACCCTGCGCTTCCACCGCAGGGACCACGGGTTCCATCCTGGTCTGGGAACCGAGATCCTGCGTGTCACTGTGATCCTGCATGTCACGAGCTGGGGGTGAGACAGCGCCAAGAGATGAAGACTGGGCGGCTGAGCCAGGCACCCTCCCTCAGACAGCTTCACGTCCGTCTCCCTGCCTCCCTGGCTTGGACAGCTGGAGCCACGTTCCTCTCCAGCCCTTTCGTCGCCACGTGGAGCCAGTGGCCAAGTCCTGCTGTTTCTCCCTCTGCAAGGGATCTTGGTTTGCAGGTGGACCTTTTTCTTTTTCCTGCCAGTGTCAGCCCATGAGTGAGATTCTCATTTCCTCTCCTGGTCTAGCACAAAAATCCTACTTTTCTGACTTTCGTCTCTTTCCTACCCATCCTCTGCGAGCCTACTAGATCAGGCCCTCTAAATGCCTGCTGAAGGTACACTTCTTCCTGAACCCACACTCATCTCTGATTCTCTGATCCGTCATCGCCTGCTGAGAAACCCTCCACCTGGCTGCTCAGACTCTACATGACTTTTTTTTTTTTTTTACAGTTTCAGACTTTGCTTTATTCTAAGAGTTCAGGCTTAAGAAGCATCACCCATCTCTTGGTTTTCAGAAACACTGGTGGTCTCAACATGGTTTCTTAAGCTCACATCCCTCCACTGCCCACAAAGCCACTGGTCTGGACACATCTCCTGCCTTCCAGGCGGCACTACTGGTAAAGAACCTGCCTGCCAATGCAGGAGACACAAGAGACGTGGGTTCGATCCCTGGGTCAGGGAGATCCCCTGGAGGAGGGGATGGCAGCCCAACCCAGTGTCCTTGCCATGGACAGAGGAGCCTGGCGGGCTACAGCCCAGGTTGCTGCAGAAGAGCTAGACAGGCTGAGCACACACAGGGAAGGCGCTTCCTGGGCAGAAGCTCTTCAAACCCCCAGCTCTTTGCATTCTTTACTTGTCAACAAAAGTCATCTTTCTCATGTCACATTGTTAATCCCTCCGCTGCTGCTGCTAAGTTGCTTCAGTCGTGTCTGACTCTGTGCGACCCCATAGACGGCAGCCCACCAGGCTCCCCTGTCTCTGGGATTCTCCAGGCAAGAACACTGGAGTGAGTTGCCATTTACTTCTCCAGAGGATCTTCCCAACCCAGGGATCGAACCCAGGTCTTCTGCATTGGAGGCCGACTCTTTACCATCTGAGCTACACGGAAGATCCTTTCTATACAAAATGGCAACCCACTCCAATGTTCTTGCCTGGAGAATCCTAGGGACCGGGGAGCCTGGAGGGCTGCCGTCTCTGGGGTTGCACAGAGTCGGACACGACTGAAGCGACTTAGCAGCAGGAGCTAATAAATAGGAAACTGAACTGCTTTCCTGGGCGGCTTTATGCACACTCAGGTGTCAGGCCACAAGGCGACCATTTCCCCTCACCTGTTGACCAGTGAGCTGAGACGGTTTTATGGGAGTGTTGCTGGTTTCAGGAAAGAACCACGACAGGGTTAGGTCATCACTNGAGCTAATAAATAGGAAACTGAACTGCTTTCCTGGGCGGCTTTATGCACACTCAGGTGTCAGGCCACAAGGCGACCATTTCCCCTCACCTGTTGACCAGTGAGCTGAGACGGTTTTATGGGAGTGTTGCTGGTTTCAGGAAAGAACCACGACAGGGTTAGGTCATCACTCTCAGCCTTCCCTAGATCCTCCTCGCACCCCACCCCCAGCAGCTGCCGTGATGGATTTGAGGCAGGGGTTTGCTGTCCACCAAGCCCCTCCAGAAACTTTTAGCTCGCGAGGCTCACCAACACCTCAGGCTATTCACATTCAGCGCGACATCTCTGGAGACAAAGCGTTTAAAGTGAGCGGCGTGCTACTTTCATGGCAGCTGCACCTGCTTGCGTTCTCACTCGGTGCACGGCCATTCTAAGAGCGCCGGGATTTTAGCTCCTTTAATTCTCCATGACGCAGGGGGAATCACCACTGCCCCCATTGTACAGATAAGAAAACTGAGGAATACTGGGGTTCAGTAACTTGTTGATGGTGGAGCTCAGGTTGGAGCCCAGCAGGTAGTAACCACGCTTTAATCTACGTATTGCAGTCTGCTGCTTTTGTGGAATGACCCAGAGTTGACTGGCCCAGGCCATTCTTGAGAGAGGGAGCGGTTATGATGGCAGGAGGTCCGCACGTCTTGGCTTCGCCCCTCCTCGGATGGTGACACCACCAGAAAACCCGAGCAGCGAAGCCCTGGAGTCAAAGCTGAGCCTGTTGCCTGGCGAACCATCCTGTGCCTTATCCATCACTGCCTCAGTCACTTAAACAGAGCAAACGGATTCCTTACCTGAGTCTCCGAGGTCTCAAGGCTCAAGGGCTGATGCGTGGGTTCTGGCTGCCGAGTTCACCTCACCAGCTCGTTTCCCCAGAGTGAGCGGGGCCAGGCCTGGGAGTACCGAGGGATGCCAGGTGACAGGAAGTCAGGGCCTTCTGCTGCCTTGGGCTCTGCGCCGACGGCTTGGGTTTAATACACAGTTATGAGAGCCGGAGGATATACAAAAAAGTTCCGCCATACCAGGAGGTTTCACTTCTTGAAAAAGACCCCAGGGACCGCCAGGCGTACTTCACGCTGCCTTAATTAGAAGGACGGTGTACCCCCGCCCTGTTAGCAGGTGTGGATGGCAGGTCCCCAAGGGCAAGAAGGGCTCTAGAAATTCTCCCAAGAAGGGCTGCGAGGACTCTTACCTTTTTTCATTTGCTTTCAGGAGGCGGCAGGTGGGAAGGAGGCATCCGCACAGAGCAATTCAAGGATGGCTCAGCCTTTCCAATGGAGGTGCTGTGTGCCCCCTGAATCCCCTTGGCCCATACGTCGAGTTCCAGTGGGACCATGTGTGTCCCACACTGAATTTAGTAGAGAGGGCCTAAAAATGTTGTTTGGTGCTAGAGAACGTGTCCCCGGAAGCCTCAGGTGAGAGCTCCACATTTGAGGTGTCTCTGAGATAGAGCCCCCACCTCCATGCTCGCCACTCCCCTCCGTCTGTCTAGTCACCCTCTGTCCTCTCTCTCTCTCTGCAGCAGGGGCTGGAGCCATGTGACCATGGAGCCCAGAGCCAGGCCAGGTGGGGGAGGAGAAGGACGATGGCCGGGAGATCGAGGAGGAAGGTGATGGAGGAGGACGGTGGAGGACGGTGATGGAGGAAGGTGATGGACGACGATGGAGGAGGACAATGGAGGGTGGTGATGGAGGACGGTGATGGAGGACGGTGATGGAGGACGGTGATGGAGGAGGACGATGGAGGAAGGCGATGGAGGAAGACGATGGAGGAAGATGATGGAGGAAGGTGATGGAGGATGGTGATGGAGGAAGGCTATGGAGGAAGGTGATGGCCAGGAGAGTGAGATGGAAGATGGACCAAACCGAATCGGTATGGAACGGGAAGCAGAGAGAGCTTTGTCTGAAGACACTGTACCCCTTGCCCCACAGTACACCGCCTTTTTGTTTATAGTTTGGATTTTCCCTGACTTTCACATTTTCCTGTCTATTGACTTATCTCGTTAGAGACCCAGGACTGTAGCTGGGCAGTCCTTTGCTGAGCCTACAGGCCCGAAACACAGCCATCTGCGGCTGAGCCTGACGTCAGTCCACACCCTCTCTCCTGCTCTCTCTCGTCCCTATTTCTCCCTCTTTTCTTTAAGGTGATCTGAAATCAGATGATTAGCACCAAGTAAAACTCATTCTGGAGAGGCCGATTTGGGGGCAACGTAGAAAAAGTGCCATCTCCCCACCGCTGGGGCAGGCTGGCATTTGAATGGGAACTTGCTGCGGGCGCAGCCGCGCGGCCGCCTCTCACCGGCGTCGCGGAGAGAAGAGGGGGACACGGGAGACCCCGTCCATTTCTGCGGGTCTGCGTGTATCTGCTCACACCCCTCACAGCCGGCAACGCCCAGGGTCTGAGTCGTGGATTATTGTGAGGCCTGAGGGCGTCCCTGGTGGCTCTGCGGTAAAAGAATCCGCCTGCGGTGCTGGGAGATGCAGGGGGCAGGATTCGCTCTCTGGGTGAGCGAGATCCATCCCCCAAAGAAGGAAAGGGCACCCCACTCCAGTACGCTTGCCTGGGAAATCCCATAGACAGAGGGGCCTGGTGGGCTACAGTCCACGGGGTCGCAAAGAGCGAGACACGACTAAGTGACTAACACTTTGGCTTTTTCCACTCTTGCTTTGGCAGGTGGGTTCTTTACCACTGAGCTACCAGGAAGGCCCCTTCCTTCTGCTCTGAGGGCCCACTTTAAATTAAAAATAATGACATTCGATGCCTATCTGCTTATACGCCAAACACTGTCCACGTAACACCTGTGGTATTGATTCCGTTTTATAATTGTGGGAACCAAAGTTCAGAGGACATGGGGGAAACCAACTCAAAGGCACAGAGTAAGTGACAGTGATGTTTGGGAAGCAAGATAACTGCAATTATAAATTTCAAAGAAAACCCACCATTTTCTGAGTGACTTTTACGTTCCAAGCAGTCATAGAATCCATTCACATTTCATTTAAGGCTCACAGTAAACACGTTAGGTAGGTAGTATCGTTACGTTTTAGTGTAGGAGTTTAAAGCTCACAAAGGTTAAATAATTTGTTCAAGTCACTTTGCTTTAAAGGTTGAAACCAACGCCTGACTTAAAAGCCCTTACTACTAGATGACAGGCCCCTCCTGGAATTTATCTTAAACCCTACCCATCAGAACCCTGCCCACTGGCTGCCACTTACTTTTCATCGGAACCCCACTCCCCCGCCCTCTGCCCCCAACTGTGCCTTTTCCTTCCAGCTTAGAGCAGAAATGAAGACCGCTTGTTTGCTCTTGAGGCATGCTGTTTTCCCCATGCCTAAAGCAGCAGAGGGTAACGGGAGTTCATGCTAGGGATTTTGATTCAGACCCTGAACTGAATCGTGCTCCCTTTTGTGGTCTGAGAGTCAGCCACTCTGAGCTCGGTCTGCGATGTGGGCTAGTGACACCTCTTTCAGGGTGTCAGTGACAAGCAAGTGATGAGAGGTGAGATCCTCAGCTCTTCCCAGGCAGCTGTCCTCAAAGGGCAGTCTGGGAACCTCCGGGAGTTTCTTGAGACCCTCGTAGGAGGTCTGTGACCTCAGAACAATTTTCATCATAATACTAAGACCGTGCTTCCCCTCTTCATGGACTCACAGCAGCGCCCTCCACCGGCCGCAGAACAGCAGGCACCGCAGCAGGCTCAGTGCAGAAGCAGCTGAGAGTCTGACTGTCCTCCGACAAGAGCGAAGCAGGGGTTTCCCAGTGTTGCTCTGCACTGCAATTACCCGGGAACCTTAAAAAAGTACCCATGTCCGACTCTTAGCACACTCTGATTTAATTGGTACGAGGTGGTATGCACTGCACTGGGGTTTCTGAAAGTTCCCCTTGAATGTGCAGTCAAATTAAATGGGGATTTGTTTTTCGATGGACGTAAAGTTACACAGGATGAGTAAGTTTTGAGTTGTCCAGCAGAGCATTTATAGTTAATAATATGGAATTGTGCACTTGAAAATAGGCTAAAAGGATAAACCTAATATTTTCACTAAAATCAACCAAAACCCAGAAAAGGGCAGAAGGAACACTTTGGAAGTGATGGGTGGGCTTAGCGGCTTGGTGATGGTACAGGGCATATTAACACATTAAATGTGTGCAGTTTTTTTGGTGAATAAACTATAACTCAATAAAGCTAAAAATAAAAGAATCTCACATCACCCTAAAAAAAAGTTTACAAAACTGTATATCAATGTTACTCTCCACAGTAATTCTTATTTTTTAAAAATAGTTATTTTAGTAAAAATATTATCTGTATTAATCTGTAATGATCAGTCAAATATTTTTTCAGAGTGTCAGAGCTTCTGAGACCAAGGATCTAAAGCATGTCGGTGTGTTGGCCCAGAGGGTAAGACTTTGGGCTCTGGAGCCGGATTATCTGCTGATACGTGATTTTGCCACTGCAAACTCTGTGACCTTGGGTATTGGACTTACCCTCTGTATGCTTCAGCTTCACTGGGTCTGCAAAATAAGTATAATAATAAAACCTGCCTTTTAGGTTTCCGGGGGGGGGGGGGGGGGGGGTGAAAAAACAAAACCCCTGNACTGGGGGAGAGGAGGAGCCGGTCTTGCCAAGAGGCAGGAGGTTTTATCAGCCAAATTGTTCCCAGACGCCCTCCCCTGCCCGCCCCGCCCCCGCCCCCCACCAAGCCACTCCTTTGAGCCACTCCCCTTTGCTTCAGGGAATTACCGGCCTTAAGAGTCTGTGTTCCTGCTGGCTGTTCCTCAAGCATAATTCGCCTCTCAGGCACATTTTATATCCAGCCTTTATTCTCACAGTTCTGCTCCGTCCCATTCCTCACAGTCACCACACCCAGTGGGTCCCCTCATAATGGAGAAAGACAGGGAAATGAGGAATTCCATGATGCTGAAGGCCATCAACATAACCAAAATTCCCTGCAACAGAGGAAAACAGGAAGGGGCACAGCACTGGCACGGTAATGCACATGTAATAGTCATCTCCGGGGCTGATGGGGCGGCAGTGGTGAGGCGAGAAATGAGACCTCCATGTCTCAAGTGTGACTAAGGCTTAGTAGGCAAACTGCCAGAGGGCGGTGAGGAAACGTGGGTGTTTTCACACGGCAGGCACAGCAGAGCCCCGTACAGAACAGCGTCATTGCTTTTCTGGAGGAAGTTATGCAGGAGGCCGTTATGCGTCTACTTTCTAAGTTATACGCTAAATTATATGACGCCCCTTCATAAACATGCAATACAGAGAAACACTTTAGAAGCGGCCTGTCGAAAGAGAAAGAAGGTTAAGAAACGAAAAAGGAGCAAAAATAGAAAAGGAAAGAAAAAGAGGGGAAAGAACCTACAGGCTAGGGAAAAGAGGGGCATGCAGAAAGACACCTTTTCCTGCAAGGCTAACAGTAACTTCCTGTGGTCTTTTTGTTACCACTGAAGACCCTGAAAGTATTTTGTATTCTGGCCACCAAGAGTCTCTGTAGGGACACACACCTGTCAGTAGCCCAGGGGCTGGCCACAGCTTGTGTTTTGCTGGTGAAGGTCTGTAAAGATTAGTGTGGATGGCACTCTGTCCTACAACTGTCTGTGTCTGCATGCTTTGACTGGAGGCTGAAAAACTGTTCTCAAGTCACATACAGCAAGGCACTCCGGTATTCTCGCCTGGAAAATCCCATGGACAGTGGGGCCTGGCGGGTTACCGTCCGTGGGGCTGCCAAGAGTCTGACGTGACTGAGCCCAGCATCCCTTGGTGTGGTCACAATTCTTTTATTCTTTCGTGACTGGAAATAGGTTGTTTCTTCTTTCTCCTCTTCTGTTCTTTTCTGCCTTTTGTCTGCTGTTTGTCCCTTCCTTGTGTTTACCGTTCTGGAAAATGCTGCAGTCAACGTCCTCGCGCACAGGTCCTTGTGGGGGGGACTCCGTGCTGTGGGGGCTGCTTTCTGGGTTAAGGTGGGTGCATTTTCACATAAGTGGGTGTCTCCTTGCTTTCCAGAATCTTAGGAATATTTCACGTTTCTGCTGCTTAAGCACACAAAAGCATCCGTTTCAGCATTTCCTTGCCAGTCACAACTTTTACAAGTCTGATTTCACCAGGCGAGCGTGCATACACCCTAGTCCATTGCTATTTGCTCGGCATTTCCCCGCTAGCGAGTGTGAGTGTGAGCGTCCTTGGCGGCTACATTCGCATGTTTGGTCCTTCCTCATAAAACTTTGTCTATTTTTTCCATTGTGTTCTTGACTTTTTTTGCCACTTTTATTTTCTCTTTGTGTATAGAAACCTTAAAACTTTGCTGTTATCTGCTTTAAAAATATTCTTCCAGTTCTTTTACCGTTGCAGGGTTTTAACATAAATGTGTTTTCTTAGCCCTTTTGTGATTTCTAGATCAGAACCATACCCTTCATCACGCAGTAAGTTCTCCAGTGTCCTTTGCTAGTCAATCCCCCTACCGCCTCCAGAGGAAACCACTCTTGTGATTTCTGACACAGTTGGCTGAATTCACCTGTCACTCTTGTATCTGAGTTTGTTCGGCATACTGGGCTGCCTTTCAGCCATGTTGCGGCCTGCATCAGTGCCCCATTGTGTGAACAGTCACAGTTGGTTGGGCCTCTCTGTTGCTGATAGACATTTGAATTGTTTCAAGTTTTTAATTGCTACGAATAGATTTCCCAAGAACATTGTTAGGTATATTGCTGATATATAAATAGGCCTCTGCTTAATTTTGTTAAAAGCTACCAAGTGGTTTTCCAAGGTTGTTGAATTCTAGTGTCTTCATATTCCGGCCAGCACTCGATTTTGCCAGTTTTTTAAAATTCAAGTCCATNTAATTGCTACGAATAGATTTCCCAAGAACATTGTTAGGTATATTGCTGATATATAAATAGGCCTCTGCTTAATTTTGTTAAAAGCTACCAAGTGGTTTTCCAAGGTTGTTGAATTCTAGTGTCTTCATATTCCGGCCAGCACTCGATTTTGCCAGTTTTTTAAAATTCAAGTCCATCTGGTGTATGTGCAGTGGTATCTTACTTGTGATTTTAATTTGCATTTTTTGGTAATTAACAATGCTGAACAGATACATGCTTGCTAGTTACTGGTGTGCCTTTCTTTGTGAGGTGCTTGTGCAGGCCTTACTTTTATTTTCTGTTCTTTTCACTGTTGATTTTAGGGAATGCTTACATATTCTGGGTGTGGGTCCTCTATCAGTTACTGTATTGAGGAGATTACCTCCCACTCTGTGCCCGGCACTCTCACTTCCTTTTTTAAAACCTGAGATATGTGACATACAACATTGTATAACCCGAAGGTGTACAGCATGTTGACACAACACATTTATATATCACAATACAGTTCCCACCACAGTGTCCACCAGTCAGCACTGCTATCACGTCATGTGCTCATCTTTTCTTTTTTATGATGAGAACATTTTTATGATGAGAACAATCGAGTCTGCTAATGACATGGAAGTCTGTGATACAGCAGTGTTACCAGTAATGCTACGCCACGTGTTGGGTCTTCAAAGCTTATTCGTCTTGTGAATGGAAGTTTAAACCCGTTGACTAACGTCTCCTGAAATCACCCACTGCCCAGCGCCGGGCACCACCGTTCTACTCTGTTCCTATAAATCTGGGGTTTTTGGATTCCATGTGTGAGTGGCATCACGTGGTGTTCATCTTTCCGTGTCCGGCCTGTGTCCCTGAGCATGGCTTCTTCACGGCCTCTCCACTCTGCAGCAAATGGTGAGAGTTCTCTCCTATAACTGGATGCTGTCCTGTGTACGCGCGTGTGTGTGTCTCATATTCTCCTTATCGTTCATCCGTCAGTGGACAGTTTGTTCCCACGTCTTGGCAGTTGTGACGCTTACTGCAGTGAACGTGGTGGGTGCACGTATTTCGAGTTAGCATTGCAGTTTGCTTTGGATTAGTTACCAGGGTGGATTTGCTAGATCATGTTATAGTTCTATTTTTAATTTTTTTAGCAGCCTCCATCCTGTTTCCCATAGCAATGGCACTAATTTTCTTTTCTACTAACAGTACACAAGGGTTCCCTTTCTTTGCGTTCTAGCCAACACTTGTTGTCTCTTGCCTTTTTGGTAATGGCCATTCCCACAGGTGTGAGACGGTACCTCAGTGTGGTTTGATTTGCATTTTCCTGATGCTTCATGACGTTGAGCATCTTTTCTTGTGTCCACTGGCCTTCTGTATCCTTCATGAAAATTTCTATTCAGACCCTCTGCCCATTTTTTAATTGGATTTATTTTGCTGTTGATTTGCATGAGTTTTAAAGTTTATCTTGGATATTAGGCTCATATTAGATACATTATCTGCAAATACTCTCTCCTATTCTGTAGGTTGGTGCTTTACCTTCTTGCTGGTCTCCTTTGCCCCAGAGAAGCTTTTTAGGTTGATACTAGTGGTTCCACTTGTTTATTTTTGCTTTTTTCACCTTTGCTTTTGGTGTCAAATTCGAAAAATCATTGCCAAGACCAATGTCAAGGAGCTTACCTCCTAATTCTTCCTCTGGGAGTTTTATGGTTTTAGGCCTCACATTCATGTCTTTAGTCCATTTGAGTTTATTTTTGTGTATGGTGTAAAAGACAGTGGCCCAGTTTAATTCTTTTGCATGTGGCTGCCTGGTTTTCCCAGCACCATTCACTGGAGAGATTGTCCTTTCCTTGTTTTGTACTCTTGGCTCCTTTGTCGTAAATGGATTGACCGTGTGTGGGGGGGTTTATTTCTGGGCTCTCTGTTCTCTCCCACTGATCCATCTTTCTGTGTTTAGGCCAATACTGTACTGTTTGGATGACTGTAGCTTTGTAATATGCTTTGAAATCTTCTGCTTTTCATTTCTCAAGATTACTTTAGCTATTTGTGGTATATCGGGGTTCCATACAAATTTTAGTTTTTTTTTTTCCTTCTATATTTGTGAAAAATGCCATTGGAGTTTTGGTAGGGAATGCATTGGCTGTTGACTGCTTTGGGCAGTGTGGGCATTTTAACAATATTAATTCCCTTAATCCATGAGCAGAGGGTATCCTTCCATTTCTTTGTGTCTTCTTTGTTTTCTTTATTCAATATCATATTTTTCAGTATGCCAGCCTTTCACTTCCACGGTTAAATTTATTCCTGTATATTTTATCTTTTTTGATGTAATTTCAAATGGCATTGATTAATTTTTCTCTCTGGTAGTTTGTTATTAGTGTTTAGAATGCACTTAACTTTTGTTTATTGATAAATAATCCACCCCAAAGTATTAAAACTAATAAGTTCTGCGAAATAGCAAGATACAAAATTGATAAACAGGCACAAGCTTGCTCTGTAACCTCTGTGGAATGGCGCAGGGTATAGGACAGCTGAGACAGGCCTAGAAAGGAATAAAGTAGAAGGAATCCCTCTCTGCAATATAAGGGGTCACTGTGTAGATACAGGGCTTCCCCGGTGGCTCAGAAGGTAAAGAATCCACCCACAATGCAGGAGACCTGGTGTGATCCCTGGGTGGGGAAGATCCCCTGGAGAAGAGAGTGGCTGCCCCCTCCAGTATTCTTGCCTGGAGAATTCCACGGGCAGAGAAGCCTGGCAAGCTACAGTCTGTGGGGTTATGGAGACGGACAGTCAAACTGAGTGACTAACACTTTCACTTTCAAGAATTAAAAGTCTCAAGTTCTTCAGAGCTTTACCCTCTTCTCTGGTAAAGCTAAAGTGTTAGTTGCTCAGTCTTGTCTGACTGTTTGCGACCCCATGAACTGCGACCCCACCAGACTCCTCTGTCCACGCAATTCTCTAGGCAAGAATACTGGAGTGGGATTTTCCAGAGTAAGAGGGCTGCAGCGTGTGTGCTGAGGACCTGGAGCTGGACTGCGGGGCAGCTGATTCTGCAGGTAAGTGGTATCAGACAATATTTGTCTTTCTCTGCCTGACGGACTTCACTCATTATGACAGCCTATTTGTGCCTGCTACTTTCAATCATGTGGTAATGTTCATGTTTTGAAGCCAAAATGTGTGTGTTTCTTTGGTTATCCTCCATTCAGGTACAGTCATCCACATCAGTGGCTAAAAACAGCTGCTCTCCAGGGACAGATTGGTCAGTTCAAACTCTCAGACACTGGAGAAGGGATTAGAGAAGTAACTGTTAAAGACTGGTATGTAAAAGAAGGAGATACAGTGTCTCAGTTTAATAGCATCTGTGAAGTTCAAAGTGACAAAGCTTCTGATCCTATCACCAGTCATGATGGAGTCATTAAAAAACCGTATTATAATCTAGATGATACTGCCTTTGTGGGAAAGCCATTAGCACACACAGAAACGGAAGCTTTAAAAGATTCAGAAGATGTTGCTGAAACCCCTGCTGTGTTGTCGAAACCCCTGTGATGAACACACACACCAAGAGAGAAAGGGCCAGAAAACACTGGCAACTTCTGCAGCTCGTCGCCTTGCGATGGAAAAGAGTATTGAGCTGAGTGAAGTCATTGGCTCAGGAAAAGACGGCAGAATACTTGAAGAAGATATTCTCAACTATCTGGAAAAGCAGACAGGAGCTATACGGCCTCCTTCACCAAAAGCTGAAATTATGCCACCTCCGCCAAAACCAAAAGACAGAACTATTCCTATTCCAATATCAAAGCCTCCAGTGTCCACAGGCAAAGACAGAACCGAACCCGTGAAAGGCTTGCACAAAGCAATGGTCTAGACCGTGTCTGCGGCCCTGAAGACACCTCATTTTGGGTATTGTGATGAGGTTGACCTCACTGAACTGGTTAAGCTACGAGAAGAATTAAAACCCATTGCTTTTGCTCGTGGAATTAAACACTCCTTTATGCCCTTCTTCTTAAAAGCTGCTTCCTTGGGATTACTACAGTTTCCTATTCTTAATGCTTCTGTGGATGAAAACTGCCAGAACATAACATACAAGGCTTCTCATAACATTGGAATAGCGATGGATACAGAGCAGGGCTTGACTGTACCTAATGTGAAAATGTTCAGATCTGCTCCGTATTTGAGATCGTCACTGAATTGAACCACCTCCAGAAATTGGGCTCTGCAGGTCAGCTCAGTGCCAATGACCTTATAGGAGGAGCGTTCACTCTTTCCAACATTGGATCAATTGGTGGTACCTATGCCAAACCAGCAGAGAGGGCGATGGCACCCACTCCAGTGCTCTTGCCTGGAAAACACCATGGATGGAGGAGCCTGGTGGGCTGCAGTCCATGGGGTCGCGAAGAGTCGGACACGACTGAGCAACTTCACTTTCACTTTTCACTTTCATGCATTGGAGAAGGAAATGGCAGCCCACTCCAGTGTTCTTGCCTGGAGAATCCCAGGGACGGGGGAGCCTAGTGGGCTGCCATCTATGGGGTCACACAGAGTCAGACACGACTGAAGTGACTTAGCAGTAGCAGTATGCCAAACCAGTGATACTTCCACCTGAAGCGGCAACTGGGGCCCTGGGAACAATTAAGGCCCTTCCCCAATTTAACGAGAAAGGGGAAGTCTGTAAGGCCCAGATCATGAACGTGAGCTGGTCAGCTGATCACAGAATTATCGATGGTGCTGCAGCGTCATGCTTCTCTAATTTGTGGAAATCCTACTTAGAAAACCCAGCTTTTATGCTACTAGATCCGAAATGAAGGTTGATCAGACATCCTGGAACTTTCTGAGCTTCCAAAGGACGCATGGAGCCCAGCTGCGCAGCACACGGTCCTCCCTGCAGTTAGCCTTGTAAATGACTTGTAACGTGTGATTGTGGTTCCGAGGCACAAAGTGGACCAACTATTGTGTCAGGCTTTTACTGAAAAGGAATATGGTGTACTAGCTCTCCCAGGGCTGTCACATTTTATAGGTCACAGTATGCCTTCTTAAGATGGTGCTGAGGTCTTTGTGTCCATGGGTTGAAACTGGCAGGAGCAACGCCATGAATATTACTGAGAGACAGACAGCCATAGACAGTATGTGCCCTATGTTTTCTCTCTCTCTTTTTAAATTTTGTTTTAAACTGACTCTTAATGAAACTTAGAGAGTGGGAAAAGGAATTTACATGCAAATACATTTTCTATTTCCCCACAATAATGCAAATTATTTTATAAAGTAACTGCAATTATAGTTACCTTTTAAGATACCCAGGAGTCTGTTGTTCTGTAGCGATTATCATCTGTAAATGTCTTACTTGTATAAAGCAATGTCTTTTGAAAGTGAAAATTATAAGCTAATCTTAAATGTCCAGTTATAGTTTTGTAACCTATAGGGCCATTGAAAGTATTTGTTTAAAGTGGAGAAACGTTTAGAATTTTGGTAATGGTTTAGTGTTTTATTGGGAGAAATGTCACTTTTAAAACCTTGCTTCAATGTGAGGAAGGTACTTGAATGTATCGGTCACTAACGTTGTCTTGCATTCAGAAATCCATTACCTTTTAATGTTTTTTTTATACTTTCTTGGTCTTCAGCTAAAAAGGATAGACTAAGAAATTAGAGTCTCTTCCGTTCTCCATATCCTGAGAAGGAATTTGAATCAGGGGAGAGAGAAGAGTAATGTGTAATTATGGACATTCAAATAAAACAATAAATTTTGTGCAGAAATAAAGGTGTCCTCATGAGCATGTTTTTAGAAGCCCTCTTGAATCAGAAAGTCAGGTTGTTTCTGATATTGTCTAAGTGAATCCTGTTGTTCAAGTGAGGTTTTGGGGCAGAAAAAGCTGTTTTAATGTCTTTTTTATTTTTTTCAAAATGGAAATCATGTGTAAGTCAGAAAATAATGGATCTCATGAATGTTGTTCTTTTTAAAATTCAGATAATATGAAGAATTGCAAAGAAAATAAAATCATCCATAATCCTACCACTGTGAACAGTTAGATCAAGGTATCTGTATACACAGCTGTTCTTTTCATGAAACTGAGATTGTCTGGATCTCTTATTTTATAATTTGATTTTTAATTTAACATTATCTTATCAGTCAATAAATGATTCCGTATTATAATCCTTAAAAAAGAATATTGGAGTGGGTTGCCATTCCCTTTTCCAAGGCGTCTTCCCCACCCGGGGACTGAGCCCCAGTCTCTTGCATTGCAGGCAGACTCTTTACTCTCTGAGCCACCAGGGAGGCCGTGAGAGCAAAGCCTGCAGCAGCCACAAGCCCAGCAGCGCCCCTGCTCCCGGCTCTGCTCACGTGCTAGCACTGTCTGGCTTGAACACTTTCCTTTAGCCCTGGTGCACTTCACCTTTATTACGACTCGCTATGCGGGCAGGATCCGCCGGCGTGTGTCCCCGCGCTCCTTCTGTCCTCTGGTCTCCTGAGGCTGTCACAGCTCGTCCATCAGTTTCCTTCTGCTTGGCTTTCGTTCTTTGTTGTCCCCTCAGTGGGGGCGCACAAGAGGCAAACTCAGGCTCCGTGTCTCCAACACTTCCTTATTCCACCTTCATGTAAGGCAGTGTAACGGATACAGACTATAGGTTGGCAGTTATTTTATTCAGCGTATTGAAGGTATTGTCTGTCATCTTTTCCTGACGCTTTTGGAAAGTTAGCTCTCCATTCAGTTGCTGCTACTTTTTCCTTTTCTGTAATTATCCCTTAAAAAGGGAAGAATTCACCTAGATTTGTTAGGCAGAATCTGTGATATGCCTTTTGGTGTGAGTTTCCCAGCCCTGTTTTATTTTAAAAGTTCAGTCTGAGACTCTATAAATGTTTCAGCAAAATAAAAAGCCTACAGTCAATTATGGTTATAAAAAATCATCAGACCAAAATTAGTGAGAACAGACCTATTTTGCAAACAAACTAGCCTTAATTTGGTTGTATTTAATAAAAATAAGGGTAACTTTAAGGAGAAAATGGAGAGGGCAATGGCACCCCACTCCAGTGTTCTTGCCTAGAGAATCCCAGGGACAGGAGAGCCTGGTGGGCTGCCGTCTATGGGTTGCACAGAGTCGGACACGACTGAAGTGACTCAGCAGTAATTATCAGAATCTTTATTCATTTATTTAGTTTTAGTTTTAGTTATGGTTGCTGAGAATTGAGAAATGAAAACAAAACTTAATTTGGAAAAATAACTCGGCAAATAGAAAGACTACTGCCCAAACTCAAGCTTTTACCATAAGGCTTTCAGAGCCTCATTATTTTATTCGAGATAAACCCACGGAGAAGTGTTTTAATGATAATTTTATGTTAATTCATGTTTTCCGAAAATACGACTGTGCTCTGTGCCTGGGACTCTTCTGCTTTGCAAGTCTAACGTTTCCTGTCCTGTCCCGGAAACCCCCACGGCTGACTCAGCTGATGAAACCCCCTTGGCGCCCTTTTCTGTCCTCCCTGTTGGGCCTGAGACTCTGTGCTCTCCTCTGCTTCACAAATGTAACAGATGAAGCTGTTAGTTGGCGTAGATTTTGCTGGTAATCTTCGAAGGTGCCAGGCCAGCACCCTCACCGTTTCGGTCCCGTGGCTCAGCTGGTGGCTCCTCCCTGGATGCCCGTGAGCTCCCTGTTCGGGGTCCGACTGTCCCTGCTGGTGAGGTGAGCGTAGCGCTTCTCATCGAGCAGGGTTTATTTATTCGCCCAGGACGCTGGTCTCCCAGACTCCTTTTTCACTCTCTCTCCAGACTTGTTCCCTTTTTTTTTCTCTGTGACGGTCTGCCCAAGCTTTGCCACTAGCCATCCTGTCTGCCCAGCTGCCTCCTATCTGTGTTTCTCTGTGTGTGTAAGAAGAGGTCACAGGGCAGGAGTCATTTCAGGTTTTATCATCCTTATCCAGCCACAGAGACTCATGAATAAAAGGTCTCTTTGAGCAATATCCCTTCTAGAAACAACTATCTTGGATTCCTCCTTAAAATACTAGAAGATTTTTTTTTAGTTTTATTTATGTATAAGAAGTCTGCCTTGGGATAGATTCTTTCTGACAAACTCCACCTGCCAGCGGTGGCTGGTTCCTTTTGTCTGCAGGGAGGGGTGGATTTTCCAAGGCTGTCACTATCCCTCAAAAGTCTTACTTCCAATCACTGACGGAGTCCTTAGAAATTAACTCTGTTATATGTCAATCAATGTTTCAGTGGATTTGACTCCCATTCTGAGAACATGGGTGATACAATAAATTCGTCAGTTTTCCCCACTGATATAGACTGCTTTCTTTTGACAGCTATTTATCATTCTTTGCCACCTTAGGCAGGAGCTTGGTTATTTCAGAAACTTCATCCGAGAAAGAATACATGTGAGCCTTGTTCGTGGACCTTGCTAATACCACCGCCCCCTTCCCCCCACACACACCTTTCCTGGCCTTAAGCTTGCTCTTCTAACGTTTCTCCACAAGTAAACGGTCCAAAGACAGGAGGGCGCAGGTGCCGCGGTCCACCAAGTAAGCTGCTTCCACTCAAGACGATGGAAACAAAACCACCTCGCCTCCCGCCCGGCCCAGAGTGACAGACGCTGTTGGTGGCAACGTCTCATCTTCCTGGCCCTTTCCTCCCCTCTCTGCTAGTTCAGAGTTCTCGACTGTGGATAGACGGTCCTACACACGTGGGGCCACCAAAGTAATCTTCTTTGAAAATTACTATTGGCGTGTTTCTTCATTCACTAACGCCAACAGTGAGGGACAAACTCCTAAAGGGACACCAGCTACTGAAATTAACCCAAGAAGAGGGAGAACATCTGAATAACAAGTAATGATATAACTTCTACAGAGAAAAGCCCAAGGCCAGGAGCCTTTGTTGGTGAATTCTTCCAAATGTTTACTGACAATATCATTGCGTCACAAATCTCTGCCCACCCCCAGCAAAATATAAGGTCAGAGAATATTTCCCAGCTCATTCTGTAAGGCCAGTTTTAACCAGACACAGAATCAAAGGCATCATTAAAAAAAAAGGACAACTATAGACCAATATCTTTTATAAATACAGATGCAAAAATCTTTTAACAAGATGCTAGGAAACTGAGTCCACCAACATTTAAAAAGGACTACGCACAATGACCAAGTGAAATTTATCTCAAGAATCTGGGGTTTATTTAGGATAAAACAATCAATGCAATACACCATGTCAATAGAACAAAGGACAAAACCACATGATCATCTCAGTAGGTAAAGTCAGAAAAAGCATGGAACTGACTTATCACCTACTATAAAAATCTTCAACACAGTAGAAGGAGGAGAGAATGTCCTCAACCAGAAGAAAGTTCTCAGAAAACGTCCTACTTAAGGGTGAAAGACTAGATGTTTTTTCCCAAAGTACAGAAGAAACATAAGGATGTCTGTCTGCTCTTGCGACTTCAGTTCAACATTGTGCTGGATGTTCTAGCCAGGGCAGCTGAACAGAAAAAGAAAGGAAAGCATTCACGTCGGAAGAAAAGGAAAACTATCTGAATTTGCATATGATGACACCACCCTTATGGCAGAAAGTGAAGAGGAACTAACAGCCNACTTCAGTTCAACATTGTGCTGGATGTTCTAGCCAGGGCAGCTGAACAGAAAAAGAAAGGAAAGCATTCACGTCGGAAGAAAAGGAAAACTATCTGAATTTGCATATGATGACACCACCCTTATGGCAGAAAGTGAAGAGGAACTAACAGCCTCTTGATGAAAGTGAAAGAGAGTGAAAAAGTTGGCTTAAAGCTCAACATTCAGAAAACGAAGATCATGGCATCTGGTCTCATCACTTCATGGGAAATAGATGGGGAACAGTGGAAACAGTGTCAGACTTTATTTTGGGGGGCTCCAAAATCACTGCAGATGGTGATTGCAGCCATGAAATTAAAAGAAGCTTACTCCTTGGAAGGAAAGTTATGACCAACCTAGATAGCATATTAAGAAACAGAGACATTATTTTGCCAACAAAGGTCAGTCTAGTCAAGACTATGGTTTTTCCAGTGGTCATGTATGGATGTGAGAGTTGAACTAGAAAGAAAGCTGAGCAGTGAAGAATTGATGCTTTTGAACTGTGGTGTTGGGGAAGACCCTTGGACTGCAAGAAGATCCAACCAGTTCATCCTAGAGGAAATCAGTCTTGGGTGTTCATTGGAAGGACTTATGCTGAAGCTGAAACTCCAGTACTTTGGCGACCTGATGCGAAGAGCTGACTCATTGGAAAAGACCCTGATGCTGGGAAAGATTGAGGGCAGGAGGAGAAGGGGACGACAGAGGATGAGATGGCTGGATGGCATCATTGACTCAATGGACATGGGTGTCGGTGGACTCTGGGAGTTGGTGATGGACAGGGAGGCCTGGCGTGCTGCGGTTCATTGGGTCACAAAGAGTTGGACATGACTTGAGCGACTGAACTGAACTGAACTGAACTGATGTTCTTGTATATAAAACAGCCTAAGGAATCCTCTAAGAACTATTATAAATAAGAAGTTAGAGTATATAGTCTCTTGATATAAAGATCAACTGTGTCTCCACACAGTAGCATGAATATTGCAAAAACAGAATTTAGAAAGCAGTTCCATCTGTGCATGTCTGTGTGCTAAATCACTTCAGTTGTGCCAACTCTTTGTGACCCCATGGGCCTTAACCTGCCAGGCTCCTCTGCCCATGCAATTCTCCAGGCAAGACTATGAGAGGGGGTTGCCATGCCCTCCTCCAGGGGACCTTCCTGACCTAGAGGTTGAACTCATGTCTCTTAAGTCTCCTGCATTGGCAGGTGGGTTGTGCCACCTGGGAAACCCTAATTGTGTAATAGCATAAAGAAAGAGTAAGATAGGAATAAATTTAACAAAAGAAATGCAGGCTTGCATACTGAAAACTGTAAGTCATTGACAAAGAAATTAAAGAACTAATCAAATGAAGAGGTTCATGGATCAAACAACTTTGTATATTAAGGTGTCGATACTGGTCTACAGATTCAATGTAATACCTATAAAAATTCCAATTGGCTTTTCTTTTCCCCAAAATTGACTGGATGAGCCTAAATTCATGTGGAAATGCAGAGGCCCATAGCAGCTAGAACAATCCAGAAAAAGAAAAATAAGCTTGAGAACTTGCTCCTCCCCTTTTCAGAACGTATTACAAAACTGCCATAATCAAGACGCAGTGGTTTTCTGTTGGTGAGAATGTAAACTGTTGCATCCACGATGGAAAACAGTATGAAGGTTCCTTAAGAAACCGAAACCAGAGTTACCATATGATCCCGGGATCCCGGTCCTGGGCATATCAACAGACAAAACCGAAGTTCAAAAAGACACACGCCCAGTGTTCACTGCAGCACTGTCTGCAGCAGGCAAGACATGGAAGCAGCTCCAATGTCCGCAGCAGAAGAAGGGTAGAGGCGTCTCGTGCATATAGGCCCGTGCGAGCTCAGTTGCGCCTGACTCTTCGGGATCCCGTGGACTGTAACCCTCAGGCTCCTCCGTCCATGGGACTCTCCAGACAAGAACGCTGGAGTGGGTTGCCACATCCTTCCCCAGGGGACCTTCCCGACCCAGTGATGCAAGCTGCGTCTCTGCGCCTCCTGCGCTGGAGCCGCCAGGTTCCCCGTAGTGGCCACGCCAGTTTGCACTCCCAGAGACAGTGCAGGAGGCACCCAGTTTATTTTAACCAAAGGTTCACGTCCTGGTCGGGGTGCAGGGTGGGAGGATGCTGTCAGGGGATCTGGTATAGGGCCACAGTTTCTCAAGGAGATTTCTTTCTTTCTTCACTCGGTTCAGTAAGTTCTCTCTGCTATTATGGGGCAGAGGATTTTGTATGTCTTTTTGCCCTTAGCTGAAGAGTAAAGTAATCTATCAGGGACCCAGGTCCTTAATCTCAACGTGGAGATCTTTTCTAGGTCCTTCTACTTGGAGTGGGCTGTGGCCTCTTTCTCCTGCCCTATGCTTCAGCTGGGAATCAGATTTCCAGCTAGACAACACTGGAAAAGGCCTTGAGGAGAAGCAGCCGTGTTGGCCTTTGGCATCTTGTTGATAGATTTTTAGATTAGGCTTTTGTGTAAAAATTGATCTAGGAGCTCCAGCTGACTCTTCAGCTCTTCTGTGTTTCTGAAGTGATTTTTTTAATGTAGCATTTTTCTTTGTTTTCAGAGAAGATTTGATTCAAATAGCTCAATTAACAATTACCAGAAGCAGTCTCTCAGTTTTCTTCTCTTTGGCCTTGCTTTCTGTAGTCCTCGTATAGACGGACACTCAGTGTTTCTTAGAATGTGCCATATGAAATATTTTACTTTTTTTAGGATCTCCCTTCTCCAGCTTTCTCAGCAATTTGGGCGTCTCACTATTTTTTCTCCATGTAGATTCATATTTTTTCCATTTCTTCACCCTAACTTCAGTGGTATTTTGGAAAGAGCGGAAATAAATGCCTGTTTTCTGTCTGCCATGTTTTATCAAAAGTCCAGTCTAAGTATTAAAACCAACACCATAGAAACAGTCCACGTGCGACTGTATCCGGGACTGAGGTGTCACCAGACCGCTGTTGCACACTTTTCTTCTAAAATGTCACTTTACCTTTTGGGTTACATTCACTGGTATGCTTGTTTTATCTCCTCATCCGTGAATTCCTAAAAGTGGGGGTTATAATGCGTTCATCTCTCTATTTTTCAGCGCCTGACAGAGCAGTCTATCAGATGCTGTGATTTCGGTAAGATGTCTGAGAATAAAGACAGTACCCGTGTCTGCAGGGTTTTTCGCTGGTGCCGATCGGGTGCTAATAAACCTTCCTGAGTAAACCCCTTTGTCCTCGCCCTGCAAGTCGGCACACTTACGATGAAGAGGGTGGTGACCGCGTGGCACTCACTGGCTTCCCCAGCGTAGCCGCACAGGAAATCTCGGTCGATAAGGAAACCGACGACGAGGAGGATGATCCCCGCTGCCGCTGCCCCGGCGCTCAGCGAGCTCATTACCCGGCTCAGCGTCACCTGGAAGAGAGAGACGGGCGCGGTGGCAGCCCGGCGGCGCGCGCGGGCGGAGCCCGGCCGGCGGAGCAGGCTGGTCCCGCGGGCGGCCGGAGCGGCCCGGGCGGCCCGCGACCCCGGGCGCCTTCGCCTGACCTCTGTGGGCCTCAGGTCCCCGTCCGCAGAAAGGACGGCGTCCAGTGAACCGGTCATAACCCTTCCACCCCCAGAGCCGTACCTAAGTTGCCCCCATTTAGTTGCGGGGAGCAGCGCGCAGCAGACAAAGAGGAGTCCGCGATTCGGGGGCAGCCGCACCACCTTGCCTTCCCATGCTCCACTAAACGTCGCGGCCTGTCCACATTTCCACTTTATGACTGTTTAGTGAAACCTTGTATTTCTCTGCAATTTTTATTTCCTTCTAAAACTACAAGCCTTAAATAAAAATTAAAAAAAATAAAGTAAAATAAAACTACAAGCCTGTGCTCGCTTCGGCAGCACATATACTAAAATTGGAACGATACAGAGATTAGCTGGGCCCCTGCGCAAGGATGACACGCAAATTCGTGCAGCGTTCTGTATTTTTCCAGGTGCCAGTCTAGGTTCAATGCAGGATACAGGATGCTTGGGGCTGGGGCACTGCGATGGCCCAGAGAGATGGTATGGGGAGGAAGGTGGGAGGGAGGTTCAGGATTGGGAACACGTGTACACCCGTGGTGGATTCATGTTGATGTATGGCAAAACCAATACAATATTGTAAAGTAAAATAATAATAATAAAATAAAATCTGAAAAAAAACTACAAGCCCACAGGTGATGTCCTTTGCTGAAAATAATTGATTGGCCTGTGAATTAATGTCTCATATTTTTGTTTCTTTGGGAAAGTAAAAATAAAAAAAACTTTATAACTTACTTGTAAATTAAAAGTTGGCATTCATTAACACTGGATTATTTATTATGGGATTCTGTTTCCAAGGTTGAATTACAGAAAATAGATGAGGAAGTTACCAGAACATTGAAACCCGCCCACCCCACCACCCCCCCTGCCATATGACTAACATGGGCAAGTCGCTTACTAAGCCTCAGTGTCTAAGAATTTAGCACTAGAAATGGCATTAGTGTTTTATGATTCTGTGAAAAAAGAAGTACACATCACCGATTGGTGTCAGTACTTGGCAGTTTGTGAAATTATAGTGGCTTAATGGTTTTCCAAATTCNCCCGCCCACCCCCCCACCCCCCCTGCCATATGACTAACATGGGCAAGTCGCTTACTAAGCCTCAGTGTCTAAGAATTTAGCACTAGAAATGGCATTAGTGTTTTATGATTCTGTGAAAAAAGAAGTACACATCACCGATTGGTGTCAGTACTTGGCAGTTTGTGAAATTATAGTGGCTTAATGGTTTTCCAAATTCGTTTTCAAGGCTAGAATGATTTATTTAAAGTTAAAATTCTTTAGAAAAGGGGATATATAACTCACCAGAGTTTCTGTGGTTTTTCTTTCCAGTGCAACTAGAAAGGCTCCAGAATTAACAAACTGTTAAAAAGAATATGTATCTTAGTGACGGACACTTTGAACCAATTTAAAGAATTCTCGTCGTTAACAGACCGCTGTCTATTTCTTTTGCATCCCTCCTTCCTAGTTCACACAGTCCCCAAGGCAGTGAGAAGGGCTGATGCTTCCAATGATTGTCCTAAATGTATAGTGGGTGAAATCCGGGACTAGAAATTTGCTTTGGTCCTAACTATTTGAACATGAGAAATTTTTAGCCTTACTGGGCTTTTATGTTTTCTCATTTGTCTTCCTCTCATAGCTACTGTGGACTCAGCTCTGATACCATGAGAGCCTAGTGTCAAATCAGTTTACAGCCAATGAGACTGGATTCCACCATTCTGACAAGAAACCTCCTTCTTAACTGATTGCAGTACGATGTGTTCTCTTGGATGAAAACATAGATGGAGTTGCAGCTGCCAAGTCACTTCAGTCGAGTCCGACTCTGTGCGACCCCATAGACGGCCTCCNTAGTGTCAAATCAGTTTACAGCCAATGAGACTGGATTCCACCATTCTGACAAGAAACCTCCTTCTTAACTGATTGCAGTACGATGTGTTCTCTTGGATGAAAACATAGATGGAGTTGCAGCTGCCAAGTCACTTCAGTCGAGTCCGACTCTGTGCGACCCCATAGACGGCCTCCTACCAGGCCCCCCCATCCCTGGGATTCTCCAGGCAAGAACACTGGAGTGGGTTGCCATTTCCTTCTCCAATGCAGGAAAGTGAAAAGTGAAAGTGAAGCCACTCAGTCATGTCAGACTCTGTGGCACCCCATGGACCGCAGCCTACTGGGCTCCTCTGTCCATGAGATTTTCCAGGAGTTGGGTGCCATTGCCTTCAGCTAATACACTGGAAATTCTGGAAAAATCCTGCTAATTTCCATGGAGGTGAGTCATGCTGTGTATTGCTGTCGTCTGGTGGAAACTTCCAACCTGATCACAACATATCTGTTTTAAAATTCTAGTCACGTGGACTGGAGCGTCTTCAGCTCCGTCCAGCCATTCTCGCTGTCTGGGCTGGATGGACTCGGTTCTCAGAAGAGAAGGTGTCCTCCCATCAGTTCAGTTCAGTTCAGTTCAGTCGCTCAGTCGTGTCTGACTGTTTGTGACCCCATGAACCGCAGCACGCCAGGCCTCCTTGTCCAGCACCAACTCCTGGAGTTCACTCAGACTCATGCCCATCGAGTCAGTGATGCCATCCAGCCATCTCATCCTCTGTTGTCCCCTTCTCCTCCTGCCCCAAATCCCTCCCAGCATCAGAGTCTTTTCCAATAAGTCAACTCTTCGCATGAGGTGGCCAAAGTACTGGAATTTCAGCTTTAGCATCATTCCTTCTAAAGAAATCCCAGGGCCAATCTCCTTCAGAATGGACTGGTTGGATCTCCTTGCAGTCCAAGGGACTCTCAAGAGTCTTCTCCAATACCACAGTTCAAAAACATCAATTCTTCGGCACTCAGCCTTCTTCACAGTCCGATTCTCACATCCATACATGACCACTGGAAAAACCATAGCCTTGACTAGATGGACCTTAGTCGGCAAAGTAATGTCTCTGCTTTTGAATATGCTGTCTAGGTTGGCCATAACTTTTCTTCCAAGGAGTAAGCGTCTTAATTTCATGGCTGCAGTCACCATCTGCAGTGATTTTGGAGCCCAGAAAAATAAAGTCTGACACTGTTTCCACTGTTTCCCCATCTATTTCCCATGGAGTTATGGGACCAGATGCCACGATCTTCGTTTTCTGAGTGTTGAGCCTTAAGCCACTTTTTCCCTCTCCTCTCTCACTCTAAGTTCCTCCTGCACCATAAGCCGTTACCTGTGACTCTCCGTTGGCAGCACTGCCCTAGTGCCCAAACACCCCTGCTCCTTTCCTTCCCACCAGGCTAACCACTGGTCCTTCAACAGTCAGTCAAGCTGCAGCTGTCTCTGGAGGACCTGCCCTCTGTTCTGCAGAGTCAGCTTGTGTGTGGAGAAGGCAATGGCACCCCACTCCAGTGCTCTTGCCTGGAAATCCCATGGACGGAGGAGCCTGGTGGGCTGCAGTCCATGGGCTCCCACAGAGTCGGACACAACTGAGTGACTTCAGCTTCACTTTTCACTTTCCTGCATTGGAGAAGGCAATGGCACCCCACTCCAGTGCTCTTGCCTGGAAAATCCCATGGACGGAGGAGCCTGGTGGGCTGCAGTCCATGGGCTCCCACAGAGTCGGACACAACTGAGTGACTTCAGCTTCACTTTTCACTTTCCTGCATTGGAGAAGGCAATGGCACCCCACTCCAGTGCTCTTGCCTGGAAAATCCCATGGACGGAGGAGCCTGGTGGGCTGCAGTCCATGGGCTCCCACAGAGTCGGACACAACTGAGTGACTTCAGCTTCACTTTTCACTTTCCTGCATTGGAGAAGGCAATGGCACCCCACTCCAGTGCTCTTGCCTGGAAAATCCCATGGACGGAGGAGCCTGGTGGGCTGCAGTCCATGGGCTCCCACAGAGTCGGACACAACTGAGTGACTTCAGCTTCACTTTTCACTTTCCTGCATTGGAGAAGGCAATGGCACCCCACTCCAGTGCTCTTGCCTGGAAAATCCCATGGACGGAGGAGCCTGGTGGGCTGCAGTCCATGGGCTCCCACAGAGTCGGACACAACTGAGTGACTTCAGCTTCACTTTTCACTTTCCTGCATTGGAGAAGGCAATGGCACCCCACTCCAGTGCTCTTGCCTGGAAAATCCCATGGACGGAGGAGCCTGGTGGGCTGCAGTCCATGGGCTCCCACAGAGTCGGACACAACTGAGTGACTTCAGCTTCACTTTTCACTTTCCTGCATTGGAGAAGGCAATGGCACCCCACTCCAGTGCTCTTGCCTGGAAAATCCCATGGACGGAGGAGCCTGGTGGGCTGCAGTCCATGGGCTCCCACAGAGTCCGACACAACTGAGTGACTTCAATTTCACTTTTCACTTTCCTGCATTGGAGAAGGCAACGGCAACCCACTCCAGTGTTCTTGCCTGGAGAATCCCAGGGACGGGGAGCCTGGCGGGCTACAGTCCATGGGGTCGCACAGAGTCGGACACAACTGGGCGACTGACACTCAGCTGAGACCTTGAGGCCAGGGACCGCTGCTTTCAGAACCCCCGACGCTGCCAGTTTTCTGATACTAGAATAGGTGCTAAAATAACACTTCTTGAATGTGACTAAGCGCTTCTGTGCAGCTCAAAGGCAGGGCTGAGAAGTCCGAGCTGCTTCTCCGCTTCTCTAAAGAGTAAACTGATCTTTCATCTCTGCTTATATAAGCACTCTCTATGCCTCTGTGATACCTATCGACAACTTTGAAATGGCCTGTTTGCGTGTTTTCTTTCTTGCTAGATGTGAGAGCCCTTTGAAGGAAGGGCTCATGCCTTATTCTTTTTCTTTGCCCCCTCCCCCACCCAGTTTTATTGAGATATAATTGAATTATAGCACTGTATCAGTTTAGGGTATAAAACTTAATGATCTGACTTACATGTATCATAAAAATATTACCCCAATAAGTTTAGTTACCATCCATTCATAATCTCGTATAAGTATCAAATAAAGGAAAAGAGAAAGCAAAAAGGAAAAAAAAGTTTCCTTGTGATGAGAACTCTTAGGATCCACCCTCTTGAGTTTTTTCCCGTGTGTCATATGGCAGTGTTCACTGTGGTCATAACGGTGTGCACTGCATTTCCGGCATTTTTGTATCTCATACTGGAAGTGTGTGCCTTTAGGGCAGGTTCATTCAGCTCCCTGCTCACCTCTGCCCACCCCCCGGCCTCTTTCCTGGAGTCCACGTATAAGAAAGACCATCTGGTACTTGTCTTTCTCTGTCTGACATTTCAACTGGCACAATGCCCTCAAAGTTCATTCGTGTTGTCACAGGTGGCAAAATATCCTCATTTCCTCACGAACAAGACTGAGTGGCGTTCCACTGCGTGTGCTGGAGCACAGCTTCTCCATTTGTGCCCTGATGGACATTTGGGCTGTACCATGACTGGCCTGTTGTAATCACTGCTGCTATGAATGTAGACGTGCAGATATGCTTTTGACCAAGTGCTTTTATTTCCTTTGGGTATATTCCTAGAGGTGGAATTTCAGGGTCATAAGTCTATTTTTCATAATTTTTTGTGAAACCTCTATGCTGTTTTCCACAGTGAAAGTGAAGTCGCTTAGTCGTGTCCAACTTTTTGTGACCCTACGGACTGTAGCCCCCCAGGCTCCTCCGTCCATGGGATTTTCCAGACAAGAATACTGAAATGGGTTGCCATTTCCTACTCCAGGGGTCTTCCATATCTGACTTATAGTAGTAATTCATTTTGAATGGATAAGTGGACAAATAGTGTTAAGACCCAAGCAAATATTCCCAAAGGAACCTCAAGACCCAGTGATGGAATACAAGTAACTGGTGACTTAAAGGTGAGTTGAACTGGTGAGTTCAACTTTCGACAGAGTTGAATTTTATTTTAATTTTTCAAACCATATCGTACAACTCAGCGTAGCTCCTTTCATTACTAAGAACTCCTTAATATCCCTGTTGGCATGACTGCAAATTGAATTTGACTGACATACTCACCAAAATGGAGCTCCAGAATGGATATCCTGAAATAAATATAAAGGGAAACCTTGGGTATGGATCTTCCAAGGTGAAAAGGAGAACAATTCCAAAAGAAAAGTTCATCACTCCAAACAGGATCTGGACAGCCTGCAAATAGAGGAGAATGTCCTGGTGAGAAGCGATCAGAGCGGTGGGCTTCCTGTGTGAGAACTTAGGCGATCTCCTTCTGCTTAAAAGGAAATTGCCCCGTTTGTAAATCAGGGAAATATAGTAGACACTTCTCTACGATGACAGTGGAAGCTCCTACAGATATTTTCTTGACCCCTCCGTCCAGGGATTGATGAGAGTGAAACGATCTAATTCCCTGCTCCTGAAAAGGTCGTCCATGGGTTGGGAACATTAGGATCGCTTGGGAACTAGAAATGCAGACTCTCAGGTCATATCCTGTACTTGCTAAGAAGACTCTCCAGGTGGGACTGAGAAGTCTGTGTCTTAAACTCTCCAGGCATCAGGGAAATGCAAATAGAGACCACAAACAGATCTCACTTCGCACCCATTAGGATGGCGGTCATACAAGAGACGAGGAACAAACGCTAGGGCGGACGGCGAGAAGAGGGAGGCTCGTGCACTCCTGGTGGGGATGTGTCACTGCGGCAGACAGGATGGGGAGTCCTCAGAAAGTGAAAAATTGTCCTGCTGTGTGATCCAGCAATTCCACTTCCGGGTATATGCCCAGAGGAAACGCACTCACTATCTCGAAGAGCTATCTATACTCTCAAGTGAATTGCAACATATTCACAATAGGCCAGACAGAGAAACAGCCTAAAGGTTCATTGGCAGATGCGAGGATAAAGACACACACATGCACACACAGGAACATTATTCAGTCACAAAAAGAAATCCTGCTTTTACAACGTTAATGGATCTTGTGGGCATTATGCTAAGTGAAGTAAGTCAAAAGAAAAGGCAAATAGCACAGTATGTCCCATATATGTTGAATCCAAAAACTTCAAACTCGGGGCTTCCCTGGTGGCTCAGTGGTAAAGAATTCGCCTGCCAGCGAAGCAGACACGGGTCTGATCCCAGGTCTCAGAAGATCCCACGTGCCAATGATGAACTAAATTCTGTGCTCTAGGGCCGGGAACCACAGCTACTGAGCCGCAGCTGCTGAGCCCTGCTCACCGCGACTGCAGAGCGGCCCCTGCTCACCGCAGCTGGAGAAAAGCCCGCACAGCAGTGAGGACCCAGCACAGCCAAACATAAATGAAATTATTTTAAAAAACATTAACTCACAGGAACGGAGAGTAGGAGGGCGATTGCTTGGGACTGGGGGGCAGGGGAAACAGGGAGCTGTTGGTCAAAGGGAACAAATGTTTGGTTTTAAGTTCTGGGGATCGAGGGTCCAGCATAGTGACCGTAGGTAGCAAGACAGCACTGTGGACTTAAAAGTTGCTATGAGAGCCAAGCTTTAATGTTCTCGCCACCATCCCCACAAATTCTATGAGGCGAAGGAGTGATAACTAACTTACTGTATGAACATTTTGCAATACGTATGTGTATCAAATCATCACATTGTACACCTTCAATTTACACAATGTTATATGTCAGCTATGTCTCAGTAAAGCTGGGGGAGGAACCTCAAAGGCTTTGTCATATGAGTGGTAGAGTCTGAAAAACACCTGATCCTAAATCACCACAGCACAGAGAGCTTAGCTGCTCGGTGATGACCTAGTTGAGTGGAAAAGGAGGAAGATTCAAGAGGGAGGGGATAAGCGTATATGTATGGCTGATTCACGACATCATGTTGCAAGGCAGAAATTAACACATCCTTGTGAAGCAATTATGCGTGGGTGCTTACTCACCGAGGTGTGTCCCACTATTTGTGAGCCTGTGGACTGTGGCCTGCCAGGTTCCTTTGTCCAAGGGATTTTCCAGGCAAGAATACTGCAGTAAAACGCCATTTCCTGCTCCAGGAGATCAACCCCGCCCCCCCCCCCCCATGTCTCCTGCATTGGCAGGCAGATTGTTTACCACTGAGTCACCTGGGAAGCTAATCACACTCCAATAAAAAAATAATAAGTCACCATACCAGTCTGGCCTCAAGTAGTGGACAGTCAGAAAACCCTTCTGCTGATGACCAGTCCTCTGAGCCTGTGGAGATACCGTCATTTCCCGGGGCCCAGAGCACTCCCATCTTTTCTACATTTTTCTATTTTTTTTTTCTCTCTGCCCCACATTTGTGATGCCTTACAACAGAGACATTAGTTTGCCAATAAAGGTCCGTCTAGTCAAGGCTATGGTTTTTCCTGTGGTCATATATGGATGTGAGAGTTGGACTGTGAAGAAAGCTGAGCGCTTAAGAATTGATGCTTTTGAACTGTGGTGTTGGAGAAGACTCTTGAGAGTCCCTTGGACTGCAAGGAGATCCAACCAGTCCATTCTGAAGGAGATCGGCCCTGGGATTTCTTTGGAAGGAATGATGCTAAGGCTGAAGCTCCAGTACTTTGGCCATCTCATGCGAAGAGTTGACTCACTGGAAAAGACCCTGATGCTGGGAGGGATTTGGGGCAGGAGGAGAAGGGGACGACAGAGGATGAGATGGCTGGATGACATCACTGACTCGATGGGCATGAGTCTGAGTGAACTCTGGGAGTTGGTGATGGACAGGGAGGCCTGGCGTGCTGCCATTCACGGGGTCGCAAAGAGTCGGACATGATTGAGCATCTGAACTGAACTGAACTTACTGACAACACCAAGTAGTGTTTTGGCTGGAGAGAGTGATGAGTGACTAGAAGGCATACAGTACGTCAGTCTGCGTCTTCGGCCTTCATTTATCCCCGGTCCACCTGCTCAGACACTGAGCTCCCCTCCTTCCAGAGCAAGAGGGGTTTGAAAAGGTGCGTTGTAACTGGCGCCGTCTCCCTCCCCTCCAGACTCACACGCTCAGCTCTCGCCAGCACCACCACTCGCCTCCCAGCACCTTGCTCTCCATATGCCAGAGCCGAGTCCCTTTTCTCCCTTTGAGCCCTTCCTCCTTCTTTCTGCCCCTCTTTTCTTTGTTTTCAGTGACTTTTCTGAGGCTTAAAGTCGTCTTCTGCTCCTTGAATGTCCCTTGACCTCCTGCCATCAGAAGGTAACCAAGCTCTCCTCTTCCCTGTTTTCAAAATCATAGACATTTGGCTTTTGCTCTTTCCTTTGTTCTGTCGTCACCAATGTTGGGGCGCCTGCTTCACGCGCCCCAAGTCCCCCCCATGTGTCAGCGCGTACGCGCGAAAGTTCTCAGCTTGTCTCCGTCTGCGGTTGGGAGTCAATCCCCTTCTCCTTCCCTGCTCCAGCAGGCGCACACCGCCTTCTGCTCCTCGAGGCCTAAGTGCTCCCGGGCAGTCACTGCCCCTGCAGTGGGAAAGCTTGGTATTTGGGGAGTAAGTTCAGCTCAGTGGCTGCTACCATTTGTCTAAACTATTAGGATTGTTTCCTCACTCGCCTTTCTGCACCAGCAGCCATTTTCCCTGTTTGACCCTGTAAAAGAGAAGCCAATCCCATTACTTTTCTCAGTATTGTTTGAAACACAGCAGTCATCAAATTCATTCAGAGAAGTGTTGAAAATGGTCTCCGGCTCCCACCCCCTCAAAATTGTCATTAGGTAGTTCTAGAACAAGGTCTGGAGACTTGGTATGTATTTTATAAAGGTCCTTAGGTTATTTTATAGATTTTACAGACTGGAAAATATTAATAAGTGTCTATGCTATAAAATCTGAGTAAGGATGGTTTATAGGGTTCCTGGAAATTAGGTCTCCAAATTGATTTCCTGGTTTCTTCTCCTCAACACTTAGTATTTATTTTTTTGTGCTTTTTTAACACCATGGTAAAATGTACATACAAAATTTACCATACTTACCATTTTATTTAAAATAATAGTAAGCTTTATTTTTAGAAGCAGTTTTAGAATCACAGAAAAATTGAGTGGAAAATGCAGAGTTTCCGTATATCGCCCTATCCCCTTCCTTCACCTCCTACCCAAATATTGACGTCTCCCACCGGATGGTGGTTTTGTTAAAACTGATGAACCAACATCAACACGTGACTGTCAGCCGGAGGCCACAGTCTACACTGAACGACGGCCAGCCGGAGGTCACAGTCTACACTGA
>SJYA01002049.1:223284-377894 GCA_006410615.1 Neotragus moschatus
GGGGGGGGGGGGAGGTGGGAGCAGAGTTGGACTGGGAGCTCAGGGCCGCAGGTGCAGACCATTATGAACAGACAACAAGGCCTTACTCTGTAGCCCAGGAAGCTACATTCAGTACCCTGTGATAAATCATGATGGAAAATAATACAGAAAAAAAGGTTTATTAACTGAATCACTCGGCTGCACAGCAGCAATTAGCGCAGCTCTGTAAATAACTGGGCTTCAATACAGCAGAGTTAATGAGCATCGTTCTACCATGTATATATATTACTCCCCCGCCTCCTCTTACCACTGTCTTAGCTCAGGCTTCCTTAACAAAGCACCATAGACTGAGCGGCTTACAAACAGCAGAAAGTCGTTTCTCATCTGAAGACCCAAAGTCTGAGGCCAGATGCCCGGCCTGGCTGGGTTCTGAAGGAGGTCCTCTGCCAGGTCGCAGAGTGCTGCTGTTGAAAGAAAGCCAGCTAGCTTTCTGGCCTCCCCTCACAAGGGCTCTAATCCCCCATTCACGCAGGCTCCACCATCGGAAACTAATGACCCACCGAAAACCCCGTCTCCAAATACCATCACATTAAGATTAGGATTTCAAATACAAATTTGGGGGGTAGCAGACATTAAGCCTCTAACATAGCGTCTGTGGAGTTCACATGGGGGAAAATCTTACCCCTAAGACTTTCATTCTTGTAGCGAGTAGCTTTGGAAAGGGCACGCTCGAGTCGTAGGTTGTGCCTGTAGCATCGCCCGACTGGAATTCGGGCATAGTGATGTCCGGAGGAAAGACTAGAAACACGGGACTGTGTGCAGCTTTTGAGCCCATGATGGTGTAGCCGAGATTTTGAAGTGAAACCAAAAAAAATGATTTAGTTGATGCTTCAGCCTAGGTCATGTTCTTCTGTACCAAGGCTGGCTGAAGCACGGCCACTGTTGTGCTTTGTCTTGGAATTATAGAACTGCTGAGTCATAGTCATGGAATCTCAGGACTGGTCAAGATCTCAAGAAGGTTAGTGAGTAAAAGGCCCAGATCTGGGGTTCAGAAGATCTGACCAGTAGACCTGATTCAGTCAGGAACTCACTGTGATCTTGGGCAAGTCATAGCCCCGTCTTGGTTTCAGCCTCCTTATCTGTGCACCTATTAGGTTGGACTAAATGGTCTATAAAGACATTTCAATTCTCAAATAAATGAGTTTTATGGACATTTGTTCTAGTTCTCTGTCTTCAGACAGGTAGGAAACAAAACCTCTCAGGCCACAGAACTAATTAGCTACATCTTGAAGCAGACGCGGCTAAATAGACGTTTTTTGCCAGCTGACTTTATCAGCTTCGGTTCAGTTCAGTTCAGTTGCTCAGTTGCGTCTGATTCTTTGGGACCCCATAGACTGCAACACACCAGGCTTCCTTGTCTGTCACCAACTCCCAGAGCTTGCTCAAACTCATGTCCATCAAGTCGGTGATGCCATCCAACCATCTCATCCTCTGTTGTCCCCTTCTCCTCCCACCTTCAATCTTTCCCAGCATCGGGGTCTTTTCCAATGAGTCTGTTCTTCGCATCAAGGTGGCCAAAGTATTGGAGCTTCAGCTTCCACGTCAGTCCTTCCAATGAATAGGGTTGATTTCCTTTAGGATTCACTGCTTTGATCTCTTTGCAGTCCAAGGGACTCCAAGAGTCTTCTTCAACACCACAGTCCAAAAGCATCAATTCTTTGGTGCTCAGCTCTCTTTATGGTCCAACTCTTGCATCTGTAATGACTACTGGAAAAACCATAGATTTGACTAGACAGACCTTTATTAGCTTGGCTGTGAACAAGCCGCTTTAGGGCTCAGCCACCGTTTGTCTTGCTCACAGTGCTATGGGTTCTGTTGGGTGAGTCTGCTGGCCTGGTCCAGCTCAGCTCTTCTCCGCCAGGCTTTCTCATGCGTCTGTGGTTAGCTAGTGGAGGGACCAGAGCTAGATGACTTAGTATGACTTCTGGCACGTATCTGGGCTTCCCAGGTGGCTCCTGTGGTAAGGAACCCGCCTGCCAGTTCAGGAAACAAAAGAGACACTGGTTCAGTTCCTGGGTTGGCAAGGTCCCCTGGAGGACGGCATGACAATCCACTCCAGTATTCTTGCCTGGAGAATCCTTTGGATAGAGAAGCCTGGCAGAATACAGTCCATGGGGTCACGAAGAGTCGGACACAACTGAAGCGACTTAGCACCCAGGCGCGCGGTCACCTACCTGGCCCTATCTGGTGGGCTCTTGCGTCTCAAATGCTTTTCAAACATCTCCTGAATCATGTGTGCTGATGTCCCTTTGATCACTGGCATGGAGAACCCAGGTTCAAGGGGTAGAAAAATGCACTCCAGCATCTTCAGAGAAGGAGCTGCTCTCAGTGTGTGGATGAAGGGGAGAGAAGAACTGTGTTTTTTATCCATTTTGTCTTCGGTTTAAATCAGGTCTGCCTACTTTGAAAATGCTGCTATGGCAGTATCTAGCCATTTGCCAGTCAGAACACCTTAAAATTCCTTTCTCTGAATTTACCTTCTTTCACTCAATTTTCCATGGACACAGAATCCTAATGGAGATCACCCTCTGTGAAAATCCTTTGATGCTGAGTTAGTGTTCTCGCAAGCAAGCAAACTCCATTCCAGATACTTTATGATGTACCATTTCATCCTCGTCACTCAAGTTTTAGCGTCCCTCTGGACCTTTTCTAGTTTCTCTTTCTTCCCTGCCCACTTCTCTAAGCATGATGATTGGAACACTGTCGAAATAGCTATCTGACAGTGTGGAAGCTGAGTTTTATTATGCTTTAATTCATGCAAGTTAACTCTGGAGATATACTGAGTGGAAAACTCAATCCTTAGAGCATAGAAATTTAGAATTAATTCGCAGCCCTTTTATTTACTAGTTATGGAGTCTTGCCCAAGTGATATATTAACTTACATATTCATATTAACTCACATGTTCATTAAAATATTTCATTCCTTAATTAAAAATGGGAATACTAATTGTTGCCTTGATAGCTCAATTGGTAAAGAATCTGCCTGCAATGCAGGAGACCCTGATTTGATACTATGTCTAAGAGGAATATTCTTAGACTTCCCTGGTGGCTCAGACAGTAAAGAATCCACCTGCAATGTGGGAGACCTGGGTTCCATCCCTGGGTTGGGAAGGTCCCCTGGAGAAGGGAGAGGCTCCCCACTCCAGTATTCTGGCCTGGAGAATTCCATCGACTGTATAGTCCGTGGGGTTGCAAAAAGTCAGACACAACTGAGTGCCTTTCCCTTTCAGGATAATTGCGAATGAACTATGAAGTGTCTGGCATGTAGTGGGTGCTATATAAACTGTAATGAAGACAGTAAATGTTGTTTCTGTTGTTATTACCACTTTAATCACGGTGGCCAGATGCTGGGTTTTGTGTTACGTTTGCTTTATTTCAGGGACAGGGGAGCCTGGTGGGCTGCCGTCTATGGGGTCACACAGAGTCGGACACGACTGAAGTGACTTGGCAGCAGCAGCAGCTTTATTTCCGAAGTTAAGTTTGGTTTACTCATCAACTAAATGCCCTAGTGCTTTTGTAAGAACATTGGAAACATCACACGGGATTAGTCCAGAGGTGGCTTTTTTTTTTTTTTTTTTCCATTTCTAGTTTAGAAGTTGCTTTTCTGAATGTGTAAAGCTTGATTATCCTCTCGCTTCCAGTATTGCTGGTGTAACGTGCTTTAAACTAACTCTTCTGTTGGTTTCAATATCTGGGTTGTTTGCAGNTGGTTGTTTTTTTTTTTTTTTTTTTCCATTTCTAGTTTAGAAGTTGCTTTTCTGAATGTGTAAAGCTTGATTATCCTCTCGCTTCCAGTATTGCTGGTGTAACGTGCTTTAAACTAACTCTTCTGTTGGTTTCAATATCTGGGTTGTTTGCAGACTGGCTTGTAGACTGGCTTCTGTGAGGCAGGGCCAGGTTAGGCAGGGGTTGGACCGGGAGCAGGAGAGCAGCTGTCTTACGAGATCTGGCCATTCGGGAGTCAACACAGACAGAAATTACCGATGAGCTCGCAGAGAGTTCCAGACTCTAACCCACCCTACTTGCTGATAGCTTGGGTAGCCTCCTCCTGGCCAGCTGGCCTGTTCTTTTTGCCCCTGCGCCTCGTCTTAGCGTTTGCCTCCAAGAATTGCTGTTGCTGGCTGTTCAAAAAGGAAGCAGAGAATAAATATTTATAGATCTCTTGAAACCAGAAATGAAAGTCAGAAAGAAAACCAATGGCGCCCACTCCAGCACTCTTGCCTGGAAAATCCCATGGACAGAGGAGCCTGATGGGCTGCGGTCCATGAGGTCACTAAGAGTCGGACACGACTGAGCGACTTCACTTTCTATTTTCACTTTCATGCGTTGGAGAAGGCAATGGCAACCCACTCCAGCGCTCTTGCCTGGAGAATCCCAGGGACGGCAGAGCCTGGTGGACTGCCGTCTATGGGTTCGCACAGAGTCGGACGCGACTGAAGCGACTCAGCAGCAGCAGCAGAGAAAATTAACCAGAATGCAGAAAAGAAGAGCAATGAAACAGAAAATAGAAGAAAGGATATGATAATAAGTCAAATTCAGGAGTTTCAATAGCAGTTACACAAAGAGAAAAAGAGAAGAACCAGGGCTTAAAACAATTTAAAAATTTACATTTGAATACCCAGAAAAATTGATGAAAATAGGCCCACATGACTAAATTTTAGAATGCTGGCTACAAATGAAACACCCTTGAAGATTCCAAGAGGAAAGAAAAGTCAAATCACATATAAAAGACTAGAAATATCACTATTTGGATTTTTCAGTAGCAGTACTGGAAATGAGAAGACAGTCAGCCTTTAACAATTCAGGAGCAATTGTTCTCAACTAGAATTTTGCACATCAACCAGACCATCCAGCGATTGAGAGGATATAAATCACAGCATTTTCAGACGGGCACAGTCTCCAAACTGCATCGCCAGGTGCTGTTTCTGAAAAGGCAGCGGGCAACATGGAAGCATGCTCACTAGTTATTAGTTATTAAGGAAAATGTAAAGTAAACCTGCAATGAGATATAACTGCAAATTTGGCAGGATGGTTAAAACAGAAAAGTGATCATACCAAATGCTCGTGACGACGCAGAGAAATGGGATCTCTCATACACTGCTGGTGGGGGCGTGAAAGTGCTGGTGGGATGTGAAAATGTAAAGCCACTCTGGAAAAGAGTGTGGAAGGGTCTTACAAAACTTTACATGTACTTACCACGCAACCCAGAAAATGTGCTCCTGTACGTTTACCCCAGAGAAATGAAACTGTTTTCACACAGAAATCGGCACATGAATGCTTCTCACAGCTTTATGCATAAGAGAAAACCCAAGTGTCCTTCAGTAGATGAATGGTTAAATAAACTCTGGTACAACCGTACATAGAATGCGACTCAGCAGCTAGAGAGAATGAACTATGAGCAAAGCCAGAGGAGGTGAAGAAATTCAAGCTGAGCTACTTCAAATCCTGGAAGATGATGCTGTGAAAGTGCTGCACTCAATATGCCAGCAAATTTGGAAAACTCAGCAGTGGCCGCAGGACTGGAAAAGGCCAGTTTTCATTCCAATACCAAGGAAGGACAAGGCCAAAGAATGCTCCAACTCCCGCACAGTTGTCCTCATTTCACACGCTGGCAATGTAATGCTCAAAACCCTGCAAGCGAGGCTTCACAGTACCTGAATCGAAAATTTCCAGATGCACAGCTGGATTTGGAAGGGGCAAAGGAACCGGAGATCAAATTGCCAACAAATGCTGGGTCATAGAAAAATCAAGAGAGTTCCAGAAAAATATCTACCTCGTCTTCTTTGACTACGCTATAAAGACTTTGACTCTGTGGATCACAACAAACTATGGAAAATTCTTCAAGAGATGGGAATACCAGACCACCTGACCTGCCTCCTGAGAAATCTGTATCCAGGTCAAGAAGCAACAGTTAGAAGCAGACACAGAACAACAGACTGGCTGAAAACTGGGAAAGGAGTACTTCAAGGCTGTGTATTGTCACCCTGCTTATTTAACCTATATACAGAGTACATCAGGGGAAACGCCAGGCTGGATGAAACACAAGCTGAATCGAGATTGCTGGGAGAAATACAGTAACCTCAGATATGCAGATGACACCACCCTAATGGCAGAAAGTGAAGAGAAACCAAAGAGCCTCTTGGTGAAGATGAAAGAAAATAAATGGCTTAAAATTCAGTATTCAAAAAACTAAGGTCATGGCATCCAGTCCCATTACTTCATGGCAAATAGATGAGAAATAATGGAAACAGTGAGAGACTTTATTTTTCTGGGCTCCAAAATCACTGCAGATGGTGACCGCAGCCATGAAATCAAAAGACACTTACTCCTTGGAAGAAAAGCTATGACCAATCTAGATAGCATATTCAAAAGCAGAGACATTACTTTGCCAACAAAGATCCATTTAGTCAAGGCTATGGTTTTCCAGTGGTCATGTATGGATGTGAGAGTTGGACTGTGAAGAAGGCTGAGCACCGAAGAATTGATGCTTTTGAACTGTGGTGTTGGAGAAGACTCTTGAGAGTCCCTTGGACTGCAAGGAGATCCAACCAGTTCATCCTAAAGGAGATCAGTCCTGGGTGTTCATTGGAAGGACTGATGCTAAAGCTGAAACTCCAGTACTTTGGCCACCTGATGTGAAGAACAGACTCATTGGAAAAGCCCCTGATGCTGGGAAGATTGAAGGTGGGAGGAGAAGGGGGCGACCGAGGATGAGATGGCATCACCTACATGATGCACGTGAGTCTGGGTGAACTCCAGGAGTTGGTGATGGACAGGGAGGCCTGGCGTGCTGCGATTCATGGGGTCGCCAAGAGTCAGACACGACTGAGCGACTGAACTGAACTGAAATACAACCCAACACTCTCACACACACAGATGAATGCAGGGTAAAAGATGACCAAAACTGAATAGCTCGGGTCGCTGCAGTGTGCCGGCGTCAGCTTCCTGGGTTTGATCTTCGTCTCATCCACCTGAGATGCATCCAGTTCGATGACACATGTGACGGGCATGTCACACTCTCTTTGCAGCTTCAAAGAATTTTGAATGAGTCTATAATTACTTCACTTTCACTTTTCACTTTCATGCATTGGAGAAGGAAATGGCAACCCATTCCAGTGTTCTTGCCTGGAGAATCCCAGGGACGGGGGAGCCTGGTGGGCTGCCATCTATGGGGTCGCACAGAGTCGGACACGACTGAAGCGACTTAGCAGCAGCAGCAGCAGCATAATTACTTTAAAGTGTAAACGAAAGAAAACCTTTACAGAGCTTGGATGGTAAAAAATGCGTGCTGAAATGTGAGAGGTAGTAAAGCATGCGTGTCTATTCATTTTTGTTTCTGTTACAAAGTCATCCAGAAAAAAATTTCATCATAACAGGAAAATCAATAAACATGTTATATATGGAGAAAGGGGGAAAGGTTACTGGAATGTGTGATTTTGTTTCTTGTTTTTGGTTTCTTAACAAAGGAGGACAGCAAGAGAGAGAAATGAATGAGATGTGAGGTGAAAGAGGGTTGTGGAAAAATCCCGAGATGATGACAAAGCCATCGTGCGGTGACCGCCGGGCACCAGGGGTGGAGAGTGAGCAGCCCGGACATCTCCAGTAGAAACTCCTTCAAAATGATGAAACTGGTACAATGCCTAATATGAATCACTGTGTTAAGACGTCTTAGAAAAACTAGTGGAGAGTTTTGGGTTGAAAAGCAAGAAGAAAAAGAAAAACCATAATTCTAGGAGAAAAAAATCACTGTCCAAATTTAAAAAATAGTAAATAGTTCAGCTCTGATGGCATATATTGTCATAAAGATGTAAGCAGTATGTCTCTCTGACCACAACTGCGAGCTTTTTAGAGAGTCCGGGGGATGGAGATGTTCATGTACGTGTTGGTTGGGATTTGGAAAGAAGTTAAATCTTGATCTTCCATTGTGAGAAGACCAGTGTTTTTCCATTTTTTTACATCAAGGTACTCATAGAACATGATATTTTTCTGGTTCAGGCTGACTTCGAAGTATTTTGAGTTACAAATGGGCCTATTTGTGACTCAGGATAATTTTGTGTGGCTAGCTGATATTTTAAACCATGTAAATAAATAACTGTGATTATTGAAACCATAAAGCAGAAAAAGGGGTGCTTCTACTGTCACAAGGCAAGTTCATGTATTAGAGGAGGAAATCTTACAGCAAAATATACTGAATCATTTTCCTTTTCCCCTTATCACCCGTCAAGGGTGTGATAGAGTTATGGCCCCCAAGAAAATCCCACGGCCTAATTTCCAGGACTGTGACTACAATAAAATATCACACCCACGAATGTGTTACCTTAAGTGACAGAAGGAACTTCACAGTTACCGAGCTTCCTTTACAAGGAGATTGCCCTGGATTATCTGAACGGGTTCAGTGTGATCACAGGATGTCTTAAAAGCAGAAGTAGAAACTTGAGAAGGACTTGACAAGCCACGGGTGGCTTGAAGGCAGAAGGAACCACATGGGAAGAAACGCAAGTGGCTTTTAGGAGCAGAGTGGCCCCTGGCGGACAGCCAGCAAGGACGCAGGGACTCACACCCACAGCTGCGAGTCACTGGTTTCTTCCAGGGATAAACGAGCTTGGAAGAAAATCCCAAGCCCCAGAACCACGGATCTGGCCGGTGCTCTGATTTTAGCTGCCAGGGACCCTGAGCAAGCCTTGCTGTTCTTTAGTTGCTAGGTTGCGTCCGACTCTTTGCCACGCCATGGACGGCAGCACGCCAGGCTCCTCTGTCCTCTGTCTCCCAGAACTGGCTCAGATTCATATTGAAGAGTTGATGATGCTATCTAATCTGATCCTCTGCTGCTGCCTTCTCCTCCCACCTTCAATCTTTCCCATTATCAGAGTCTTCTCTAAGGAATCGGCTCTTTGCACCAGGTGGCCCAAGTATTGGAGTAAGTAACATAACCTGACTTCTGACCAATGGAACGCAGAGAGAATAAATTTGTATTGTTTCAAACAGCGGTGCTTCTGGTAATTTGTTACATGTGCTGTGGTTTGCTTAGTCCCTCAGTCGAGTCTGACTCGTTGTGACCCCATGGACCGTAGCCTGCCAAGCAGCTCTGTCCTTGGGGATTCTCCAGGTAGGAATACTGGAGTGGGTTGCCATGCCCCCCTCCAGGGAGTCTTCCCAACCCAGGGATGGAACCCAGGTCTCCTGCATTGCAGGTGGATTCTTTGCCATCTGAGTTACCAGGGAAGCCCAAGAATACTAGACGGGGTAGCCTCTCCCTTCTCCGGGGGACAGGTAATACAAGGTGATAGCAGTTAGAGTTTTTTCCATTTTGAGCAAAATTTGAAGTATGCTGTTTTTTGTTGTTGCTGTTGCCTTAGCAACTCTTATTCCGAAAAACTTCTGTGACAAAGAATTCCGCCTTTCCTCAGCCTAGTACCATGAAAGGTTTCCCTCTTAGGCCACAGTCCAGCTGAACGTTTAGGAATGGGCTTAATCTGTGCAGCTGTTAACGGACAGCGCTCAGTTCTCCACAGAGCTCAGCCTCTTCTGGGCCCTGGGTTCTCTCCGTCTGACCAGGACGAGAGAGAAAGAAGAGATGGTGAGAATAACGCAGGCCATTTGGGGTCCAGCCTGGCAGGGGAGCGTCACCTCGTCAGCCCTCCACCGGGGATGGCCACTTTCCCACCTCCCAGCTCTGGGATGTTCAGTCTAGCAAACCAGAGTGCACTTTGAACAACCAGCTCGTTTTTCCTGAGGTTTCTGGGTGACTGTGGGTACACGGCAGTAGCATCAGACAATCGGGTCTTCCCAATATTACCACCCCCCCAAAAAAACCAGTAACGATTCTAGGAGAAACATACTGTGCTTAAAACAAGGTGGCAAGAAAACCCTTGGATGCCTTTGAGGAAGCCATGAACGCTTGCCCGCCTCCTCCTCTTGCACCTCGTCTTCGTGCACAGCTCTTCACACAGCGACGTTTCTTTGCTGCCTGGCACACATTGGCTCTGTCAACTCTGCACCCAGATTCACCGAGGGGCCGGGGGCAGGACCTCAGAAAGGGGAAGCAAGGGGGCACTTGACCGCTCCAGCAGCTGGCAGAGGGGAGGCACGCCTTTTCCCGAGTGGTTTCTTCATTCTTCGTTTACCCTAAGATTCTTCAGCAGCAGTCCAGCCTGCCCAGCCCCTGGTGGGTCGGCAGGGAGAGGAAGGGCTGGCATTTCTCTGGGTGCCAGTGGCAACTCTCCACCCTCCACCTGCCCAAGGACTGGGTTGAATTAGAAAAATGCCAGTTTTTTTTTTTTTTTTTTGTATTGATGTAGAAACTCTGTCTTCTCCCTAAGACACTATTTTTGCTGCTGTTTGAAGTGCCTATATTTTTCTCTACTGCAGAGCTTATACAAAATTGAAGAAGAATGTTAATGTTCAACTTTTATTATCCTGTGTTTAAAAGGTTCCCCCCCCCCACCCGCGGATCTATTTGTTAATGGACCAAAAAAAAAAAATTAGTATTCCAAGCCAAAAAACAGCACACAGCCAGTCTCTCCAGCTCTGTGTATCACTAACCTACTGCATGTAATTTCACTTGCCTCTAGGCGAAGGCTCCAAGCTCATGTTTATGTTTTTAAACATAATTTACCGAATCCCTACTAGAAGGAACCTTTGTGCAGAATCCTGTAAAAACATAGATATAGCACAATTTCGGGGGCATTCACAAGAAAACGAGAACTGTGAGAGCATCTGTGATTTCAAAAAAGAAGGAAGTAGAAGAGATATTCCTGAAATACTATTTTAAACTTCTTGAAATAGGAAAAGGGGGAAAAAATGCAGACATCAACAAGGGTGGTAAATATTAGTGGGAAAAAGGCTGGTGAATAACCCCACACGTGTCACACACAGTTCAAGAGAAAGAAGACTGCAAACGTAAGCAGGCTTGGAGGACGGAGGGCAACTGATGGCTTGGGGTCAAGTCTCCTTTGCCCACTGAGGGTGACATTGTGTGTCGTGAGTCAATGGAGTTAGCAGAGGCCTGTGCCGGGCAGGAGGGCTTCGAGCGGTTCACGAGTCCGTCGTGGTTTCTCCTGTGGCCTCTGCGTCTCTCCCCTTCCCTGCTCCTGCTTCCCTGTCTCTAGGCGTGTTTTACCCTCTCTCTCCCTCTTCAACGCGTTCTCTACTCACTGCCACATCCTACCTCACTAATTGGACAAAGTCCGTATCCTCAACATGTATTTAGATTTGGAGGGTGGTTGGAAACAGCAAAACAGGGTCATGGTGGGACTGATTTTTATTCCTTGCCAACTCTTTGGGCCCTTGAGCCCTTAGAGAGCCATGTAGACTTCTTTCTGGTTGACTCGCTGAGCTTCTGTAATACACAAAGGTGAAGGCAAAACATGTTAGCACCACGGAGAGTAAGTCCATTAAAAATTAAGCTGTGAAAAGAATTAGTGGTCATAAACAGACACTAACCTTGATAACAGAGTTTAGATGGGAATTATTTCTTCATCACCAGAAAGTTCTGATATAGTGTTAGTATTTGTTGTCATTTTATTGTGATTAAGGACACGTCCTTTGAGTGTTTTGCTTGCCCTTTGTTTTCCGGTGAGTAAACAAGGTAGTAACCACACCTGCGAACAGAGGTTGGAGATTGCTTTTCCCTACTTTGGTTCCAAAATCAGGAGTCGTGCCGTGTGTGGGAGAGTCTGCGCGTTAGCCCGAATCTTCAGATTGCTGTCTTTCTTTGGGGTCACAGGAGGCGGAAGCTAGAGACTGGTCTTTGCTTACAGCTGAGCAAGTTGATGTGTCTTGTTTCACGTCTTGTTCTGAATTTTTATTGGACATATAGGCGTGGTATGTGTCTTGTACTGAGCTTTGGTAGGAAGAACAGTTAGAATCTGGTTTTATGTCTTCTGATTGCAGGTCCGTTGGGCTTTGGCTTTTTCCGCAACTTGTGTCCTCTGATTTGATGTCCCTTGTTGGCACAGCATCTGTTTCCATATCTTGCTTTTGAGTTTCTGTGGATTGAAGTTCTTGTAGTGAGCTTTGGTAGGAGAAACAGTTAAAATCTGACTTCGCGTCTTCTGATTGCAAGTCACTTGGAGTCTGGCTTTTTCCACAACTCGTATCCTCTGATTTGACGTCCCTTGTTTGCACAGCAGCTGTTTCCATAACTTCTTTTTGGATTCCTGCGGGCTGAAGGTCCTGTTGGTCTTTATCTTGGTGCTGACTGTCTTGTAGAGCATCTTGGGATTGATCATCTAGGTCAGGTGGAATAGTGGCGTGCAGAGTCTGGGTTTCTTGGAATAGAGATCTCTGCTTTCGGGATTCTTTCACTTGTAGATCTTGGGTTTTCCAGGTCTGGAAGTCCCAATTCTGGGAATGCTGTGTTTCCAGTTGCCATTCTCGTTTTTCCCATTCTTTGCTTTTCCAGTCTTGAGTTCTCCATTCTTGGGATTGTTGGCCTAAAGACTGCCAGGTTTGGACTTTCCTGTCTGGAGACTGCCAGTCATGGTACTCCTGGATTTGCATATCCTGGTATAGCTGCCTCGGGGGTTTTTCCTCCTGGATCCGCAGGCTCTCAGCTTGCTGGTCCGGGAGCTGCAGTATGGTCTGACTAACTTGGACTTCCTTGTCTATGTACTGCTTTTTTGCAGAGAGCCAGCTTCTGATGTGCTTGTCTAGGGATTTCCTCCTTGGGGGTGGCTGGGCTTGAATCTGCATGTCAGGGGCTTTCTGTCTTGCACATGGACAGCCTTTGCTTTGCTGCAGCTGGGACTGCTGCTTTGATGGCCTCCTGCTCCGAAGTTCCTCCTCAGGCTTCCATTCTTCGGTCATTAACATGACCTCCGATTTAATGTCTTGATATGATAAATGTACAGCTCTCTGTTCTTGAGATTGGACACTGTGTAGCTGGAAATCCAGAGACCGTCGATCTAGGTGTTGCATGTGAGAGGACTGCACCGAAAGTAACGATGTGGCCCCGAACGGAATGGCTTGCAACGGCAGGGCTCGTCTTTGGAAAGGGAGGTCTGGAGCAGGCGTGTCTGGGGACGGGAGGTAGTCAGATAGCCTGTCATGGGATTGTGTACTTTGCAGTGGTATGCCCTGGGATTGCTCGGCTTGGGATGTACTTCCATGAGACTCTGCGGCGTGAGATGGCGCTTCAGACAGCAAGCCTTGTTCTGGCGGAGTTTCGGCTCTCGAAGCTCGTGACGGCGAGTCTTGGGGTGGTAAACTGTGGACACTTTGTCCAGAATAAGATGGAGGCAGTTGGAGTTTGGGGGCTTGGTCCTGCGGCAATGGAGTCTCCTCTTCTGGGGATTGTGTGCTGGCAGCTTGCAGGCCTTCGTCTTTCAGTGGCTCGGCATTCACCATGATTTCTGGGGGCTTTTCCTCTAGGGTGGGCAGCGAACGCCTCGCCCCCACCTCTTCCCCATAAAGGCTCGGAGTCTGAGGGACGTATTCCTGTCGTTCATCCTCCATGAACAGAGAGGACGTGTTGAAACTATCGCCGCCTCTCCTGCCTGCATGGTGGGAAGCAAACTGATTTCCTGTGACTCTTAGCTTGAAGAATGAATAGCCTCCAAAGAAAACAGGCCTTATGTCTGCCGCTGAATCGGCACCAGTAGAGTCTTCTTGTAGCTCAAACTGTATGACGGCATTTCCGTCGGGAACAGATGGTTCACTCTCTTGAGTAGCATCCAAAGGCAAGAAAAACACAATCTATAAAACCAAAGGGTGAGGGAAACAAGGAAACAGAATCATCTTAGACATTATTTTCTTCTTGTAGTCCCAAATTATTTCTCCTCCCTGCCTTAAGATAGTAGAGAGGGAGTAACATCTACAGGAGGGATCAGGAAACAAACCCAGGACCGCTTTACTGTCAACTCATTAGTTTTGTTTATTTATATTTACTTTCTTTTAATTTGATTTGTGGCCATGCCACATGGCATATATGGGGTCTTAGTTCCCCGGTCAGGGATAGAACTCATGCCTCCTGAAATGAAGCTTAACACTGGACCACGAGGGAAGTCCCAACTCTCTGTTTTTTGTTTTTTGTTTTTTTATGGACAAGTCTTCAGCCTCTGTTGTCTCATCTATTGAAGAGCGGAGTTGATTGAGATTGTCTGGATTAGTCTTCCCATACTTAGGATTTGGCTCAGACAGTAAAGAATCTGCCTGTGATGTGGGAGACCAGAGTTCGATCCTTGGGTCAGGAAGATCCCCTGGAGAAGGGAATGGCTACCCACTCCGATATTCTTGCCTGGAGAATCCCATGGGCAGAGGAGCTACAGTCCATTGGGCCGCAAAGAAGTAGGACACGACTGACGGACTAACACTTTCAGTTTCTAAGATAATTTAAGTTATCTGCTCAATATTCATATGCTCAGGTCTATAATGATTTACTTATCACCTACTAGATGAACTGGACGCTCGAGATCAAACATGGTCAAATGCGGTGCTCAGAATTACAGATAGGTCGAGATATAAACGGATAACAATGCAGCCTATCAGTGCTGTTACAGGACTAGTTACTCTGTGCTTCACGAGAATCTAGATGAGCCAATTCCGAGAGAGCCGGCAAGGAGTTCACTGAAGCGGAGACGCTGGCCTGTGTCTGATGGATGAACAGAAATTCCTTGGCTATAAAGTAAGGTGAAGTAAGAAAGGAACCAAAGTCCAGGGAGCAGGAAGAGTGGGTACAAAAGCATCAGGTGGGCGTGTAGCGAGTGTGACGGCAGGGGGCGCGCAGTTAGATGCTGTGAGCTGGTGTGTAGGTCCTGTGGACCAAGTGTGTCCTTTCAGAGCCGTTCATTGAAACTTCATTGCTGGGGGTGGTGTTGAGAGCTGGAATCTGTGGCGGGGGATTAGGTCACAACTGTGAAGCCCTCGTCAATGGATTTGTGCCCTTATAAAAGAGCCCCGTGATTTGTCCTTTCTTCCACAAGAAGACTGCCAACTGTGAACCAAGAAGCAGGTCCTCACTAGACCCAGAATCTGCTAGCATCTGGATCTTGGCCTTCCCAGCTCCCCAGACTGTGAGAAATACATTTTTATCATTTAGGCTACCTGGTATGTAGTACGGGGCTTCCCAAGTGGCTCAGTGGTGAAGAAGCCACCTGCCAAAGCAGGAGCCACACAAGACGCAGGCTTGATCCCTGGGATGGGAAGCCCCCCTGGAGGAGGAAATGGCGCCTGGCCCAGAATTCTTGCCTGGAAAGTTCCATGGATGGAGGAGCCTGGTGGGCTGCAGCCCACAGAATCACAGAGTCAGACGTGGAATGAGTGTGGCGCACACGTGCATGCACACACATCTTTACCACAGCATCCCAGCCGGGCCGGGACACAATCTGTCACCAAGAAGCGGGATTGCTGCTGCCCCCAGTACCCACAGACACAGAAGCAGATTCGGAACTGGGCAACGAGCAGAAGTCAGACATCCTGGAATGTGAAGTCAAGTGGGCCTTAGAAAGCGTCACTAGGGACAAAGCTAGTGGAGGTGATGGAATTCCAGTTGAGCTATTCCAAATCCCGAAAGATGATGCTGTGAAAGCGCTGCACTCAATATGCCAGCAAGTTTGGAAAACTCAGCAGTGGCCACAGGACTGGAAAAGGTCAGTTTTTATTCCAATCCCAAAGAAAGACAATGCCAAAGAATGCCCAAACTACACGCTAGTAAAGTAATGCTCAAAATTCTTCAGGNAGTCTGAGTGAACTCCAGGAGCTGGTGATGGACAGGGAGGCCTGGCGTGCTACGATTCATGGGGTTGCAGACAGTCGCACACGACTAAGTGACTGAACTGAGCTGAATGAGTAGAACTGGGAAAAGCTTTGAGGGGCATGCTAGAAAAGGCTTATATTATTGTGAATGGACCATTAGGGGCAATTCCAGTGAGATCCCGGGAAGAAAAAAGGAGAGCTGGGGAGAAAACTTCTGTCTTAGAGGACACCTTAGTAATCCTGAATGAAGTGTTGGTGGGAATATGGATGATAAAGGTCCTTCTGATGAGGCCTCAGACAGAAATGAGGAAAGCGCCACTGGAAACCAGAAGGTGGTGACCTCGGTATGAAGTGGCTGAGAACCTGGCTGAACTGTGTTTATGCTCCAGTATTCTGTGGAGGTAGAACTTGTAAGCAATGGAGTTTAACGAAGCCATGTCTAGGTGAAGTGTTGAAGGTGAGGCTTGACTTCTGCTGACAGCTTATAGTAAAACATGAGAAGAGAAAAATGATTTAAGGGTGGAATTATTAAGCCAAAAGGAAGTGGGACTCTATGGGTTGGAAAATTCTTAGTCCATTTGTATTGCAAAAAAATGAGAAAATTTAAGAGTAGATCAAGCGAGGACTTCCCTTGTGGTCCAGTGGTTAGGAACCCACCTTCCAATGCCGGGGACACAGGTTTGATCCCCGGTCAGGGAACTAAGATCCCGTGTGTCGCAGAGCAGCTGGGCCTGTGTGCCCTGAAGCCCTCACCCCGTCTAGAGAGCCCTCGCACCACAGCTAAAGAAGTCCATGAGCAGCAGCAAAGACCCAGCCAGCCAGCCAAAAGCAAGAGCGTGGGCCAAGTGACGACTTGGTAAGGAGAGTATGGTGGGCCAGCGATCGCACCAGGGGCCAGAAGCGACTCTCCAAGACAAAGGAAGGGCGGCCCCAAAGGCGCCCGAGGTCACCAGGGCTGCCGTCCCGCTGCAGAGCCTGAGCGCAGGGCTCCTGAAGAGTGGTCTCAAAGGACGCAGGTTCAGGCAGAGTCAAGATGCCCTCTGCCCGTGCCTTGAGGTGGGGCCAAGACAGAGCTGCTGCAGGCTCTGGGCCCAGCAGACCCGAGGGACATGGCTGCTGCCCCCTCGGTTTCGAAACACAGAGCCACGGGCACAGGACCCAGGCCGGCAGCCACGGGCATGGGGCTCTGGCCCAGGTGAGCCGCAGCGTCCAGGCGGGGAGTGGCCACGGGGTCTCCCTGCTCAGCTGCGGGGCTGCGGTCCTCCCAGCGAGCCTGGAAGATGGCGCTTCAAGCCCAAGAGGACCGTTCTTTCACCTCAAGGTTTCAGGTGTTTGCACTGTCAGCTTGAGATCTACTTGAGACCGATCGGTCCTTCTCTCCCACTTCTCCCTTTAGGAATGGGAATGTATGTCCCATGCCCCTTCTTTTGCTGTAGTTTGGAAGTTTGGTTTCATAATATGTTTGGTTTCACGGGAGGGAACTTGCCTTGGTTAAGCCATATCTTAATTCTCACCGGTATTTAATTTTAGCTGAGACTTTGGACTTAGACTTTAAAGTTGATGCTGTAACAAGAAAGAACTTTTGGGGACGACTAGGATAGAGAGGATGTATTTCTCATATGAAAAGGAAATGAATTTGGGAGGGAGCAAGGATGGAAATTAATGTCNCTTAATTCTCACCGGTATTTAATTTTAGCTGAGACTTTGGACTTAGACTTTAAAGTTGATGCTGTAACAAGAAAGAACTTTTGGGGACGACTAGGATAGAGAGGATGTATTTCTCATATGAAAAGGAAATGAATTTGGGAGGGAGCAAGGATGGAAATTAATGTCAAATAGATGGGGAAACAGTGGAAACAGTGTCAGACTTTCTTTTTCTGGGCTCCAAAATCACTGCAGATGGTAACTGCAGCCATGAAATTAAAAGATGCTTGCTCTTTGGAAGAAAAGTTATGACCAACCTACACATCATATTAAAAAGCAGAGACAGTACTTTGCCAACAGAGGTCCGTCTAATCAAAGCTATGGCTTTTCCAGTAGTCATGATGGATAGTTGGACTGTCAAGAAATCTCAGCACTGAAGAATTGATGCTTTTGAACTGTGGTGTTGGAGAAGACTCTTAAGAGTCCCTTGGACTGTAAGGAGATCCAACCAGTCGATCCTAAAGGAAATCAATCCTGAATATTTGTTGGAAGGACTGATGGTGAAGCTGAAGCTCCAGTACTTTGGCCACCTGATGCAAAGAACTGACTCATTTGAAAAGACCCTGATGCTGGGGAAGATTGAAGGCGGGAGGAGAAGGGAACAACAGAGGATGAGATGGCTGGATGGCATCACTGACTATGAGTTTGAGTAAGCTCTGGGAGTTGGTGATGGACAGGGAAGCCTGGAGTCCTGCAATCCATGGGGTCACAAAGAGTCAGACACGGCTGAGTGACTGAACTGAAGGATGGAAATTAATTAATTTTCATATGATGGAAATTAATCTCCAATGTGATTATATTTGGAGGTGTGGGCTTCGGGTGGTAAATTATAACATGAGAACCATGCCAACATGAATGGGGTTAACAATCTTATAAAAGAGACTTCAGAGGCCTCCCTGGCTCCTTCTGCCATTTAAAGACACAGCGAGATGTAAGCCAGAAAGTGGGCTCTTACTGGACTCTGAACCTCCTGGAACCTTGATCTTGGAGTTGCCAGCCTGCAGAGCTCCAAGAAATAAGCTTCTGCTGTCTCCGGTCTGTTTTGTTTTGTGTTTTTTAAACAGAAGCCTAAAAGGGCTAAGACATTAGGCTAGGAAATTTAATAGAAGCTGAAAAGGGCTAAGACATTAGGCTAGGAAATTTAATAGAAGCCGAAAAGGGCTAAGACATTAGGCTAGAAAATTTAATAGAAGCCGAAAAGGGCTAAGACATTAGATTAGGAAATTTAATAGAAGCTGAAAAGGGCTAAAACATTAGGCTAGGAAATTTAATAGAAGCCGAAAAGGGCTAAGACATTAGGCTAGGAAATTTGGACTTTCCATATAGGCTCCCCTGGTGACTCAGACGGTGAAGAATCTGCCTGCAGTGACGGGGACTCAGGTTTGATGCCTGGGTTGGGAAGATCCCCTGGAGAAGGGAATGGTAACCCACTCCTGTTCTTGCCTGGAGAATTCCATGGACAGAGGAACCTGGCGGGCTTCAGTGCATGCGATCGCAGAGAGTCAGACACTACTGAGCTAGTAACCCTTTCAGTTTCATTACAGACAAGTAAGATCTATTGACGGTCTTTAAACAGCTAAGTGACAGCATTTGATATGGCCTGTAGCCAGTGCTTCCCATTCCTTACAACTTATTTTCATTTGAGAGGAGTTGTCATTACAGACCAGTCTTCTGGGTTTTGTCAGGCTGTGCCCTTTTCTGAGGTCATCTACAGACTCAGAGAGACTGCTGTTTCTATTTGATGAAGCAATTGGACCTCTAAGTGATTAAACGGCTAACTGTGGTCACCCAGTGGACGGAGGACAGGCTGAAAATGCGGCTCTCCACACTCTCACGTTGTCACTCCCCACTCTTCCAATTTGTCCTCATACCTGCACGCCATCCTTGTTGGAGGGCATTTATGTGAAGATGAATGGTGCTTTAAGGGAGATGTCTGAATTTTTACTATTCCCAAACTTCTATTTCGTTTGAATTATGATTCATTCGTTTGTTAAAAGAGCAGTTTGGAGCCATGAATTATAGTTTATCTAGCTTTATTTAAGTGCTTTGATTTTAATAAGTTCACTCATCCCTAATGTGGAGAAGGCAATGGCAACCCACTTGGTACTCTTGCCTGGAAAATCCCATGGACGGAGGAGCCTGGTAGGCTCCAGTCCTTGGGGTCATGAAGAGTCGGACACGACTGAGCAATTTCACTTTCCCTTTTCACTTTCATGCTTTGGAGAAGGAAATGGCAACCCACTCCAGTGTTCTTGCCTGGAGAATCCCAGGGACAGGGGAGCCTGGTGGGCTGCCGTCTGTGGGGTCACACAGGGTCGGACACGACTGAAACGACTTAGCAGCAGCAGCGGCAGCTGCCGCCGCCGCCACCTCCCCAGTGATGACTGAGGTTGCCAGGTGCTAAGCAAGGCTGCGAAGTCATACAGAGTGTTATGGCATCTGTATGAGGTTGTTATCCTTGTTTTATGACTTAAAGAGCTAGGTTCACAGAGGGATTTTAAGTGATCCACCCAGGGCCAAGAGCTGTTGACTTGTGAACTCGGGTTCGTGAGCTGAAGCAGGATTACAGGTCCTGTGCCTTCCTATCTAACCACCCTAACCTGTGCTTCCTTGTAAGACTACTTCGGTTACACCCTGCTTCAGAGTGGTTACGACTGAAGACTATAAGAAATGATGCTAAGGTACCGAGGTGGGCACAGTGGCGGGCACAGTGGCGGGCACAGTGGTGGGCACGGGAAATACTGAGCGTACACTTCCTTTTCCCCTTCTTGCGATCAGGGTGCATATTACGTAGATCTTTAAATCTTCCGCTGTGGCTGCATATTGGAGTGCATCACAAAGCTCTGTTTGTAGAATTAAACTGGACAATTACTCAGCGTGAGCAACTTGTTTCCATATTGCTCCCAGAGTTTTATAACCTTCTGTACTTGTACCAAGAAAAGAGCAATGCATCAGGTATTTGGGCTCAGATAATGAAAGTGTTACATATGAGTTGAAACTTTACATTTATACTCATTTATAATAAAAGATTCTCTGCAAACTAGGGTAAATTTAGTCCATGAAAACCCTATAGGGCAACATCATATTTAAGGGTAAACTAACATTTTTTTACCCTAAGATTGGGAACAAGGAATGGTTGTGTATGCTCAGCATTCAAAAACAGAAAAAATGTCCAGGAGGCTCGACACAGTTCAGTGAATCAAGAAAAATAAGGAATAAAATTTGTAAATAAAAGTGTCTTTACTGGGAAAATAGATGTCTATCTGGAAAAGTCTAGGAAATCAATAAAATAGCTACTAGAATTAGTAAGTTTTCTAAGGTCACAGCATACCAATTCTAAGAATGGACGTCTGGCAAGTAAAAATGTTAAATGCCATATAAAATAGCAAGAAAAAAACATGAAATACTTAGGGGCGAATTCAACACAATATGCATAAGATTTACACACTGAAAACTACAAACTGTTGCTCAGAGAAATGAAAGGAGACATAAGAAAATACAGACATATCACAGACACTGATAAGAAGACTAAATATTATGAGTAGGCAATTTTCTCCAGATCATTTATAGGTTCAACAGTTCAGTTCAGTTCAGTCGCTCAGTCGTGTCCAACTCTGCGACCCTATGAATCGCAGCACACCAGGCCTCCCTGTCCATCACCAACTCCCAGAGTTCACTCAGACTCACGCCCATTGAGTCAGTGATGCCATCCAGCCATCAACAGAGCTCCAATCAACATCCCAGGAAGATTTTTACAGGAACTGATAGTTTCTAAAGCAAATACGGAAATCTCGAACAGCTAGAACAGCCAGTAAGTATTTTGAAAAGAACGAACAAGACGTGCACTACTCGATTTAGGAATTTCTCTGGAGAGGTCACAGGAGGAAGGCAGAACGGGAAACTCCTGGGATCTATCTGCTCATCTACGCAGTAATCATGCTGGCAGAAACTGAAGTGGCCATTTTGAAACTCTGGAGTCTGTTTGGACACTTGACGCTTCCAAAGGACCTCCTGGCTGTTAACTGGCAAGCTGTGTCAGTCAGCCTCAGCCTTCAGGACAGCAGTGACCGCTCCCCTCTCACTCCCAGCCCCTGGTCGGAAGCTGGGAGACGACAGCCCGTGTCCCTGCTGTGACCTGCTGGAGTCGGGACGGGCAGAAGGACCTTGCCTCCCAAACACCAGGTTTCCGCGGTTTAACTGTAGGTCAGTGCGCAGTGCTTCTCGCCCCTGAGGTTCAAGTGCAGAGGCTGGGCGCCCTTGTTTCTGTCCGTATTGGCTGAGGCGGCTTTGAGGGAAGCTACGGCACCCCACTCCAGTGTTCTTGCCTGGAGAATCCCATGGACGGAGGAGCCTGGTGGGCTACAGTCCATGGGGTCACAAAGAGTCAGACACGACTGAGCGGCTTAACTTAACCCCATCTTCAACTACTTTTGTTTTGATTTGATGTTCAGGAACAATTATGTATGTGTGAGAATGTAGAAGCCCGCCATACAGGCCCAGGAAAAGATGCATGCTGAGAAAAGTCCTGAGAAGCTCTTAAGCTTTCATCTCAGGCTGTTCTCTGGCACAGAGATGCTCTATGGCGATAAAAACAAACAAGCCCTCTCCCTGAGAAAACCCAAAGGAAAAGGGAGAGCCTGATTTCGAGAGTTCATACATTATAAGATTCAGATGTCCGGTTTTCAATAAAATAAATCTCAAGGTCTACAAAGAAATAGAAAAATGCAGTTTACTCAGGGGTGGTGGTTGTTTAGTCACTAAGTCATGTCCGACTCTTGCAACCCTGTGGACTGTAGCCCGGCAGGCTCCTCTGCCTGTGGGGTTCTCCAGGCAAGAGTACTGGAGTGGGTTGCCAGTTCCTTCTTCAGGGATCTTCCCAACCAGGGATCAAGGCCCGGTCTCCTGCCTTGCAGGTGGATGGACTCCTTACTGACTGAGCTGACAAAATAAATGGGCAGAAATTGGACCTGAGGAAGTCCAGATATGCTGGACACAGACTTTAAAGCAACTCAAAGGCCCTGGAAGAGCTGGAGAAAATCACGTGTAAACATAGCAAAATGGTATATGAACAAAATGAAGATATAAATTATAAAACAGAACCAAAGTCATTTCTAGAGCTGAGAAATTTAATAAAAATGCACACCAGAGGGGTTCAGAAGCTGATCTGAGCAGGCGGGAGAAATAACCAATGAGCTTGAAGATAGGACAACTGAAATTATTGGGTCTGAGGAACAGAAAGAGGAAATAGTTGAGAGAAGTGAACAGCGCCTACGGGACCTGTGAGCTATGAGCAGGCGGACCAACACACGCGTCGCTGAGATCTCAGAAGAGGAAGAGGCAAAAGTAAGATTCAGAGAAATAACGACTGAAAATTTACCAAATCTGGTGAAGAATATTTGCCTACAAATCTAAGAAGCTCAGTGAACTTCAAACAGATAAATTCAAAGGGACTCACACCAAAGCACATTGTAAGGAAACTGTCGGAAGCCAGAAGCAGAGAATCTTCCGAGTCTCTGAAACAGCAAAAGCGCCTCATCACGTATGAGGAACCTGCAGCTAGATTACTAATTTCTTTCATATGTGAAATAGAGATGCTTTAATAGCTTAATTAAGATTAAGTTGTGTTAGGTGGTATAATGGTAACTAACATAGTGAACATTCAATAAATGTAAGCCACAGTGATCATTATAAATACATCGGTATCACTGCACTTCCCTGGTGGCTTAGAGGGTAAAGCATCTGCTTGGAATGCGGGGGACCCGGGTTTGATCCCTGGGCCAGAAAAATCCCCTGGAGAAAAAAATGGGTTGTTTCACAGAGCTTTCTGGCCCAGGTATAAGCGCCTCATGTTACAATAATATGAACCCCCGTTTAGTCTTGGTTTTCATATATTTTGACAGGGAGATAAGGAGTTATGTCTGAACAGAGGTGACTATGGATAGCAGACAGAGAAATGAAAAGCAACATGGTTTGTCTCCAAGCGTGGAGTGAACCACCAGTTTTAAGTTTGTCCCTCCTTGATCTTCCTAAACTTAGAAATTGTAATTCAGCCCCTGAGAATACAGCTCTGCTCCCTTAATAGGCTAGAGGTCGCCTTGACGTGTCCCAGGAGGAATCCATACTCACAAACATCACTGAACTCACCTCATTTGAATTTGCCCAGCAGTTGCTTCTGAAGGAGGCGATGGTCACAGCGATGCTGAGCTCTGCTATGCTGACAATCAGGAAGACCGACAGGATTCCCTGCAAATGAGGAAGATAGGCGTGCGGCATTTGGAGTGAAAGCCGTGCCATCTTAAAGATGCAGACCGAGGACCAGTTACCCGGTGGGACCAGGCCTGCGAAAGCCCATGTTTCAGAGGCATCTGGAACCGCCAGCGACTGAACCGCTTTCATCCCGTGTATGACTTTCTGATAGGCAGGGATCGTGAACTCCAGGCCTGTAGAGGCCCCAGCCAGCCATCTCAGATGGCGAGACAGGAGGGGAGAGAGGCGAGAACAGACATATCCCTTAGAGCCCGCCACTCAGTCCCGGCAATAGTCATCACGTGGGGATGTGGGGAGCCCGATGCCTCGTGCTCTCCTCTTTCCTAAGCCAGCCGTATGCACACACTGTTAATGTGAAGCTTTCCCGTTATTTGTTCCCTTCTGTGAACCAAAGGGAACATGCTTTGGGTTTGGCGTAGCCTGTGGATTGCCATTGTGCACACTCTGCTTTAAGGTGATGTTTAGTTGCCTTAAAGCAGGGAGAGGTGGCAGGGAATAGCATGGTGTCCAAAAAGTTTCGCCTTTGGAAACAAGGAGAGCTGACTGCAGTTGGGTCCAATGTTACACTTACCCGTGGACAAGAGTCTGTCTAAATTTTGATTTCCCTGCAACACAGCCAAAAGTTTGAATATTCTTTTTCTTTTCCAGAAAACCACAATATATGCAGTGGAAAGGCTAACCACGCCAGTATTCTGGCCTGGAGAATTCCATGGACTGTGTAGTCCATGGGGTTGCAAAGAGCTGGACGCGACTGAGTGACTTTCACTTTCACTGTGAATGTACCAGCTTCAGCTGGTGAACAAGATGGTCTGACCTTGGTCTTTGTGGAACTTCCATCATTGTAAGGGAGGCAGACAGTGACAGATAACTCGGCGATTATCTGCTTCACCGAATTTATGACAGGTGCTATGAAAAAACACTGGGGGCTAGGTGCTGCTGTTAATATGACGGGAGACCTGCCTGGGATGGTCGGAGGCGTGATCAGGACGGACCGCCTTAAAGACATGATGTTTGAGATTACAGAATGAGGAGGAGTTCAGCGGGTGGGTGGGAAAAGACAGGAGCTGGGCCGGGGAATCTTTGAAGAAGGAAAAGGTGGTTTAGAAAGCTGAAGAGTTCTAGAGGTGGAAGGGGTGCATGCAGTGAGGATAAAGGCCTGAAGTAACGCTAGAAAGTTAGGCCAGACAGACGTGTTAGAGTCTTATAACCTTTTAAAGTGTGGGTCTAAATTCTGTGTTTGACAGGAAGCCACTGAGTAATTCTGTTCAGCTGTGCGTTTTTAAGTGACGACTTTAGCTGCAGGGTAGACAATGGCTTGGTGTTTGGGGCAGAAGTCAGTCCAAGAGATGTGTAAAGCCCACTGTTCCTGGATCTTTTCAGTTTGTTTTAGACCTCTGGGTTGTGTTCAACAAGGAATTGTGGAGTGACATACACGGGAGGCCTTGGAACAGTCTCCTGGACTCTGAATGCAGGAGCTAATCCTGCTAATCCTCTGACGCACATCTGTGCCGCGCAGGAGCAGAGTTCCGCTCATCTGGGGATTTAACCTCAGAAGACAGTTTCTTCCTGGTATTTGCTAACGTAATGCACAGCGGTGGCCTCCTGGCTACCAGGAAAAGGGATAAGGCTAATAATGGATCGTCACTTTCTTGGTCCAATAGGATTTTGCCTCTTACATTGTTTTCTGACTTTCCTTAGTAACCTTTTATGAGTCTAATTCTATAATTTATTTTGGAACATATCAGAGTGTACTAGGCTCACTTTAATGGGTAATCACGAGGATTAAACAAGACCTTGTATTCAGTAACTGATAGCTGTTTTCCTTCTTTATCGGAGGAGACAATTTCCCATGTTCCCACTTCACTTCTCTCCATCCAAGTCAACTCTCATTAGCATTTAAGGACAAAAGCCTTCAATATTTGACTGATTGGAATTGAATGAAAGCCCAGGATTTGCTTAGAGAGTAGATATAAAGGCCTTTCGGAATTGCTGACATGCATAAAAATAATCTCATTGAATACTTATTAGATTAATACTTAAAATATCCCTATGTTTTCTGGTAAAGAAAATGCGATTCATCTCTTGTAACGTGTAAAACTCTATATATAATGATTTAATAATGTATATATTATATAATGATTATAATAAATATTTCTAAAATTATTTAAAAACACTTTATTAAGTGCTTTAGACACTTTCTCTAACTATATTTAGCATTAACTGAGCAAACTTTTTCATGCAAAGATGGGCTCGATAAAGGACAGAAATGATGTGGACCTAACAGAAGCAGAAGATATTAAGAAGAGGTGGCAAGAATACACAGAAGAACTGTACAAAAAAGAGTTTCATGACCCAGATAATCACGATGGTGTGATCACTCACCTAGAACCAGACATCCTGGNCAGGAGGAGAAGGGGACGACAGAGGATGAGATGGCTGGATGGCATCACGGACTCAATGGACGTGAGTTTAAGTGAACCAGGAGTTGGTGATGGACAGGGAGGCCTGGCGTTATGCGATTCATGGGATCGCAAAGAGTCGGACACGACTGAGCGACTGAACTGAACTGAGCAAACTTTTCAGATCATTCTATTCCTTAATAAGACTGATAAGGTAAAATTGAATACTAATGGGAAGAGCTAAGACCTACTGGCCCCTTACACCGAGCCTAGTCACGCTCCAGGGTAAGTGACCGTCCCAGTGCACCAGCGGGCAATCTTATCGTCTTCCTTTGTCAAATGAGGAAAGTGGAGGCTTGGGGAAGACGTAATACTAGGCTGAGGTCACAAGCGTATCAGTGACAGAACCAGGGGTCAAGTCCGGACTCCGTGGCTGCTGAGTCACACTGGCTTTTCTCAGCAGCGCGCTCAGATGCTGAGGCAGCCTCGGTTATAGGAGTCCAGACAAAGGAGCCGATGCGTCCCAAGCATCGTTCACACAAGATGGTACGGACTCATGGCCCAGAAGGAAGCCACTCACATTGTAAAGGACTCTGCCTATCACGCAGATTCCCTCGAGGGAAGGCCCTTGGCAGTGCTCGTGTTGGTGTCCGTAGCTGATGATGGTGAAGACGATTCCAGCCGCTGCGACCACGGAGCTGATGACGTTCAGGCCCGTGACACCTTGTCCCTGGAAAATAGTCAGAAAAATAACAACAAAATAAACAAACACTTTGAAAGAATTTCCTGGTGCTTTTATCTTTCCAGATAACTCTCAGGGAGGAGCTGGTCCATCAGTATCCTGAATTCATCAAAGTCATAAGCCAGGCCAAGTTTTAGAACGAGCCAGGGAGCTAAGAACAGGGGAGGCAATGGCCCCCCACTCCAGCGCTCTTGCCTGGAAAATCCCATGGACGGAGGAGCCTGGTGGGCTGTAGTCCATGGGGTCGCGAAGAGTCGGACACGACTGAGCGACTTCCCTTTCCCTTTTCACTTTCATGCGTTGGAGAAGGAAATGGCAACCCACTCCAGTGTTCTTGTCTGGAGAATCCTAGGGACGGGGGAGCCTGGTGGGCTGCTGCCTCCGGGGTTGCACAGAGTCGGACACGACTGACGCGACTCAGCAGCAGCGGAAGCGGCAGGGAGTTGAGGAAGCAACCCGGGAAAGCAGGGGCGCTCCGTGGCCGTGTGCACGCTCAGCTGGGTCCCACTCTTTGCGGCCCCGAGGACTGTAGCCCAGCAGACTCCTCTGTCCATGGGGTTTTTCCAGGCAAGGTCACGGGAATGGGTTGCTCTTTCCTGTTCCAGGGCGTCTCCCTGACCCAGGGATCGAACCTGCGTGGCTTGTGTCTCCTGCAGTGGCAGGCGGATTCTTCGCCACCGCACCATGTAGGAAACCCCTGGGGTGCTCTGTGGTTAGTGCTAAAGAGAATGTTCTTTTCATCCTAAGGTGTCATCTTGCATAATCTGTAAGCAAAACTGTGTTTTAGAGGGTGTCCTGGCCTTGTAATTAGAATGGATTTGTCAGTCCTAGTGAACTAGGGCCCTATACATATCAACAGATCCCTTGTAATTTCCATTTCTGCTTTTACGAGTGAGTTGGTGTCACCTAACTTTAGGGCGTATCTGCTCGTTGATTTCAATAGGCATTTCATGTAGGTCAGCTACGTGTCAGGTGCCGCAGGAAGCCAATGTTTCACAAAGGTGAACACGGAAGATGAGGTCCTGCCTTCACGTGGCTCACATCACCCCCTCGAGGGTTCAAACTGTGGGCAGCCAAATCAATAACATCTTTACAGATAGCAGTGAACCTGGACTGAGATTTAATGGTTTCCTTCCTTTTGCTCTCTCTTTTTGAACCTCCAAGCTATTAAAAGCTCAGATAGCCCCACCAATGTCCTATTCCCTTTACTTCCTTTTTTTAAAAAAAATTTTGTTTTGCTTTGTTGTATAACTCTTGAGTTCCTTTGACGGAAGAGAGGCGTCATTCATTACCTAATCCCAGCATGGACAGTCCTCTTTTAAAAGAAAAACAGAAAGTCTCTTATCTCAGTTCCATGGATGATTACTATGCTCAACTGTGTTACGTCTGTTGGGGTGGGAAGTGCAGAGATACATTTATACATTTACACACCCTGTCCCATCCGGGAGGACTTGTGACTCTCTGTGGCATAACTTGGAAGCACACCCATGATTTTAATGTTTGCCCCAAACATAGATCTTTTTCTGCCCACAGGGATTTTGGCAGAAAATACCCAGGGGCACACAGATATACCATCTGGTTCAGCCCTAAGTCTTTTGGTCCCTTCAAGGCTCTGTTTGGGCTCCCAGAGGACACTTCATGGACTAACAACCCCTCGGGTGAATTCTGCTTTACAGTTTACAAAGAGCACGCATGGCCTTAGTCTCCTCTCATTTTCATGACAGTTTTACCATGTCGGCAAACCCCCTTTTATCCCCACGTCACAGGTGAGTAGGATTCTGGGGTCAGGTGATTGTGAATTCGGAGGAAGTGCTTTGATGGAGCCAGATTGTACCCTGCCCAGGTTAGCACTGCTGTTCCCGTGACGCAACGGTCTGCCTCCAGCTCAGTGAGTCGTGCGGAGGCCTGCCTCATCCTCGGTACACTCCTCAGCTCCAAGAGGAAGTCAGTGCAGAGAGAAGAATGACGGTGAGGCTTCATCTGCATTGTCTGTCTCTGGCTCCACAGGTAGAGAGACGGAGGCCTTCGTCCCCGCTAGAAGCCCCTGAGGTTTGTAGCTGTCTCTAGGGGTTATTGGCAGAGGACCGTACAGAAAGAGTAAAAATGGCTTTGAGAGAAGGTCTACTTCTCCAGGGCCTTAAAAAATCAGACTGGTTAGAAGGCATGTAAACATTTAAGTATCATTCTGTCTTATATATGGTATCTTACTAAAATAACCCTTCTGATTTGACACAGTGATGAGTGGCGGCCTGGATTCAGCCCTGGAATAATCAGCATCAATGCCAGACTCTTTCCTGAAGGCTCTGGGTGGACCCCCAAGAGAAGGCTCTGTCGTTGGGGGGTGTGTGTGTGTGTGTGTGTGTGTGTGTGTGTGTGCGCGTGCACGCGCTCAGTCACTCAGTTGTGTCTGACTCTTGTGACCCTATGGACTGCCCGCGAGGCTCCTCTGTCCATGGGATTCTCCAGGCAAGAATACTGGAGCGGCTGCCATTTCCTCCTCCAGGGGATCTTCCCGACCGAGGGCTCTAACCCACATCCCCTGCGCCGGCAAGCGGATTCTTTACCACTGCGCCGCCTGGGGAGCCCATTGTTGGGGTGGGGGTGTAATAACTGGCACCCTGGGACTAATTTTGGTTACAGTAGGGTTTGTACACCTTGACACAATAAATATTTGGAGCCAGATACTATTTTTTTTCCTTTACTATCCTTTGTATTTTAAAATGTTTAGAAACATCCCCGGTCTCTGCCCACCAGATGACAGGAGTACTCCTCACCCTGCCACCCCCTGGTTGTGACAGTCAGAAAGGTCCTCAGCGTGGAGCTTTCCTGGCGGTCCACGGCAGGGGGCGTGGGTTCCATCCCTGGTCAGGAACTAAATTCCTGCTCTCTGCACTTGGCAGCCAGGGAAAAAAAAATAAAGTGCCTTCAGGCTTTGCCTAATATTCCTGGGGGTGGAGCTGGGGGAGGCACAAAATTCCTCCCAGTTAAGCACTGTTGAATTAGAGGAATGTAAACTGATCTTTACTAAGCAGCCCCTTTGGTTGATTTGGCCAAGGCAATGGCACCTGGGGGAAGGGTGCAAGACTCACGCTGGCTGCCAGATAGCAGGGACCTGAACTGTACATTTGACGCACAAAGACCTTCCTGGAAGGTCCTTTGTTACTCAAGGCCTCCTGCCCAAAGGTGATCTAAAAAGTGACTTACCATACACTTGTCATTGCTGTTGGCTCCTGTGAGGTACCCCGTGACAGTGAACTGTGAAGCAGAAAAGAGGAAAGTCAACGGCGGTGACGTGTTTGACCGCCCTAAGGATAACTTCCTTTGGAGATTGTATCGTACCACCATGCCCGTAACCCTCCCAGACCTTCCCGCGTCTGGTCTCTTCCATCAGGAAAGGACGATGGGCCCTGGCGTAAGAAAAAGCCCTGTGCTGGCCATGCTTGGCACTCAACAAGGGCTCTGCCAGCGTAAGGCCCAAAAGGTACCACCCCACTGGGCTCCAGAGGAAAGACAGCCTTGGGCTCTGGGCCTGAAACAGTGAAGGTGAGCTCTTCCTGCTCTGAGTGAGGGGCCTGGAATCCACTGTCATCTCACCTACTTATTCATATGAAACACAAAGAGCCTAGCTGTTGTTTAGCTGCTCAGTCGTGTCCGACTCTTTGTGACTCCATGGACTGTAGCCCGCCAGGCTCCTCTCCCCATGGGATCCTCCAGGCCAGAATATTGGATGGGTCGCCACTTCCTTCTCCAGGGGATCTTTCCAACCCAGGGACTGAACCCACGTCTCCTGGAGAAGAGGGCATCAGAGGATGAGATGGCTGGATGGCATCACCGAGGCAATGGGTGTAACCTCGGGCAAACTGCAAGAGGCAGTGAGGGACAGGGCGGCCTGGCGTGCTGCGGTCCACAGGGTCGCAGAGTTGGACACGCCTGGGCGGCTGGACAGCAGCAACTTCCGCGTTGCGGGTGGATCCTTTACCACTGAACTCCCAGGAAGCACAGAGAGCCTAGAACCACACAGAAACAAGGAGACCTGTGTCCCCCAGGGTGGGGTCCATATTTTTCTGATGTTCCAATAATGAGAGCCTCTGCGATGGGAATTGGGTTTCCACTTTGGGGATACTGGGCCGTGGAGTCAAGGGCCTTGAGAAGACATGTAGGGATCGGAATGCCACCTCTGACCCCTCCTTCAGCCTCACCTCCCCGCTCGGCTCACCGATCGGGCTAGCTCTACTCCCAGGTCACTCTCGAAGCCGTCCACCTTCATCTTTGCTGCTGCCCAGAGAGTTCTGGAATCTGCAGCCTCCCAGCTGACCCTCCCAGATCTGCTCTTACCATCCTTGGGCTCATTACCCACTCAGGGGACATAGTATTTTAGAGGTAACAAGGCTTCAGATCTTGCTAACCTTGCTCTGGTATTAACCTCCACATTCTTTTTACGGCCACAGGGACTGGCCCGGCCTGCATCCAGTCTACGTTTTTGGCCTCATTTTATGCCACTGCAAAGATTCATCGGTCTTCTTTCTGTTGATCTTGCCCACATCCAGCCCTCTGCTCACGCTTCACTGTTGCCGAGAGCGAGCTTTCTCTCTACGCGGTGAACACCCGTGTGCAGGGCACTTTCCTGACCTCCCAGCACAGGCGAGTTTCCCATTAAATCTTCACCGGACACCTGGAACTCCTCAGTGTGCGTAGCACGGATGTAATAACGTGCCTGCGAGCTACTTTCACGTTTCATTTATAGCCTATCTGTTAGATGCTGAACCCTGTCTATTTCTAAGAGCGGTTCATCACTTCTCTCAGAAACGGCCTTGTCCACCAGCACTCTGGGCACCTAGGACCCTCCTGCAGATGTAGGATGGGCGCTCAGTAAATATCTTTTCCATGAAGAGTAGAGTTTTAAAAAGTAAGGTGCCAGACCCTCACTGTCATTCACACGTGCCGATCACACAGCATCACACCGGGAATGTCCCCTCGTGGCGTGGGGAGTGAGGGGCTGGTCTGCCTGGCTCTCTGCACGTGCGCTTTGAAAGTCATGTTCTGTCTCGTGTTATTGACATTTTGGAAATGAAAGCCAGCAGTACTACCAGGTGGCTCACAAAAGGCGAGGCGTGTTTACTCATCAAAAGAGGACAGGCTTTATTAGAGACAGTCGTCTCTTTTCTTCATCATTTCAGCCATTTGGTCACTGAGCAATTCATTCATTCACGCCTGCTATGCAGCAAGCGTGGTTCTGAGGCCTGAGAATGTAACGACTACCACAGGCAACACTCTTGCCCTCTTGGGACTGTAGGTTTCAGTGGCGGAAGCTCTATGAGTCTGCCCTTAAATATGACGGCATAAGATCAGCAACCAAGGCTGTGGGGATTGGGCACATAGCTCTGCACGAGGAATCGTGCTTATGCCTCTTTTATTAACTGGATGAATGACATTCATAAAACTGTCTCTGGGCGTAATGAAGCAGTTGAACCATAACGATGTACTGAAATTCTCCTTGAGCTTTGAGAGGCTGTGATTGTGGGTGTTAGCCAGGCAGGCTTAAATTACTGCCCACTCCCAGATCCCATTTTCTTATTTGCAAAGGGAAAAATAGGGTGCATGCCCATCTGATCTCCCAGATTGGTGGTAAGGAGCAAATGCCTTACTATACACTCGAGGGCTGGGAAACTTTTCAACACAGTACACCTACGGGCAGTTACACCGTGAGGATGGTGGTACTGCCATGACCCGAATGGAATCAGTTCTTTTCCCCTGGAGGGGACTGGCTATCTGCATGGCTATCCCACCTGCATGGGATTCGTTGTCTCAGGACTGAAGTCAATTCAAACCAGTCTTTATGGTAATTCCTCCAAAGCTCCTAACAGTACTCACAATAAATGCTCCCCAGAATGGATATCCTGTCAAGAAAACCAGGGGGAATCTTTGGGCGAAGTTGAAGTAATTCAGTGCAAATATAGCCCCGATGCCGGCGATGATCACGGCAAGCAGGACCTGGGCAGCCTGTGAAGAGAAGAACGGCCGGTGAGGCCAGCTGCCCGGGCTCTCTGGAGCCTCCCGGGCGCGTGGGCATCGCCACGAGACCGTGGCGCCCCCCTGCCTGCGTGCCTTCCCCTCCTGTTCACCCACCACGCCGGTTTCCAGGAGGCTCAGCGGCCTCCCTCCGCTCACTCCCCGGTGTCCGTGTCCGAGCCCTTCATGCTCGCCCTTCCCTGCTGACAGAGTCTGAGCATGGGTCCGACCCTCCCTCTCACTTGCGGTCCCTGCCTTTTCAGCACCAGGGACCAGATTCGTGGAAGACAGTTCTTCCCCAGCCGGGCGGGGTGGGGGGAGCTGGGGAGTTCGGTTCGGGGATGGTTCTCGGAAGAGGCGTGGCACCTCGATCCCTCACGGCGCGGTTCACAGACGCCTGCACACTCTGATGAGACTAGCGCTGCTGCCGATCCGACAGGCGGTGCCTGAGCAGCGGGGCTGCTGCGAACACAGGGGAAGCTTCGCCTGCCCGCCGGCCCGGGACTCACTGCCCGCCCTGCGCCCGTTCCTTGCAAATCATGGGCTGCTATGGACCCCTGCCCTAGACGGCAAGCTGCTCGGGGAGGCCGATTCCAAACTACTCACCCTGACATTTTTTCCCCTTCTGTAGAACCAGCCTCCTGTTACCATCCTCATCCCAACACACACACACACACACACTTTCCACATTAAATATAGCCTTTGAGAATTATGGCAACCACTCCAGTACTCTTGCCTGGAAAATCCCATGGACAGAGGAGCCTGGTGGGCTACAGTCCATGGGGTCGCGAACAGTCAGACACGACTGAGCGACTTCACTTTCACTTTCTTTTCTCTCTTTCTTTTTTGAGAATTATAGCCTCAGTCTGGCGCTCTGAAAGTATATGAAGTTCCCTGAGCTGGAGCAGAGGAGTTGGGGTGAGGTCATGAGCGCCAAAGAATCAATGCTTTTGAACTGTGGTGTTGGAGAAGACTCTTGAGGGTCCCTTGGACTGCAAGGAGATCCAACCAGTCCATTCTGAAGGAGATTGGCCCTGGGATTTCTTTGGAAGGAATGATGCTGAAGCTGAAGCTCCAGTACTTTGGCCATCTCATGCAAACAGTTGACTCATTAGAAAAGACTCTGATGCTGGGAGGGATTGGGGGCAGGAGGAGAAGGGGACAACAGAGTATGAGATGGCTGGATGGCATCACTGACTCGATGGGCGTGAGTCTGAATGAACTCCGGGAGTTGGTGATGGACATGGAGGCCTGGCATGCTGCGATTCATGGATCGCAAAGAGTTGGACACGACTGAGCGACTGGACTGAGCTGAACCATGTCTCACCTCTTGATTCGAAGGCCTGTCCAGAGCCAAGAGTGACCCCGTGGGCCCCTCAGCCCATTAAGGGACTCAGGGAGAGGGGAGCGTGGTGGTCCCTGGGGGTCTGCGGCTTTCCTCAGCGCAGAGCGTTTCCGCTCCCTCTCTGGCGTCTGGGTTCCCTCAGGCCACACGTCTATGGCCCTGGGTCACAGGCGTCCCCGTAGTGTTCTGGCTCTTGTACTAAGGATGGGGGCTGTGCACACAGCTTTGCTCTAGTCTATTTATGGGAGATTGTGTGTGTGTGTGTGTGTCAACACTGCAGCTCACCGTGAGCTTTGAGGGTGGTTTTGAAAGAGCTCCCAGTGCCCAGAGCAACACAAAGGCAACATTCAACTTCACGTCCGAAGGCCTGTAGCTCCATGAGAGGTGCTCCCACAGCCCAAGGTCGCTCCCTGAACAAGACATTTAGAGAAGCAGCGCGGCTTTCCTCCGTCCCCCATGCTGGGATTCAGAGACGACCACTAGCTCCTCCTGAGACAGGCCAGGGACTCCCCAGAGCTAGTGGTCTTATTCGTGACAGTTGAGCATTCTGTTTCTCAGTTCAATAAGCCCTCAGAAGCATTGCTGAGACATGAGCAAACCCTGCATGTTTCTGAACAGAACTTTATTTCCCGTGTTGATCAAAAGGTAGCAGCATTTTGTGACAACCGAGAGGAGTGGGGGGGGGGGGTTCCAGGAGGGAGGGGACACGCGTGCACGAAAGGCTGATTCGCGTCACTGTGGGACAGTGAAAGCAGCGCAGTCGTGTCCGGCTCTTTCCAACCCCACAGACTACACACTCCGTGGGATTCTCCAGGCCAGAACACTGGAGCGGGTAGCCTTTCCCTTCTCCAGGGGGATCTTCCCAACCCAGGGATCAAACTCAGGTCCTCTGCATTGCAGGGCGTATGGCAGAGGCTGGCACAATATTGTAAAGCAATTACCCTTCACTTAAAAATCAATAACTACTTTGTCAACAAAGGTCCGTCTAGTGAAGGCTATGGTTTTTCCAGTGGTCATGCATGGATGTGAGAGTTGGACTATAAAGAAAGCTGAGCACCGAAGAATTGATGCTTTTCAACTGTGGTGTTGGAGAAGACTCTTGAGAGTCCCTTGAACTGCAAGGCAACCTAACCAGTCCATCCTAAAGGAAATCAGTCCTGAATATTCATTGGAAGGGCTGATGCTGAAGCTGAAGCTCCAAAACTTTGGCTACCTGATCCAAAGAGCTGACTCATTGGAAAAGACACTGACGCTAGGAAAGATTGAAGGTCGGAGGAGAAGGGGACAACAGAGGATGAGATGGTTGGATGGCATCACCGACTCAATGGACATGGGTTTGGGTGGACTCCGGGAGTTGGTGATGGACAGGGAGGCCTAGCGTGCTGTGGTTCATGGGGTCACAAAGAATCGGACACAACTGGGCAACTGAACTGAGTTGAAATAATTTGTAAAATGTAGGGAAGTGGTCTTGTAGGCTACATGTTAGCTCTTTTACTGAATATCCGATTATATGTACATGCTTGTGACTTAGGAGGCTGCAGGGACTTCTCTGGTAGTTCACTGGTTAAGACTCTTCCTTGCAATGCAGGGGAGGCAGGTCCAGTCCCTGGTCAGGGAATTAAGATCCCACCTGCCGAGGAGCAACTAAGCCCACGAGCCACAACTCAAGATTCCATGCGCCACAAGAAGATCCCGCCTCCTGAAACTAGGACCTGAGGCAGCCAAACAGTAACAGATAAAGGAATAAATAGACAGGCCATCTCTTCTTAAAGTCATAAAAAAGGAGGATGTATCTTAGATGACAGATGAGGGAAACTGAGGGGATCAACGTCCTTTCTGAAAAGCATCTCTGCAAACATACTTGGAGAAATAACATAGTGTCCTTTCCAAGAAGGCCCATGAGTGAGAGAGGACTTACCCCCAGAACTTTCGGCTCTCCCTTCAGGAATTCCAGCAGAGAACTGTGAGGCCCATAGGGAAGAGCCGCCAGTACAGTTTCATTTGGTTGTACACTGAGGACGTGGGCTGACCTTTTGACCTCAGATGATGATTCCATGGTTCAGTGGCAAAACTCTATGGAAAAGGATGGGTGAGTAACCTCTGCAGCCAAAATCGTGGTCCGCCATCAGTCTCACATGGAGTCCTTGGCAATGAGTGCTTAGCGATCACCCAGCACTGGAGCCACAGAACCGCAGTCATTGAGTCACAGAGTCCCAGAATTCTAGAGCATCTTCTGTCTTCCTGGTGAAGGAGCCAGGTACCCGGAAGACTTGCTTTGTTGTCCACTCGTTTGTAAACAGATGGTCAGCACAAAATAAATGGGAGGTGTACCAACATCTCCCAGTGCCTATGTCCACGGGCTAGAAAGGAGCTCAGTGACGAAACGCCCACGATGTTCCTGGCACTGTGGGAGGGGCTCTGTTTTAACCTGCATTCACATTGACTCTTCCAACATTTCTAGCACACTGAAAAGGAGGTGCAGAAGGTTAAGTTGCTCAAGGCCACATGCAGAGGGGCGGGGAAGGAGTCAGACTCTGCCTGTCGTCTCCAAAATCTGCGTCAGCCCACGCTGCCGCCCTCTTTCGAGAGGAGCTTCCCACTTGCAGTTGACTAATTGTCTCACTACTGTTTGACCATTTTTCTTTCCAGCATGAAAATCAGCACATAAAGGTATTGGACCAGACGTAGTTGCCACTTTAATAGAGTATAATTCTAGCTTTCAAAAAGACAGGTAAGATGAGGTCAAGCGAGAGTCTTCCTGGTTAATTAAAGCCATGCAAATGCGATGAAAGCAATATGAAATTCCGCATGGAAGCGTGCTTTCCGTGTCCGTATGTCGTGCGTGAAAATCACTCAGTCGCGTCTGACTCTTTGCAACCCCACGGACTGTAGCCTTCCAGGCGCCTCTGTCTGTGGAATTCTCCAGGCCAGAGTACTGGAGTGGGTAGCCATTCCCTTCTCTGGGGGGTCTTCCCAACCCAGGGATCGAAGCCAGGTCTCCCGCATTGCAGGCGGATTCTTGACCATCTGAGCCAGCAGGGAAGCCCCCTTTCTTATTTTAATTTTGAAAAAATGTTAATTCCTTTTCTTACTTATTTTTGGCTGTGCTGGCTCTTTGCCCTTTTGCGGTGAATGGGCTTCTCACTGTGATGCTTCTCTTCTTGTGGAGCACCAGCTCTCGAGCGAACAGCTTCAGTGGCTACGGCACGCGGGCTCAGTAGTTGGGGCTCTCGGGCTCGAGAGCACGGCTCGGCAGCTGCGGCGCGTGGGCCCACTTGTTCCCTGTGGCTCGTGGGAGCTTCCTGGATCAGGGGTTGAACTCTTGCTCCTGCTTTGGCAGGTGGGCTCTTTACCACCGAGCCCCCGGGAGCCCTGTTTTCCGTGTTACTCCTTGCTACTCTCATATTTGCTGTGATTTAAACAGTTAAACCATGAAGCAAATCGTTTCACAAAACCTCCCATAATGTTCGAATATCATCTTGAGCATTTCCTAGTTTGTGGCAACCATGCATAGCAGGGTTTCTTACCCTTGACATTACTGGCATTTGGGCCTGAAGATTCTTTGCCACAGAAAGTTGTTCTGTGCTTTGTAGCATCTCCCAGGGCTGCAGATTAGAGGATGCCTTCAGCTCCTTGCCTACTCAGTGAGGCTGCTAACGTACTTTAGCAAGGAGACTCTCACTGGAGTTGGCTAAGATCAGAAGGGTCGGAGAGTTTGTGATAAGGATCTGAGTGTGTGTGACTCCACCAGTGATTCTGGGTCAAGTCTCTGAGGAAGACGCATCTTTAGAAACTCAGGGCTGAGAACCTGGGCGTCTAACACGCATCATCAAGGTCTGCAGTGCCCTCCTGGGCTGGTTGAACCTTTCACGCCTTTTCTCGCCACAAGCTTCTCCGATCTTCCTGCTAGTGATTCTTGCTAACTGATTTCCCAAACTGAATGTGGCTATGAAGCAGAAAGGGAGGAGGCAAGACAGACTCCCAAATGCCTGACTCTAGAAACTGGGTGGGTGGCCACTCCAGTTTTGGAAGACAACCAGGCTAGGGGTTTGGGTGAGAGGTTAGAAATGAAAGGTGAAATGTCCTTCCCAATCCTCACATCAGTTTGCAATATTAACCTAGATAACGCTGAATATAATCCTCTAGATATTCTGAAGAAGCTTTCTATTAACAGTAGAAAGTAAACAAATAAGAAGTAGATCTGGGATAACATACAATTTTATTGCACTGCCTGGCTTATTGGGTGAAAAGAAATCTCAAAGTTTCTCCAGCCCCAATGTAAAATATTCACACACACAGACACACAGACACACACACACAGACACACACACACACACACACACACTTGAAAACATTCTGGTTCACTCTGCTGCACTCAGATCAAGAAAAACAGTATCTCCAGGAACTCGTAGGCCTTCTAGGCCCCCTTCCAGTTATTACCTGCAAGGTAACCACTATCCTAACACTCTCAATTAGTCGTGCTTCTGTTTAAACTGTACACGTGGAATCACACCTTGTGGGAGTCACCTACATGGCATGTAATTGTTGTGTGCTCACGTGTATTGGTGTATCATACTCCCTTGTTTGTGTGTGTTAGTTGCTCAGTTGTATCTTTTGTGACCCCCGGGACTGTAGCCCACCAGGCTCCTCTGTCCACGGGATTCTCCAGGCAAGAATGCTGGAGTTGGGCTGCCATTCCCTTCTCCAGGGGATCTTCCTGACCCAGGACCTGAACCTGGGCCTCCTGTGTTGCAAGCAGAGTCTTTACTGTCTGAGCCCCCCGGGAAGCCCCCCCCGTTGTTTGACGACACCACAGTTTTCATTTGCCTCTCCCACTCCCTGGCGTTTGGGTGGTTTCCTTTGGGGGCTACTGTGTGCATCACTTCTGTGGCCATCTTTGTACACGTCATTCGGAAAGCATGCTGGGAACTTCTGCTGTCATTCCCCTCTAGGATAAGGCCTCGGGCTTAGACCAGGGGACGGCATCAGGAACCTCTTTCCTGGGTAGTTCATGTTGTTCACTCCAGAACAGTCACAAAGTTAATCACATTCCTATGTGTCTAATTTCTTGTTTGATCTAGAACTTAGATGGGAAAGCACCTTCTGGTTAAATTTGATCTTTGAGTTTAGATATTTAAGAATAAAGTTGTTAAATGACACAGAGAACAGAGGCATATTTAATTGACAGAAATAGAGCCATAGTATTTTAGAAGTATTTTTTAATTGAAATGTTCTTGGAATCTCTGACGTTTAAAACTTAAGCAATGTGGGTATGAAAACACTACAGAAGCAGGGCCTGCAAAGCCGCGTGGCTCAGCCGGTTCACACTGGCTCAAGATCACACATTTGCTCTTCCTTTTAATTTTTACTGGAGTTTGGCTGCTTTGCCGTGTTAGTCTCTGCTGTCCGGCAACACAGCAGAGTGAGCCAGCCACACGTGCACACACGAGCAGAGCCAGCCGCGCGTGCACGCGCTCCCTCTCCGCCCCCCGGAGGAGCAGCGTCTCTGTGCTATGCGGCAGGCTCCGATCAGTCATCTCACCCGTCGGAAAGTGCACGTCAGCTCCAGCCCCCCGATGGATGCAGGGCTGTTACGGTAGACCTTTTCCACCAAAAGACAGACGCGTACGCAGCTGCTAAGAGCTCCAGCACTGTGAAGGTGAGCATCACCACCAGGGCGCCCTGTAAATCAACACAGGAATGGTTGATGCCCTGACTTTTGTTCAGGAGACAAGACTGCGAGTGAAGACTCTAACAGTGGAGAGAAGACGGGACAGTGAGGACCACGTCATCCTCTTTCCTGCTTTTTTTTGGGATCTTGGAACCAAAGCAGGGAAATGAACAGCAAGGATTTCCCTCAAGGCCTCGGGATTCCACATTCAGAGATGAGAGGCATCCTTCATCCACCGGTGTGTGTGAGAAAGTCGCTCAGTCGTGTTCGACTCCTGGCGACCCCAAACAGTCCATGGGATTCTCCAGGCCAGAACACTGGAGTGGGGAGCCGTTCCCTTCTCCAGGGGAGCTTCTCGACCCAGGGATCGAACCCAGGTCTCCCGCGTTGCAGGCAGATTCTTTACCAGCTGAGCCACCAGGGAGGTCGCTCATTTACCTACAGCTGCTCCTATTATTTTCTCTTTTTTCTTGAGTGCTTCTGATTGCCACGCTGTTTCTAGGTGTGGGCTTGTTTTTATTCATCCTGCAACGATCTCAGTGCGGTCCTTCAGTCTGAAGCCTCACATCTGTCTTACATTCTGAGAATGCTCGCCTCTCTCTTGCGCCCTCCCTGTCTCCAGGCCATCCCACTGGAGCTCATATGAGGTGTGTTGAACCTTCTCCCTTCACTGTGTCCTCCGTGTCTTTTAACTTCTCATTGATATTTTCTAAATTTTTACCTTAGTGTATTGTGTTCAGTGTGGTTTAATCATACCTATATGTTGTATCTCCTATTTAACTGATGCTAAGTTCTTAATTTCAAATATTTTAGTTTTCATTTCTAATCGTACTATTTGGCTCTTTTTCAAATCCACTTGTTTTGTTGTTGTTCATTGCCATATTCTTTCATTTTGGTTTTAATTCCTTTTTAAATGTCTTTGTTTAAAGTGTAGTTTCATTGCAGCATTTTTTCAAATTATGATGCCATCTCTAACTCTCAGGTGACTAAATTTCATGTTTGTCCCATTTCCTGCAATCCTCATTTTTTCTCTTATGACTTTCAAAATATTTTCATTCTCAGATAACTTCAGTGTGTGGGTGGTGAAGGCTGAAGGGTTCTTTGGTATGTAGGAGACTCACAATTTGGACGACAGACATCTCTGTTGATGAAGACTCTTGAGAGTCTTTTAGATTGCCAAGAGTCCACCCTAAAGGAAATCACCCTGAACGTTCATTGAGAGGACTGTTGTGAAGCTAAAGCTCCAATAGTTTGGCCACCTGATACAAAGAACTGACTGGCTCACTGGAAAAGACCCTGAAGCTGGGAAAGACTGAAGGCGGGAGGAGAGGGCACACAGAGGGTGAGACGGTCAGCGAGCATCCCTGACTCAGCGGACACGGATCTGAGCGAGCTCCAGGAGGCAGTGGAGAGCAGAGGGGCTTGGCTGCTATGGTCTGTGAGGCTGCAAAGAGTCGGACATGCGTGAGTGAGGGGACAACAGTAACTCTTGATGGGAGCTGGGTTTGATTCTGACAGTACCTTAGGAGTTTCACAGATCCAGGGACAACTTTAAGTTAGTCATTTTATTCAAGGTTCCTCTGTTTTATATGTAATTTTGGATTTGGGTGCCCTATCTGCACAAGGCTTGGTGAGATGACTTCAGCCTATACACCTTCATGGAAGAGTTTCTGGAAGCTTCTTGAGATGCAAGACAGAGTGTTTTCCTTGTTATTTCTTAAATAGGCTAAATATTTAGTCTCAGCTCCTAACATTTTGCAGGGCACTCAGTGTGGGCTTCCTGCATCCAGCATGGCCGAGGAACCTCAGATCCTATCATGGGGATTAAAATTCCATGAGCCCAGCCTCCAGCACCTGTGTTCCTGTCCATGCCGCATGGTCTCCTGATCTCTGCTCTGGCTTTAATATCCTTCTTAGTCTCTAGGATGTGAGATGACCTTCCTGCCACTCTCCCTTCTTCCATCTCTCCACATGTATTTTTAACTTTAACCTTGTCACTTTTCCCAGGTGATCTTCACGTTAATAAAGAGAGTGGACTTTGAAGTCTGCCCGGTCTGCCGAGTCGTGGCTTCTCTGATGTTGCAGGAAGTTCTCTTTGGCTCTAGTTACTTGAGCGGGGGAGGCAGTTGAGATGCATTTTCGCTGAATTAAGCTCTGATTACCCGTTCTCCTTGCTTTGCCTGGCCTCTCCCGTGCGCCAGGGTTGCACTACCTGCTGGACTTCCTCAAGCTGAGTCCCAGCCGCATGAGTCTCTGTGCCCTTCCACTTCCTCTGGGTCCCACAGGCAACCTCAAAGAAGGCTGCTGAGTTCAGAAACGCGCACACATTCTCTGCGATTCAAGAGACCGATCCAAGGGAATGAGAGAGGTTGTCTTTGTCTCCCCAGCTCAGACAAGGAGGAGTCACAAAGGGAATAACCCTTCTTCTAAAAGGGCCAGAGTTTATGGTTTCCAAACTCTGAGCCTGCAGGTAAAGGACTGACTAGGCCAAGATGGTCATAATCAACAGGTGGTGACCATCAGATTTGGGGGAAGCGTGACAAGAAGATGGTGCCCAGGGATGCTGGCATTCCTGCCAAGAGTCAAATCCCTGGGTAGACTGTCTCTCATTGTCTGCAGCCCTGCTGGGCCAGTCTAGTAATTATGTGCTTGGGCTTAAGGTTCAAGTTCCATACCAACTTACCATATGATGCATTAATCCCAAATCAAATCAAATTCAAATCAAAAGGAAATGTTTCTGTCCGTGTTGGGGGCGGTGGGAATGCCTGTTCAACAAAGAGGGCACTTTGAGGGCGAAAGCTACTGAGAATGGGGTATTTATCATTTAAAAAGGATGACCAAACGGGTCACTACGCACAGCCTTCTTGATTCCCAGTTTGGCCTTGCACAGCGCTCCGCCTGTGTTACGCAGCCTGCTGACCAAGCTCTTTCGACTATAATTATTATCCTTCCTGTTTGCTTCCAGACATTCAAACCAACAGGGCTGGAGACTGCTGAAAAGGCAGAAAAGTCTGCAAAGCAGGGACACTGAGATTTCACATGACAGGAAGTGCAGTCTACTTACTGTTAGGCCGGCACTGGTCAGGAGACAGTCCTTGACGTCATATATCGGGTGATAGTACGTCGAATAAGGCAGTGAGGCTAGGTAATCCCTGCCAGGGTCACACTGCTGGGAGGCCCTCCTCAGGATCACCAGGCTGCCAGTGAGGAGAACGAAGCCCACTCCAGCGGCCACAGAGCTCACTGCACTGAGGATGAGGCTGCTCAGGGCCTGGAAGAGAAATCCTTCACTGGGACCTCAGCCCGGACGCAGCCGTGACGCTGTTCACCCTCCATCCACTGCGCTGTGATGGGACTTCCCTGCGTCTGTTTCCCTCCAACCTGTGTGCTCCTTGGGGACGCAGACTGTGTTTTATTTACTCCGTAGGCCCTTCTCACTACCTGGCTTGTCACCTGATATAATCAGTAAAAGTTTGTTGAATGAGAAAATGTACGAACAGTTCTTTCTCAGGGGAAGAGGTCTGGCTCCTTGACTCTGCAGGGCCACCAAGACGGAGGAGGAGCCGCTCAGGCAACTGCCAGGGTTTCCTTGACGTCCTCAGTAGCTTTAGCATCATTCTTTTGCTCTCAGGGCTTCTGGAATATGGCCTTTGGTCCCTCCTGGGAGGACCATCCTAGGACTCTCTTCCCATCAAGCAGCAGCTTCGGAGAAAAGGCAGAAACCAGCTGGAGAAGTTGGACTACCCAGCTGGAGGTGGATCAGACCAATGAGAACCACACCCATCACACTCTCTCCTGGGGCGTATTCTCCATCTTGGGGAAACAGGCTTCCCCAGGAAATGGTTCCTCCGCAAAGATGAGCCAGGCTTGGTGTCAGGCTCCCAGCGCACACTCTCTTCTGTTTTAACTTCACAGTGGGACACTGGCTATTGGGGAGAATGGGTGCCCTGCCCTCTTGTCTCTTGGCCCCGTAGCTGCAGGCCTTTGTGTGCTGAGTCCCTGAAGGAAGAGCACCCTGAACAGGCGAGTCTTTGCCCAGAGCTGCCGAGAGCAGGCAGTGGAGCCCACGCACCGTCTCGGGTCCCACGTGAGCCACGCCACGTTGGGTCATCCCGGCTGTGGCTTGCCTTTTCAGTGAATTCAGGGCACTTGGGAAACCACCTCCGAGAGCTACATGTTTCCCTTCCGCATTCTGTAGATGAGAAGACTGGGGGCTGGAGAAGGCAGGAACACTTTGAAGCACACAGAAGTGTCATGACAGAGCTCTGATCCCATCCGAGGCTGTGAGCTCTTCGTTTTTCTGTCCACTGGTTGTGGGGTTAAGACGTCTAGCTTCAAGCATCAGGAGCTTATACTGGCCTCATTCACGTCTGACGTGCCCTCATCCATAGCTAACCAGACTGTGGGTCTTCCTGAGTCAGGATGTGGCTTCTCCCTAGGTTGTCTCTGTGGGTGAGTGGCTGTGGGAACGGGAGCTCGCTATGGAGGGGATCGAAGACCTCAGCGCCTGCCTCCCCCGCCCTCTCCTGACCTGGTCAGCAAGGTGGCTGCAGTCTGACGGCTGTTTCTAAGGGGGTGGAGGAGATGGCCGCAGGACCGAAGCCCACACACCTCTGCTCCAGAAAAGGATCTCCCTGTCCTAGAAAGGGTCTCTAGGCTCTAGCAAGATGGTTGTCTGTCCCCTTCAGGGCCAAGATAGCAAGTTGTAAAGAGCCCGTGGTATAGTCAACATTTTCTACCATTTGACCAAGTGGGGTAAAGCTCCTCCAAGCTTAGAATATGATGCTGGAAGGTCTCTCTGTAGGGCAAAGAGCACTAGTCTAGGAGGGAAGAGCCCAAATTCCCTCCGAAGAGCTAACCCTGAAGTTCCTTTTATTGTAGTCAGCTAGGAATCGATGGTTCTCATACTTACAAAAGTCTTACTTGACTTCTTTCCAGAGATAATTGAGAGGGTTCCAGTAATGGCAAACTGTTCAGAAAAGAGAGAAATGGTCAGTTCAGTTGACTTACAGAAATGTGACCACCATGTTACTCTCAGGCAATCAATGTGTGTGTGTGTGTGTGTGTGCGTGTGTGTGTGTGTGTATGTGGGCGCACGTGTGTGCGCATAGGCTGAGTTGCTCAGTTGTGTCCAACTCCTTGCGACCCCATGGACTATAACCCGCCAGGCTCATCTGCCCATGGAACTTCCCAAGCAAGAATTCTGGAGTGAGTTGCCATTGCCTACTCCGGGGAATCTTCCTGGCCGGGAATCAAGCCTGCGTCTCTTGTATCTCCTGCACTGGCCGGGAGATCCTTTACCAGCGAGCCACCTGGGAAGCCCTCGCTCATCAGCTCATCATGCCAATTCACTGGGGTCCACATGGATAGAGGCCCCTGACTGTCGCCCCCAGGACGCCTCCATGGCCTTGGAGACTCGGCAGGCTGCACCGAGCAGCTGAGTTTATGCTAGTGAGGTCACGGGGAGCTGAGGAGGCCTGGGAAGGAGCTACACAAGGAGGGAGGTGAGTGCTGCTGGTGGCGAGGGGGAAAGAGAGGAGACTGAGGAAGCCCGTGACCTGAGGGCTCAGAGGGCAGGAGCAGCTGCCCGACTCTGCAGGAGACAGGCCCCGCCGGCAGAGTGCAGAGAGAAACGCGCTGCGCCGAGCCGCTGCTGCCAGCAGCCCGAGTCAGGCTGGGAGCGGAGGAAAACGGGACGGGCCAGATGTGAAGAGTCTTTTACAGCCCTGTGAGTCCGCATTTGGTCCCAGTGGTATTAAGGGTCCAGCTGGTGGAGGGATAATGTTCTGAGAAGCTGAAACACGGGTTAAGCTTGTGGTTTAAACTTGGGATCGGGTGGTCACAGACAGACCGTCAAGCATGAGTCAATTCTAGCTTTCATTGGAGAATGCAGGAGCCCAGACTGTGGGTTAGATAGACGAGCCAAGGACAAACAGTGCCCTGGGGCAGAAGCAGGGCTCCCCCGCCTCCATGCATGGCTTGTCCACACGAGGACTGTGTCCACACAGAGGAGGCGCCGTGGAAAAAGTCTGTCTGCCCAGAACGTGCCTTTTTCTCCTCTGACAGAATGCTGCACGGAGAAAAAGTGGCCTGTTGTGGGAGCTGTGGGGAGGTCCTGGCTCGTCTCAAAGGAAAAGGGTCTGCATGGAAGGCCTCAAAAAAACCTTCTCCCAGATGCTTGGGATCGCCTCTGACAGTGTAGCAAGAGTGTCCCTGGTTCCCATGAATCTTACGGTTGTTAGTTTAATCCTCTGCAGATCTGAGGCATCTACCAGCCGTGCTCATTTTATTTAAGAAAAAACGAGCTTTTCACTTTCTGCCGACAGGTGGATTACTCTTAAACTGGAGGGATTCCAGTGGCCTCACCACAGGGCCAAAGAAGCATGTGAAAAAGCTCCCACTCTCTGGAAGTATGTCATGAAGCCAGGTGAGAAAGGCTGCATGCACTGGCATGCCCACTGTGTTACCATTTGGCCTCCTGCCCCAGCCAGCCACTCCCCAGGAGGCTCACACAGCGTGGACAAGGCCCTCTGCCGCTTTTCCCGAACTGGAGACATGGGATGCTCGACAGTAACAGAGGGAAGGTGGTGGAGCTCAGCCTTCTCCTGCTTCTTGGGACTGTCTTCCATGACTTAGCACCCAGCTGGCATTTATAAAGCATATCCCCTCTTGGAGACCCCACTACTCACACATAGGGCTCCTAAAAATGGGTACCCAGACATCAGAATGGTGGAAATTGCTGGGCTGAGCTGGGAAGAATTGGGAGCAAAAACCAAAATGACCCCTAAACTTGAAATCACCAGGAAACACAGGATCTGGATGGTCTGAAAGAAATAAGAGGGAAAACTGTAAAAAATTCCAGAGAGCACTCTGAACAGATGAGAGCCATCACTGCACACATATTGCGAATTCTAAAGAGCGCAGAGCGTACGTCACCATCTGGCATTAAAGGAGCTCCAGGGTGTTACAAGGTGCCGGTATTAGAGAGAGTCATAAACAACTAACCTCTTCTATTTCTGATAGAATTATTAACCAAGCAAATCAGGGAGTGATATACGCATTTTTAACTTTATTTTGCAAAAGGTAGTTTACAGGTTTTTGTTCGGTTTGGTTTGGTGTAGGGCAAATAGATAGGGGAAAATTTTTTAGACAATGGTCCAGTTAGATGGCTGTAGAAAGCAAATTTATCATGGGAATGTTAGTAAAGGGATCAATTCCAACTGAAGCAAAGTAGAGCAGAAAGCCTTTAGTGCCATAATTCATCTTGTCATCGGATTTTAATAATTAATACGTTTTAATGATACCAGTGGTGGTGATAACAGTCTGTATTTATTGAACACTTCCTACATTTTAGCCATTCATCTCGTCTCACTTATAGATAAGAAAAAACAGGCACCAGAGATAAAGTAACTTGTAAAAACCCATGCCAATGGCTGAGTGGAAGAACTAGGTTTTTAGCCCTATTTATCTGGTATTGAGCTTTACTCACTTTACTCACTGTTTAATATTTATCAAACACTGTTTTAAAGCTCACTGTTTTCGTATTTATTGGCTACCCCAGACATCAGGGGAATAAAGCAAGTGAAAAATCACTGTCACAGACCTGTATTACGTCCTTTACTGATGGATTCCTTGGAAATCAAAACGAGTTAAGAGCAAAGTATTAGGAAGTGAGCCCTCAGAAGTACTAAGGGTGTGCTACAAACTATGTACGGCATTGCAGGCTCTCTTTACCAACTTTGCCTGTCATTCTCAGTAAAAAGGTAAGCCCTCTGCACACTTTTGAGCAAGGATAGTACATGATCTAATTCACGTTTTTAAAAGATCATCCGTCTGCTGAGTTGAGAGGAGATCGTAAGGAAATAGAGCAGGGCATGAATAAAGAGGGTACTTCCATAATTCACACGTGAGACGAAGCCAGCCTGGAGGAAGATGTGGATAACAGAGGCGGTGAGGAGTTCCGTCATTTGGTTCTAGATGCGCGGTGGAGATTAAACCTATCGGATTTGCTGATGGTGTGAATGTGGATTATGAAAAAGGGATGAAGGGTGCCTCCGAGGGTCTCGGCTTCAGTATCTGGAGTGATGGAGTCAACACTGATTTAAAATTGGCAGTACTGTATGAGGAGTGGGCTTGGGGGTGGGATATCAGGATTTCAGCCTGGGGCAGACTAGGGAGAGGTGTCGGTAGATATCCAAGTGGAGATACACATGGGCTTTTGGATATATGAGTCTTAAGTTGGGAGAAGAGATCCTGGCAACAGATATAGCCTTTTTGTTCCAAGTTGTAAGTGAAGATAACATTTAAATCCCTATTACCAGATGAGTTCTCCATTGTAACATATGGAAAGAGAATAGAGTCAAGGACTGAGCTGTGGAGAACCCCAAATTTAGGACCAGCAAAATAGAAACATAAAAAGCAAGACCCAGAAGGAAGGAGGAAACCCAGAAGGACTGATGTCCAAGAATAGAAAGAAAATGAAAGTAGCTCAGTCATGTCAGACCCTTTGTGACCCCATGGACTATACAGTCCATGGAATTCTCCAGGCCAGAATATTGGAGTGGGTAGCTTTTCCCTTCTCCAAGGGATCTTCCCGACCCAGGGATCGAACCCAGGTCTCCCACATTGCAGGTGGATTCTTTACCAGCTGAGCCACACGGGAAACCCAACAAGACTGGAGTGGGTAGCCTATCCCTTCTCCAGCTGATCTTCTGATCCAGGAACTGAACTGAGGTCTCCCACATTGCTGGCAACTTCTTTACCAACTGAGCTATCAGGGAAGCCCATATTGAGAGAGTGATCAGCTGCACCAAACCTTTCTACTAGTTTGAGAAAATCAACACCAAAGACCTGGAAACTGGGTTAGCAGCTTGGAGCAAAGGGGACTGACACCACCAGATATGGCTCAAGAGAGAGTATCATCCAAGAACGATTAGAGACACTGACTTCCCACCACTAGGAAGTGCTCCTAGGAATGCAAGGGGAGAAGGGGGCATTAGCCGGAGGGTGTGTGAAGTTAGAAGTATTGTTTTTGCTTTTTGTTTGCTTGTTTTCAAGATGGGGAGAAATTGCAGTAAGATTCTGCCCTCGTGGGATTAAGAAAATTTTCAGAGAGTTACTGGAGCAAGTGATAAGGGTTGGGATCTACTGCCCCCAGAGAAGAATATCTTATCTAGAAGGTGGGCATTTACTTTATTTTTAGCAATGGGGAGGAGATAAAGAATATGTGGGCACAGGTGTGGGTAATTATAGACGTGTAGCCGCTCGCAGACTTTCTCACCAGACAGGCTCAGTTTTCTAGCCTTTTAGGAAGCAAGGTGGTCAATGGAAAAGGAAGACTCTAGAGGTTTTGGGGGCTGGGGAGGGAAAGAACGTATGAAGTGGTTTTCTGGGGTCATAGGAAAGCGAACAGATGAAATAATACCACGCACATTTTAGGCAGCTTTGACAGTCCATTTGGGCTTAGAGTCATAAATCAGAAGTGATGTGTATGTGTGCATGTGAGTGTGCGTGTGTCTTCAGGCGTGGTGAGTGTGTGTATGCTTTCACACAGTCACAGGCACTTCACACACTCAGGGGCATTTCACACACTCACAGGCATTTCACACACTCACAGGCATTTCACACACTCACAGGCATTTCACGCACTCGTGGGCATTTCACGCACTTGCGGGCATTTCACACACTCACAGGCATGTGAGCGTGTGTATGTTTTCAGGCATGAATTCAAGTACAGATTAGGCAAATGGGGAGCGTTAGAGGTAAATCAGTGTCACAGATGTTTTCCTGGAGAGTGTGCTCTAAGGATGTGAGGATGAGGCTGTTGAGGGCATCACAAGAGAGTGAACTATGGGGATCATGGCTGGGAGAGGAAGGCTCTGTGAAGAAGGGTTATTATCAGTAAGTTTCAGCCAGGTTAAACAAAGAATCCATGGAAGTCGGAGGGAATGACCTTGAGAGATTAGAATTTGTGGCTGGAGTATGAGACTGTTGAAAAATAGATAATGACTGCGAAAGGTTGTTGCTGAGCCATGAAAGACGCCAGGATTCTTGGCCTCCAGAGGAGAGGAGTTCGATCCGGGCCCAGAGATGAGGCTTGATTCCTCAGAGCTTTTGTGTGATAAAGATTCATTAAAGTATAAAAGTGATCGAGAAAGCTTCTGACATAGACATCAGAAGGGGACAGAAAGAGTGCCCTCTGCTAGTATTTGGCAAGAAGTTATATACCTATTAGCAGGCTGCTAGTCAGAGAAAGGAAATATCTCAGAACTCAGAGAGTGGCACCCGGCTGCTCACCCAGAACATGCATTCTGAGATAACGCTGGCACCAGGTGAGTCATCCCAGGACATAAGACAGTTGACATGAATCTTGAAGAAAGGCAGGGTTCCAAGCAATAGTCTCATTAACACAGCTTAAACAAACATTTCCATGAGTAAAACATACTGGTTTGTTGAGCCCTAATCCATTCTGAGTCTTAGGAAGAACCAACTTGAAGAAAGACAGAGTCTAAGGTGAATAAATAGTTCGGTAACATGGCTTAAGAAAAACATCTCCATAAGAAAAACCACACTGGCTATAGCTCAAGGTTTGAGAAAACCTAAGTTCAGGTGGAACCAGATGTCCTCACTGCAACACAGAATTTTAAAAGAAACCTCCTTTTAAATTTGTGTAGAGAAGGGGAAAAAAATCTTACATTTGTAGTTTGTTTTCTCCTGCTGCTTAAGAGAGAGATAAACAATAGTCTGATACTTGCAGCCTACTTCCTCTGTTTGGGCCCAGAGGTTTCCTGCCTGTTACCTTCTCAACTGGTTTCCTGCTCTTAGTGTTGATAAGGTACAAGGGTAAACTCCGGGAATGTTTGTCTAAGGAAGGCTGGACAAGATCCCTGGGGAGAAGATGTCCGGGAACTAAGAGGGCACGGCACTGGAAAAGATCACAAACACCAACACTGAGACAGCAATGGCTTATGACGGGAGCTCTACCGTATGGAGCGACAGTGACTGACAGGCAAAACCTTAGAGCGAAAGAGAGAATGGCCTGGGAGAGCGAACGAAGTGTGAACGCACTGAAACTTGTCTTTGTCTCTCCACTTCCTCCAAGGAATATGGGAATGGGGCTTAAAAACAAACAAACAACTCTGAAGTTGTCACTGATTAACTCAAGTCTGTAAAACAGTAGCTGGCACATTGCAGGTGCTCAATAAATGATAGGTGAATGTATGGATGGAAAACATATCTCTTATTGATTGCTGAAGCAAATGGTGAAATGTGTTTGTGATTCTAGGCTACCTGTAGGCTAGATTATATGCTGCATGGGCAAAACAAGAAGGGGAAAGGCAAGTCAGCTCAGAACCAGCTATTTGAAAGAAGTAAATTAAGAGAGTGACTATCAGTAAATGATAGTAGAATAATAAACATTAATTGATTTTATTTTCAAGCAATGTATTCATCAGACAATTATCCTAAAGATGATCATGTTTCAGACTTTTCAGCAGATCATTTACTGTTATTTTCTAAGACACTGATTATTCTTAGGTTTTTTAAACTAAAGTCAATCTTCTTAAAATTTTATTCTATCAGTTCTTAATTATTCATTATATTAGAATTACCTTTAACAAATACCTTTTGAAGTTCATGACTGTCTATAATTGCTTGAAATAATTGTTCTCTTCCCGTGTTGAAAACACAACTAACATTTCAAAAATATATTTTTCAGGTGCTGCTACTGCTGCTAAGTCGCTTCAGTCGTGTCCAAATCTGTGCAACTCCATAGACGGAAGCCCACCAGGCTCCCCCGTCCCTGGGATTCTCCAGGGCAAGAAAGCTGGAGTGGGTTGCCATTTCCTTCTCCAAGGCATAAAAGTGAAAAGTGAAAGGGAAGTCGCTTAATCGTGTCCAACTCTTAGCGACCCCATGGACTGCAGCCTACCAGGCTATTCCATCCGTGGGATTTTCCAGGCAAGAGTACTGGAGTGGGGTGCCATTGCCTTGATAGACTGAAATTAGGATTTTTCTATTAATAAATGAAAAGGACAATTGCATTGTCTTTTGTTAAAAGTTGGAGTGAATAACCTACCAGGATGACATGAGATTCTAGAGTAGAAGTTTTTAGAAATGAGAGGAAAAGACTGATCTAGAAGTCTCCACGAGAAGCCATGAAGATGCTGCCTTCATTCCACGCCTAGCAGTGAGTGTGTCGGTGGAAACTGTGCCCTTGGGAACAAGATTTCAGTTTGCACAAGCCCTCAGAAGAGGCTTTGAGAAAAAAAAAATCGAGGGGTAAAGACTATAATGCTGTTGTGCTGGGTGAGAGCTGTGTGTGCTCTCTTGGTCCTGTCCGACTCTTCTGCAACCCCGTGAACTGCAGCCCGCCCGGCTTCTCTGTCCATGGAGTTTTCTAGGCAAGAACACTGGAGTGGGGTGCCACTTCCTTCTCCAGGGGGTCTTCGCCACCCAAGGGCAGAACCCGCGTGTCCCTCTCTTCCTGCACTGGCAGCTGCGCTCTTTACCAGTAGCGCCCCCGGAAGCGCCATGACGCTGTCCGTTCAGTTCAGCCGCTCAGTCGTGTCCGACTCCTTGCGACCCCATGAACTGCAGCCGCCAGGCCTCCCTGTCCATCACCAACTCCCGGAGTTCACGCAGACTCACGCCCATCGAGTCAGTGATGCCATCAGCCATCTCATCCTCGGTCGTCCCCTTCTGTAATGCTGTTAGCTAACCCTGAATTCCGATTTTTGGCAGATTTCCACACCTGGGGAGGAGTGGGAGTTAGGTCTCTAAAGGCGATATTAAGGAGCATGCAGGAATTCAGTCCTGAATATGAAGGGTGGTGACCTAGGACACCTGGGTGTCTCATAGTTCCTCCCGTGAATGGGAGAAAACGAACAGTGAGATTACTCCGGATTGCCTCATTTCAAAATGCTTAAGAAATATGCTCAAGATAAAATCAAGTTGAAACATACGGAGTAAAATCAAATGGTTAAACCCTAGGTCTCTATGATACTAAAGATAAATTGTAAGAGGATTCATCGTGTAGATTTCTGGTGGAAAAGATCTGATGGTTTCCGTGAGTTTACAGAAGGCCTGAGGAAGATGCAGTCTTCCTATAGAGCTCCATTTCATGTCCCAGTAAGCCTGGAGTCAGGGGGGTAAAAAGAGAGATTCTCCCATTGTAGACTGTGGTCTGGATACATTCATAATAGTTTTCCTAGGGCTCCCCTGTAAGGAGATGGACTTACTCCAAGAACTGTGGCTTCCGTTGGCAGACCTTTCGGCAGGCCATCTTCTTTCTGGTAGACGTGTCCAGGCTTCTCTCTTTGGGAAATAACGATGCCCTTCGCAGTGAAGGCGTCAGAGGCTCGGTTGGTCATGAGCTTGAGCGGCGATGGCATGGTGCCGGTGGTGCTGGAAAAAGAAGTGAACCCAGGTGGGACGCAAGGTTTGACTTACAGAAAGGAAACCAGACTTTTCGGGAGCTTAAGAGGTTTCCCCATTGTCCAAGAGGTGACCTGTCCTTTAGGAACCAAACTGAGTACGGGGAGCTCGCTTCGCACCCACTTCACCCCTCCTCCTTACCCTCTGAACCTCGGCTTCACGGTGGAACGTTCCCAACCACATCACCCGGCAGGGTATGGCCAGACCTCGCAGCGACCAGGGGGCGGATGCAGGCCCCGTGCAGAGTCGGAACCACCAGGGAAGCCCCGCCTCCCGTATTGTAATTTTACGTAATCTATTCTTCCCAGTCTTCCGTCAGTCTTACTTTCTTTCCTTTAAGATGTTGATCAATCCTGTTCCACATCCTTTTCAGCAAGTGGCTTACCTCACCTAGAACGGGGGCTTCCCAGGTGGCGCTGGTGGTAAGAAGTCTGCGCGATCAGTCGCCGGGTGGGGATGATCCCCTGGAGGAGAAGATGGCACCCAGGCCAGCCGTTCTTGCTGCTGCTGCTGAGTCGCTTCAGCCGTGTCCGACTCTGTGCGGCCCCACAGACGGAAGCCCACCAGGCTCCTCGGTCCCTGGGATTCTCCAGGCAAGAACACCAGAGTGGGTTGCCGTTTCCTCCTCCGGTTCATGCCAGAAAGAAATCCCACGAATCCCCGAGGAGCCTGGCAAGCTATATGTAGTCCACGGGGTCGAAAAGAGCCAGACAGGACAGCGGCAGCAGCACCTAGAACAACCCCCTTGTCTCTACTAGTTCAGTAATTGTCACTATGAACACTTTTATTTAACTCCCGCTGAATTCTAGGCACTGGGCTGTAGTAGCTGTAATCCTTATAACGACTTAGATGCTATTAAATCCACTTCATATATTTAGAACCTTAGGGATAATAAGTTCAAGCGGCTTTCATTAACTGAAAGGGTCGTGCAAAGTACTTACCCTGCCAACATAATTAGTGCAGGCTTGTATTCGCATAACTGGGGAGTGTCTGCACCAAGGCCGTCTGACCTGTGATCTTTCTCTCAGGACCACATCCGTCCTTAGCTTTCCCTTTCTTTCATCCTTACACTGGCAGCTTCAGTGTGGACTCGAGGAGAGAGCTGTCTGCTGTCCACCAGCTCAGCAGCACGGCTGCCTCTGGGGTGCTCCCAGACCTGCTCTCCGAACAACATTCTCTTTCCTTCAGGTCACACTTTAATAAAGTCCCATGATTATCTGCTGGGGCCACTCTTAGGCACCAGTCTCCCAAGGTTCATTCATATTGACACATAGTGCAGAATTTCCTTCCTTTTTAAGACTGTTCTTAGGGAAGGCTAAGTGCAGTAAGCCAGTCACAGAGGACAAAACCGCACGATTCAACTTGTGTATGGTATCTAAAATAGTCAGCCTCATAACCGCCAGGACTAGAATGGAATGGTAGTTTCCAGGAAATGAGGGGTTGATGCAAAATATGTATAAAGTTTCAGTTATGCAAGATAAGCCCTGGAGGTCTGCTGTATAGCATCTTGCCTAAGATAACATACTGTACTGTACATTTAAAACTCTCTTACAAAGAGCTCATGCCCTATCCTTTTCCCACAATAAAAATTTAAAAATAAAATTCAAAAGAAACTTAAAAAAATTGACCTTCAACTTAAAGATTTAAAAAAAGAGTCTTTGTGGTTCTGGATTCCTTCCTACGTTTGTCAGCTCTCGTAGCCAAGGGCCATAGTCTATGCTTGGCTGTGGCCTGAGACGAGGCTGGAACGCAAGCTGGTGCCTCTGCCTCTCTGTGTTCTCATGTACCACGTATGTTTATTGTCTGTTTCCATCGAAGCTTTTAGTTTTGTATAGGTGGACAGTTGATTCATAAGGTTGCGTTCGTCTCAGGTGTCGGCTGCTGGAGCCTCCTGGACACTCACGGGCAAGCCTGGGCCGGTCTCCTGTGGGGTCGCTGCTCCTTTCTCCTGGGTCCTGGGGCACAGGGTTCCATCTGTGCCCTCCAAGAGTCTGTCTCCAAGTCCTGTCTAAGTTCTGGTGGCTCTATGTGGGGTTAATGGTGACCTCCTCCAAGAGGGCTTATGCCATACCCAGGTCTACCGCACCCAGAGCCCCTGCCCCGTGGCAGGCCACTGCTGACCCGGACCTGCACAGGAGACAGTCCTGACACAGACTGAGTTCTGGCTCAGTCCCATCACTTCATGGCAAATAGATGGGGAAACAGTCGAAACAGTGACAGGCTTTATTTTCTTGGGCTCCAAAATCACTGCAGATGGTGACTGCAGCCATGAAATTAAAAGACACTTGCTCCTTGGAAAAAAAGCAATGGCAAACCTAGGCAGCATATTAAAAACAGAGACATTACTTTGCCAACAAACGTTCATATAGTCAAAACTATGGTTTTTCCTGTGCTCATGTATGGATGTGAGAGTTGGACTATAAAGATGGCTGAGCACTGAAGAATTGATGCTTTTGAACTGTGGTGTTGGAGAAGACTCTTGAGAGTCCTTTGGACTGCAAGGAGATCCAAACAGTCCATCCTAAAGGCGATTAGTCCTGAATATTCAATGGAAGGACTGATGCTGAAGCTGAAGCTCCAGTACTGTGCTGTGCTTAGTCACTCAGTCGTGTCCGACTGTGTGACCCCATGGACTGCAGCCTGCCAGGCTCCTCTGTCCATGGAATTCTCTGGGCCAGAATACTGGAGTGGGTTGCCATGCCCTTCTCCAGGGGATCTTCCCAAAGCAGGGATTGAACCCAGGTCTCCCGCATTGCAGGCTGATTCTTTACCAGCTGAGCTGCCTGGGAAGCCCATTATGAACAATTGCCATTATGAGCAATGCCACAGTGAATATCTTTGCCCCTCTGTGGTGGCACGTCTATTCAATTACCTTCTGAGAGTGACATTTAGATGTGTTTTTAAGGAGTTTAAGGCTACACTGCTTGAGTTTTGGCACACGTGGCTGGCTTTCAGGAAGAATTCTGTGTCACCAGGGTTCTGCATGACTGTGCAAGAAGGCTCCAGATGGATGCCATCCTCTCCAAGCCCCGCTGTCTGAGAGAGCTCCTGTTTCCTTCCACATTCATCAAGGGGAGATAGAGATGTGGTAGCTCGCAACTTTGCAAAACACTTCTAAAACCCCAATTTTCAAGACAAGTCACCACTTGGAGGCCACCTGCTCTGCAAAGAGCAATTTTCTCTCTTACAGAATTAGAACAGAGCAGTGGGGCTCGGGGCTCAGGGTTCAATCTAACTGCACAGTGTTTATTGAGAGCGTGTTCTGTATGAGACTGACACACCAGGAAATGCAGAGAATTATAGAAAATCATCCCCTCAACATCTTGAAGGAAACCCAAGGATCATTTCACTCCATTCTCTGATTTGGAAGGTAAACAAACAGAAGCCTGGGAAGTCTTAGCAAGCCAAGCAGAGGGTCAGAGACAGAACGAGAGTACTATTCCTGGCTGCCCATTTAAAGGACGGTCCTCGCCCTGCAAATTCACGGTCCAAGTCAAAAGAAAAAGTGAGAATGTTAGTTGCTCAGTTGTGTCTGATTCATTGCGACCCCATGGACTGAAGCCTTCAGGCTCATCTCTCCATTGAACTCCCCAGGCAAAAACACGGGGTGGGTTGCCATTCCCTTCTCCAGAGGAGCTTCCCGACCAGGAACCCGGCCAGGTCTCCTGCATTGCAGGCAGATTCTTTACCATCCAAGCCATCTGGGAAGCCCAAACCAAGGTGCCTACCTGTTCCTGCAGCCCCGTCCTGTGTGCTGTGGCTGGTGCAGTGCAGCCCTGTCCTGTGTGCCGTGGCTGGTGCAGTGCAGCCCTGTCCTGTGTGCCGTGGCTGGTGCGACAGCTCTGCTCGGGGGAGCTCAGCCAGAACCTCCCACTGCGCTCCTGCAGCAGCGGCCTTGCTCCTCCGCCCTCCCACTTCTGACACTCCCCATCCTTTCTTCAGAACAGCAGGACTTCCGACAACGCAAGAAATGACTTGCTCTGCTTACAGACAACTGATGTGTGAAAAAGACTTCTCCTTCCTCTTTCCGAATTTCAAGGTCTGGAAAATAACACAATGGAGGAGTAACAGATAAGAGAGAGCGTGTGAAGATGTGTGAGATGCAGAACCCCAGTCAGAGTCCATCCCCTTTCCCTTGGGTACCTTCAGCTGATTCCTTTAAGCCTGAGGTTTCTTATCTGCTAAATTTTGGCCACCTGCTGTGAAGAGCTGACTCATTTGAAAAGACCCTGATGCTGGGAAAGGTTGAAGACGGGGAGAAGGGGACGACAGAGGATGAGATGGTTGGATGGCATCACTGACTCAATGGACATGAGTTTGAATAAACTCTGGGAGTTGGTGATGGACAGGGAGGCCTGGCGTGCTGCAGTCCAAGGGGTCGCAAAGAATAGGACACGACTGAGTGACTGAACTGAAGTGAAATCTTGCTGTTTAGCCACTAACTCATGCCCAACTCTTTTGCAGCCCCATGAACTGTAGCCCACCAGGCTCCTCTCTCCATGGGATTTCCCAGGCAGTAATGCTGGCGTGGGCTGCCATTTCCTTTAGGGGGTCTTCCCAACCCAGGAACTGAGCCTGTGTCTCCTGCATTGTAGGCAGATCCTTTACCACGGAGCCACCTGGGAAGGTAGACAATAATAATGTGGGTAGACAATATTAACTCCACTCTGTGGCTGTTGGGANAGGGGTCGCAAAGAATAGGACACGACTGAGTGACTGAACTGAAGTGAAATCTTGCTGTTTAGCCACTAACTCATGCCCAACTCTTTTGCAGCCCCATGAACTGTAGCCCACCAGGCTCCTCTCTCCATGGGATTTCCCAGGCAGTAATGCTGGCGTGGGCTGCCATTTCCTTTAGGGGGTCTTCCCAACCCAGGAACTGAGCCTGTGTCTCCTGCATTGTAGGCAGATCCTTTACCACGGAGCCACCTGGGAAGGTAGACAATAATAATGTGGGTAGACAATATTAACTCCACTCTGTGGCTGTTGGGAAAATTAGAGGGAGAGGACAGAAAGAGTTTACAGGATGCAGGCATTCCATGGCTTGTGATAATAGTGACATTAACTTTGAACTTGGGAGAACTGATATACTTCCCCATTGTCCCGGCTGTTGGCAAAGTGAAAGCAACCTGTGGCATCTCAGTGCCCACTTGCTGCTTCCTGTGGATGTCTCTTCATTTCCTGGCTTCATATCTTCCTAAGTTCAGGCTCAGAAAAGCCCAGGCCCGTCTCAGGAAGGATGTCGGTAGACTGGAGTCAAAGGCAAAGCTCTTAGGGCTGAAAGCAAGCTCATTGTCCAGGAGGTATGTGTTGCCAGGGCCTTCCCTGGTTGCTCAGCAGGTACAGAATCCACTTGCAATGTGGGCACCTGGGTTTGATCCCCAGGTTGGGAAGATCCCCTGGAGGAGGGCATGGCAAGCTGCTCCAGTCTTCTTACCTGGAGAACCCCATGGACAGAGGAGCCTGGGGGGCTGCAGTCCATGGGGTCACAGAGTCGGACACGACTGAGCTCACGGGCATTGCTGGGGACGCTGTTGCCACGCTCACCTCCTCTTAAGGCTGCTTGGAGAACAGAAAGGGAGGGGCTAGGATGATGCTGGGACGGGCAGCCGGTGACCACAGCTGAAAGGGGGACATGCTTTGCGCTTTTCAGCTTCCCCAGGGCTGACAGGCTGTCCCCGAGAAAGGAAGAGGTCTCAGCCAGGAGGGCTGTAGGAAACTTGTAAGATGCTTGGGGAAAATTTTAGTCCAATTTTTTAATCACTTTAGTCCATTTTTTTTTTTAATCACTCCAAATGAGGTGATACTGCTGAGGGAACTCACACCAGATCCCAGGTCAAGCTGGTGAAGTAGAACAAGTCTGGGCTGAAGGTCCAGGCCGACACCTTGGTGACAGTCTTGTCATTTTGTCAGCATCGTCCTCATCCCCATGACCCGTATCTTCTTCATCTAAGAAAACCCTCAAGGCCCAGGCCTCTCTCCAGGTCTGTGATCTGCTTTGAATGATTTGCCGAAGGAGACTCTCAGTCATCTGGGATACTCCCATCCTCCTTCTAAGTGGGAGTTTATAGGAAGATCAGTTGACTATCTCGTCGGTTTCCTCATATATTAAACGAGAGCACAAAGCCTCCAGAGTTTGTATGATGGCCGTTCATAAAGCCGCGTTCACGCCTTCGTTTTTCCTGGTCTCTGGCTGCGCTGAGCCTTTGCTGAGCGCAGGCTGTTTCTGGAGGCAGCTCACGGGGCTCTCTTGCCGCGGCCTGTGGGCTCTAGAGAAGCAGTTCAGGCTCACAGGCGTAGCAGCTCCACGGCGGGTGGAATCTCCCCCGACCAGGAATCCAGTCCAGGCCCGCTGCATTGGTAGGTAGACTCCTAAGCTTTAGACTACCAGCAAGTCCTGTAAAGTCACATGTAAAGTGCCCAGCATCGACTCTGACATAGAGTGACATTGAGAAAAACCTGTATTCCGTGTCGCACCTCCTTTGTAGAAAAGTGTATTTCACCCCTAGATTGATCTCTGGTCTCCACGGGGTGCCGGGGTCCAGCCCTGGTGGATCCAGGGTGATTCGAAGGTGGAGACGGATAGGCGAGGAAAAACTTGTTTAATTACAGATATAGAGGGATTAGAAAATTAGCAGAGAAAAGAGGCTGAATAACTTGGCTTACATGGAATACCAATCACCAGCTACGTAGGCCATAGGCANTAATAAATTCTAACTTCCCAAAAGAATCTGCCTTTAGTAAGTCTAAAACATCTCGTGCCTCTCACGGTTAGGAGGCTGTAAACAATCACATGTGGCCAGACAAACCTATACAGGCAGACTAGATAACCTTCAGAGGAGTTCGTAAGGTAAAACACTCTTGTCACGCCCAGAAATTTTTATTAACTGGAGCTGTAGGTTAACTCCGTCTCGGAGAGAAATGGCTATGGGGGAGAGCCCCCATAAAGTCAGAGGTATAGGTGAGAGCATAAAACAGACTTTGGTTTGGGGGGTAGATGCTCGGAAACAGGGGGTTTCCTGAGGCTTGATCACGCCTTTGCGTATGCCAAGCCTCCTTCCTCATGACCTTTGCCATGGGCGGAGTTCCTCACGCTGGCCCCCGGCGACGGGGAATTTTTTTTTTTTCACACTTACTCTCTGATCCTCTTGTGCATCCTCTGCGCTCACGCTCAGTCCTTGCACCGTCTCCTGGTGCTCTGCACTGGCAAGCACCTCCTGGTGTTAAGTTTGCTCTCAGTGTGCAGTCTAGGGTTGGACACGACTGAGTGACTGAACTGACGGCCTAGGGATTTACCAGTTTCCCACTCACCCCTCCCTCTAATCAGCAGCGAACCCAGTAAAGGCNGTCTCCTGGTGCTCTGCACTGGCAAGCACCTCCTGGTGTTAAGTTTGCTCTCAGTGTGCAGTCTAGGGTTGGACACGACTGAGTGACTGAACTGACGGCCTAGGGATTTACCAGTTTCCCACTCACCCCTCCCTCTAATCAGCAGCGAACCCAGTAAAGGCGACGTGCATGTCAGACTTCTGCTGACCTTGAACGTAGGTGATTGAGATTTGCTTTCTCTCTAGAAATCGGGAATGCAGAGCCTACTGTCCAGGAGTGGTTCCCCGGGGCATAGCTCACTGGCCTCTCCGCAGTCTGACTTCACTTACTGCCTCTGGGTGTGTGCTAAGTCGCTTCAGACGCGTCTGACACTCTGCGACCCCGTGGACTGTAGCCCAGCAGGCTCCTCTGTCCGTGGGATTCTCCAGGCGAGACCACTGGAGTGGGGTGCCATGCCTCGTCCGGGGGATCTTCCCCACCCAGGGACTGAACTTCAGTCGCTTACGTCTCCTGCGTTGGCAGACGGGCTATTTACCGTCTGGGAAGCCCGGATATTGACCCTCCTCGTGGGTTTTCCTCTGCTGCTTCTCAGAATCTGACATCGTGACGGCAGAAGGAAAGCTAAAGGATCTCCACCCCAGCCTCACACTGGGAGATTTTTGCCTCCTGACTGTTAGCCTAAGTTATATCGGATATGTAACGTGCTACCAGGTGTGTGGTAGTTTGTGGAGCCTAAATTTGAGTTCAGGCAATCAGATGTCAGGGGCCAAACTGTAACTAGCCTGCTGCGCTCTCACTGCCGGGAACTTGCTTTCCCGACCCTCTTTGTTAAGCATGTGTCTTATCAGGCGCTGTGTTTCTTTTTTATTTTTATTTTGTGTTGACGTGCAGTTGACTTACAGTGTCTCTTAGTTTCGGGCGAACAGCAAAGTGGCTCAGCGACTCACATCAGGCACCTGCCCTTTCTCAGATTCTTCTCTCATTTAGGTCATTACGGAGTATCGAGCAGAGCTCCCTGTGGAGGCCCCTGTTGGTCATCTGTCTTAAATACAGCAGCGTGTATATCTTGACTTGGACAGCTGAACTCAGTTCTTTTGTGAACGCTTTCCTTCCGAGTGAGATGTGAACAAACTGTTGTTTGGTAATGGCCTGGATCAACACAGCCTCTGGGACTGCCCGTCCCCTGGTGCAAGATAGGACAAAGGGGGAGACCGCCCCCGAGGCGACAAGGCTGAGCAGCTGTATCTTTGGTCCACTCGAGGCCGGACCGAACAGCGGCGGGGGGACCGCGGAAGGTGGAGCCTCACTTCACACCACTCTCCGCAGCTCTGTCAGGCGTGGGCCTTCACAGGAAATCTTCACACTTGCTCTCTGATCCTCTTGTGCATCCTCTGCGCTCACGCTCAGTCCTTGCACCGTCTCCTGGTGCTCTGCTCCAGGAGAGGCGGAGGGACACAGTGACCCTTCCAAGGAATTTCCAAATGGAAAAATAATGGGCCTTGCTTGTCATGCAACTCACCTTTTTGAATGCCTTTTCTGTGCCAGGCTGTGTTCTACAGATCGAATGTTTGTGCTCCCCCAGTTTATATGGTATTAGGAAGCGGAAGCTTCGGAAGGCCATCGGTTCTAGATGAAGCGATTAGTGTCCTTATAAACAGGAAGAGCCAGAACCCTCTTTCTCTCTGCCATCGGAGGATCAAGAAGCTGGCACCTGCAAACCCAGAGGAGAGCTCTCTCCAGACACCAAGCCTGCCGGCACGACCTTCCGCCTCCCAGCGTCCAGAGGCGTGGGAAGCTACACCTCTTGTTAACAGCACACTGGCTGCGGCGTTTGAGAATGACTGGGCGCATCAATGGACCGAAACTGACAAAATCACCCGCCTTTGAAGATTGAGTTGAAAATGTTCGAAAAATTATGAAATGAAACTTTGAAGACTTAATAAGTCTACTTCCTAAGAATTTTCTTGAACAAGCTAGTAGCAGTGAATAGATACGGGGCCATTTTACCATCACTTTGCAGATAGTTATTAAAATACACTTGGAAGAACTGTATCTTTCATTGTTAAATATTCAACACCTGTATTATGTCAGATTTTAATGGTATTTTAAAACCCCAAATTTGTCTGTCAGTGTTTCCCATCATTTTGGCTAGCAATTAATTTTGAGTATAAAAGGTAACTATCTCTGGGAAATAAAGCTGAGTATGTCTCATTACCACTGATTCAACCTCCTGAAGCTGACCAGTGACTATCAACAGTGCACAGCGGGCTTGTTCTAAGCGACTCACGTTTTCCACCCACAGTTTAGTTTTCAGTCTCTTTACCCTGCGTCAGCTCAGTTCAGCCGCTCAGTCGTGTCCGACTCCTTGCGACCCCACGAATCGCAGCACGCCAGGCCTCCCTGTCCATCAGCTCCCGGAGCTCACTCAGACTCACGCCCATCGAGTCCGTGAGGCCATCCAGCCATCTCTGCATTAACAGGATGAACTGTCCTTCTTGTGCCCAGTCGACAAGCTCCTGACTCCCCTTCACTGAGTAATGAACTTCCTCTCTGGTTTGTTTCCTCTCTGGGCACATGTATAAACACACAACCTCCGCTTTCTTTATTTCTTTATTTTGGGTGCCCTGTAGTGATATTTATTTGACTCTTTGACACACATGTCAAATCTTATTAGATAACAGGATTAAAATGTTTTGAGACTTCTGATTCCATGTGTGATTTGAGATTTTCAGTATTGATTAAGGGTCTCCTGCACTGCAGTCCATTTTTTTTTTTTTTTTTACCATCTGAGCCACCAAGGAAAAGTGGGCAAATTTTTAAAGACATTGTTATGAAATGTCACCTTCATTTTAAGTAAATAATACTCAGACAAAATCACTTCCCCTCTAGCGAATTATAATCACATTTATTCTTGTCATTTGTCAACTCGGTGTAGTGTTACAGATATTTATTCACTTAAGATACAATGATTTTTTCATTTAAATTACATTTATTTGTGGTTACCTTTTATTGCAAAAAAAAAAAATACTGCATAAAAATGTACCATGGTGGTATTTGGTTTATTTTTAAACGTATGTGTTTAAACAGAGAAAATGGGTTACTTAAAGTGAGTAAATAATATTACAAGTGGTTTAAAATTATGGCTTTTTAAGTATGAAATTTAGGGGTAGAACACTTTTTCTAAGACAGAGCCCTTGAAAAATCCCATTTTATTTTTAAGGAGTATCACACAGTGTTAAGAAATTTAATAGCTGGATTCCTAAAGCATGAATATAGGCAATATGAAGAACAGAAAAATAATATACTGCTTTTTCTCCTATTTGGGTTTTCAGAATCTTTGCAACTTGTAATTGAATAAGCTGGGCTCACAGAATCCAGAGAAAACAACCTCATTCTTTCCCTATAACTGTCCTTCGTAAACACCCTCAGAGCGGTAGTTCCCCTCAGCTTTCTGTTTAAAATGTAAGATAAGTTACTGTCAGCAAGTGGAGAATTCTTGTCACTTCAGCATTAAAATGTACTACCTTATGCAAGAACAGAAACCCAGCTGTTCACAGGGAGGTTGGAGCTGCTGGGGACAGCGGTCCCATCACGGGGAGGAGAGCGTGGTTCTGTTTTCAACCGTCATCCCTAGCTTGCTGAGAGCACGTTCGGGTCCTTGCAGAGCGCGGGGTGGAAGGACAGCTGAGGGGCAGGAGGTGCCTCCTGGACTGGGGCTCCCAGCTCGCTGTCCAGCGGGTGGAGCTGAGGGCTCTGTGGCTCCGCTGCTGAGAGGCCTTGGCTGGGGGTCCCTTTATTCTAATCCCCTTACCCAGGGCTCACAACTCCTCCCACCCTGAGCGTCCATCCCCATTTTCCAGGCTCCTTCTCTTCGAGGTCTTCTCCTCCCGATGTCCGTTTGAGGCAAAGTCTAAGGCCAGCCGGGTGTTGTCTCTCTGCTGTGGCTTTCCTGTAGCGGGAGGCTACCCCGGGACGCCCTCCCCTCCCGCTCCGTGGAGGCAGACAGCCTCAGGTGGCGCTGACGACTCCTGCCTCCCGGCGCTCGGGCCCTTTGGCGACAGCTTCCCCTCGAGCGTGGACAGCAAGCCCTGGGCTTGCTCTGAGGAAGCACAGAAGGGCCAGGGGTCCAGATGTGTGTGCGCGGGAGTGCCGTACGGTGTCACGGGGCGCCGGAGCACTGGCCTGCCTGGTTCCTCTATTTTTATTTTCTAATCATTTATTGTTAGTAAAGAATTATTTAATTAATAGTTGTAAAGTTGTTTTTATGTTTTAGTCTATCTTTGAGTGTGCCGAGTCTTCGTGGCTGTGCACAGCCTCCGCTCGTGGTGGCAGGCGGGGCTCCCCGCTCGTTGGCAGCTGATGGGGCTTCTCGCTCACTGCGGGCTTCTTGCTCCTTGCAGCAGGCGAGGCTCCCCACTCGTTGCAGCTGGCGGGGCTCCTCGCTCGTTGCAGCTGATGGGGCTCCTCGCTCGTTGCAGCTGGCGGGGCTCCCCGCTCGTTGCAGCTGGTGGGGCTCCTCGCTCATTGTGGCAGGCGGGGCTCCTTGCTCGTTGCAGCTGGTGGGGCTTCTTGCTCGTTGCCGGCTCCTCGCTCGTTGCAGCTGGCGGGGCTCCCCGCTTGTTGCAGCTGGTGGGGCTCCTCGCTCATTGTGGCAGGCAGGGCTCCCCGCTCGTTGCGGCTGATGGGGCTCCTCGCTCCTTGTGGCGCTCCGGCTTCTCACTGTGCTAAAGTGTCCCATTGCAGTCGTTGCGGCTTTGGTGCTCAGTAGGTGTGGTGTCTGGAAGTTTCCGGACCAGGGGTCCAACCCAGTCACCTGCATCAGTACGCAATTTCTTAACCCCTGAACCCCAAGGGAAGCCCCCCGGGGTCGCTTTCTCTCCACGGCCAGCTCTGAGGAAGCAGGCAGCCATGCTGGGGACCTCAACGTAGCAGGGAACTGGGGAAGCCTTTAGGTGTTTAGGGCGGCCTTAGCCAACAGCCTGCACAGACCGCCAGCTAACACCCAGCAGGAACACAGGGCCCTTGGTCCTACAGCTACAAGGAATTGGATTCTGTCAACAACAGGGGAAGCTTGAGCATGAATCCTTCTCCAGCCAAGCCTCAGTTGAGATGGAAACCTTGCCAACACCTGCCTGTAGCCTTGTGAGACCTAGACACATAGGAGCCTGTCAAGCCACAGCCAGTTTCTGGTGCTGTTTCAAACCTCGGAGGCCGTGGCAATGGGTCCTGCAGTGACAGGAACAGACGTTGGCCATCAGAGTTAGAAGCCCCGGCCGTGGCCTCTTTTGGGTCCTCCGGGTGTGCTAGACTCAAGTCTACGGTGACGACCGTGGTCCTGCTGCAGCCTGTCTCACTGAGCTTAGCCTCGAGGAGGGGTAAAGCCCCACAGAACTCCAGTAAGTTTCTTCCAATGGAATTCTGCAGCAAAGTTTTCAAATGATACGTGTGTGTGTGCTAAGTTTCTTCAGTGGTGTCTGACTCTGCAGCCCCAGGGACTGTAGCCCGCCAGGCTCCTCTGTCCATGGGATTCTGCAGGCAAGCATCCTGGAGTGGGCTGCCATGACCCCCTCCAGGGGATCTTCCCGACCCAGGGATCGAACCCGGGTCTCCCGTCTCTCCTCATTTGGCAGGCGGGTTCTTTACCACTAACTCCCCCTGGGAAGCCCTTTCAAATAATAGGTTGTTGCGACATTCTCTTGGTTCCTTCTCACTCTTCACATTTATTTTCTGAGCAAGTTGAGAAAACCACCTGGCTATTCTTCTGTAGTTTTTCCTTGGGTGGATGTGTAAATTCATGTTGTAAATTGGGAGTGATTGTCAGGGGCAAGAACGGGGTGATGGAAGTGGCCTGTCCAGGTGCAGGCCATAAGGCCCTGTGTGGTCTGGAGAAGCTTTCAAACAATGACTGAAGGGTCATCTACCCTCTACCATCTATGCGTAAGCAATTCTACATACTGATAATAAAATACTGCTCCAGAAAAGTCTAATCGGAAAACGGCCTCTTCCCGGGGCACACCCTTCCCACTGCCTGTCTCGGGTATGACGCTGTGTTATGTACTGTCTCTAGGCCTCAGATGAACTGGGCAGAGCGTCCTTCCTGCTTAAGTTCCGTTGCCCCCGACGGATGATCAGTCCCCAGCTTCACAGTGCCTTCCGGGGCTGGATTAGAGAAAACGGCCCTTCCTTTGCTGCCATCTGCTGGGCAGTAGTAAGAAGTCCCCTGGTCCCCGCAGGTTGCAAAACTCAACCGGTGGGGCGTCTTAGATCCGTGTAATGTTCCACCTGCACCCTGATTTGTGGTGGTACTTGTGTGTGTGCGTGTGTGTGTGCCTGTGTGTGTGTGTGTGTGCGCGTGTGTGCCCGTGTGCAGGCATACAAATGTGTACATGCAGCTGTCAGAAAGCAGATGGAACATTTATTGAAAGAGGCTTCCTCTGCGGCTCAGTGGTAAAGAATCCACCTGCCAATGCAGGAGACGCGGGTTCGATCCCTGGGTCTGGAAGGTCCCCTGGAGAAGGAAATGGCAACCCACGCCAGTATTCCTGCCTGGGAAATCCGTGGACAGAGGAGCCTGGTGGACATGACTTAGCGGCTAAACAACAAGATGGAAAAGAACTAAGGTGCACACTTTCCAGCGTACACAGTAACTCCCCTACGTATGGATGCGCGCCGTTCTGAGAGCACTCCCACGAGTACAGTTTGTTCATAAGTCCAACAAAGTTAGCCCAGGTACCCAGCCGACACAGTCGGCGATATAGCGCTGTGACAGAAAGTGGAAGTCGCTCAGTCCTGTCTGACTCTTTGTGACCCCATGGACTATACAGCAGATGGCCCCATGGACTATACAGCAGATGGCCCCATGGACTATACAGAATTCTCTACGGAGAATCCATGGGATTCTCCAGGCCAGAACACTGGAGTGGGTAGTGTTTCTCTTCTCCAGGGAGTCTTCCCAACCCGGGAATCGAACCGGGGTCTCCCACACTGCAGGTAGATTCTTTACCAGCTAAGCTATCAGGGAAGACCCTGATACATAGTACTGTATGGTAACGAATTTATAATACTTCTCACACAAATAATACAAGAAAAACAAACACAAAAAAATAAAACTTTTTAACCTTACCGTAGAGCGCCTTGGTATTACAACAGCCCAGTAAACGACAGCTGGCACGCGGGGCTGGCATCGCGCGAACAGGCAGAAGCGTCGCTGACGGAGGAGGGAGACGAGGCGGGAGAAGGCAGAGCCGAAGGGTGGGCAGCACTAGGAGTCGGGGGCGAGCTGCAAGCGGGTTCATGCCTGGCCTTGACGGCCCGGGTCCTGGCTCCTCGCTGGCTTCAATTCCGTATCTCCCTCTTGAGAAGGACGCTCCAGGGCTGGGGGGTCTCTCTTCCCCGCCTTAGATGGGGCGACTGCATTCTGCGAGGCTGCGGCGGCCTCGTGCACTGTTCCATGCTCAGGTCCTGAGCCTCGTAAACCAGCGGTGCCTCCTCCAACAGANCTCCTCGCTGGCTTCAATTCCGTATCTCCCTCTTGAGAAGGACGCTCCAGGGCTGGGGGGTCTCTCTTCCCCGCCTTAGATGGGGCGACTGCATTCTGCGAGGCTGCGGCGGCCTCGTGCACTGTTCCATGCTCAGGTCCTGAGCCTCGTAAACCAGCGGTGCCTCCTCCAACAGAACCGACACGTGCCTGGGCGGATGAACACGCACGCTCAGCTTGTTCAAGTCCGCAATGTGAAGGTTCGCGTGTAGGGGCTCGCTGTACTGCTTTTCCTTTGCTTGGCCTTGCAGGAGTTGTACCAGAAACTCACTTGAGTGGGGCGGTTAGGGCGTAGTGGAGAGGGCTAAGCTCTTTGGGGAAAATAAAGGAGTCAGGCGGCGGAAGCAGGGAACTAGCTTTGCCATCTAGGAAGCAAGGCAGCAAACGTGGCGGAAGGGGAGGGAAGGGCGACGGGAGATCGTGAAATGCCTGCGAGGTGCTGCTCCAAGTGGTCCGTGTTTTCCCATCCTTTCCATACAGCTGCTCTTCAGCCGGTAAGTCGTGTCCGACGCCTTGGACACGCCAGGCTCCTCTGTTCCCCACCGTCTCTAGGAGTCTGCTCAAACTCATGCCCATTGAATCAGGGATGCCATCCAAATATCTCGTCCTCTGTTGTCCCCTTCTCCTTCTGCCCTCAATTCCCCCAGTATTAGGATTTTTTCCAGTGAGGTGGCTCTTCACATCAGGTGGCCAAAGTATTGGAGCTTCAGCTTCAACATCAGTCCTTCTGATGAATATTCAAGGTTGATTTCCTTTAGAATTTTATGCTTTGATCTCCTTGCTGTCCAAGGGACTCTCGAGAGTCTTCTCCAGCACCACAGTTCAAAGCATCTTGTGTTGTTCAAGAATGATCTATATATTCAAAGAAAAAGGAACACAGTATCTCAAAGAGACAGCTTCATTTCCATGTTTATTAAAGCATAATTCACAAACTAATGTATGGAAACAAGCTAAGTATCCACCCAGATGAATGGATAAAAATATAAGAAAAACATACATATATATCTGAGAAAAGCAGCAGTGACATTGACTCATTAAACACATAGTTATTTTATTTAATGTGTCCTATTGTTTATAGCCGTGAAGAGATACCCCACACCCAAGGTAAGAGAAACCCACGTAAGATGGTAGGTGTTGCAAAAGGGCATCAGAGGGCAGATACACTGAAACCATACTCACAGAAAACTAATCACAATCTAATCACACTAGGACCACAGCTTTGTCTAACTCAATGAAACCAAGCCATGCCCACAGGTCAACCCAAGACGTATGGGTCATGGTGGAGAGGTCGGACAGAATGTGGTCCACTGGAGAAGGTAATGGCAAACCACTTCAGTATTCTTGCCTTAAGACCCCCATGAACAGTATGAAAAGGCAAAATGATAGGATACTGAACGAGGAACTCCCCAGGTCAGTAGGTGCCCAATAAGCTACTGGAGATCAGTGGAGAAATAACTCCAGAAAGAATGAAGGGACGGAGCCAAAGCAAAAACAATACCCAGNTAGTGGTTTTCCCTACTTTCTTCAATTGAAGTCTGAATTTGGCAATAAGGAGCTCATGACCTGAGCCACGGTCTAGCTCTCTTAGCAGGGACTGAACCCGATCCCTGCACTGGGAGCGGGGTATTTTAGCCTCTGGACCACCAGGGAAGTCCTGGGGAGAATTTTTTCTACGACAGTTTTTAAAGAGAGAACTCTGATCGGCTTTTGTCTGGGAGTTTAGAATGAATGCTGCCGTCCCAGGTGTCTCGCTGGACCATACTCCAAATAGCATTCAACAGCTCTGATTGCGGCTGCCATCCCAGCCACAAGCTTAGTAACTATGATCACCAGCCATCCGCACTGTCTAAAAGCAGGGAATATGGAAGCAGGAAGTTCAGCTGGGGCTTTTTGGTCCAAAGTGCTCGTCAGGTAGAAAAACTGAGGTCCTCAAAGGGACCCATAGCAAAACAAATAGGAGTCAGGACTAACTTGTAAAATGCAACTCACCATTCAGGTTCCTTTTAACTTTATCCCACCATTTATTGGCAAGAAGGCCAGTTTTAGTCCATTTTCTGTTTGTGGGGTTGTTTACGGATTATCCCATTTGATAAAGCATTATTTAAAATGCAGACTCCGGAAACTGTTCTTGGTCCTTAGCATCACTGAACTGATGTTTTGATTCCTAATTATCCCTGATCAGTCTCCTCCCCACTGTAAACACACACACACACCCGCACATGCACACACAGATACACACACACGTACACAGACACACACACAGAGATAAGAAATCAATTTAAATGATTCTCATTTATTGAACAAATACTAGTGATTAAGGATATATACAGGAGATCAAAAATACGCTGATAATACAGGATAATACATTGCGTTATGGGGTAAAGTGATTATGAAGCAGGCTGGATGAATACATGTACATTAGACAATGTCAATAGAGAAAATAACCTTTAAGTTGATGTTTAAAAAAGAGAAATCGAGACACTGAACATGTGCAGAGCGCCCCAGCTGCATCCTCAGTGCATGCCCAAAGTAGACACATGGCAGATGGCGGGAAGGCAAAGAACAGCTATCAGAAGGATCTTAAGACAAAAACAAGGAGACACACAGTCAATAAGTGGTTAAATGTCAACTGAGTGGAGGGACGAGCAGGGAAAAATATTATACAATAAAGAGGCAGACCAGAGTCACTGCTGGAGGTCCTGGTGGGCCAGGTTTGGATGTGAATATATTTTCCTTGAAAGTGTGTGATTATATCTACGAATGACTAAGAATAGTGAATCAGTTTGGCAAGCTATGCAGTAAAAGAGTATATTTTTAAGCTGTTGTCAAGTTTGGGTAAACAAACTTTCAATTTCAGGAAAAATGAAAATAGGAAATCTGGGCTCCTAAGGTCAGATAAGCGCAAAACTGACGTCATCACTTGGCTGCATGGTTATGTGGTCTCTTTCATAGCCTCGGGAAGTTAACATCTACTTATCAATTTTTAATTCTGGCAATCCAAATAAATGAAATGTACCTAATTATTTCATTAATTAATTTGTGAGTAGTACCCCCAGCTGATTCCTTCAGTCTCTCCCCAGGACTCTTCTATCAAGATTTAGGCTAAAAGCGTGAACTGTTTCTGGCTTCTCTTTAAACACGTCAAGACACGCACTCATCTGGAGAGCTGAGCTTCCTTCAGCGCCTCTGCTCACAGTCCCGTCTCCCTTGCAGCGCACCTGCCCCGTTGTCTCTACCTGTTTCTGCAAGTGTCTCGCTGTCTCACGCCTCGCCACAGCCCGGCTTCGAGTCTCTCTGCGCCTTCTTCGCTCACTCACCACCGCTGTTTTCCTGTCCCGTCTCCACGTCTTGCATGGATTCATCCCTCTTGATCTGTCTCTTCCTTGAGCCAGCAGGTACTATCTCTGACGGTTACTTATTCTTTGTCTGACCTCCGTCTACTCTGGGCTACCTGTTGGCTGCAGCTTCACAGTGCGTTTTCCTGCCTGATTCTCTTGTTTTCTGCCCTAGGCATTTTCTCTCCTTCCCCCCACCCACATCCCGCCACCTGGTGATGTGTCTGTCCCCACTGGTTACAGGCGTGGGAAGGCTAACTTGGCTTTGCTTTTATCTCAATATAATTCTCCAAGAGTGTTAATTTTCTTCATTTAATACTGCTCTCTCTTACAACAATACTAAACCTCTGTCACCAAAATCCGTCCTTACCAGCACCCTGCCCTGAATACTACCAGGCAACCTGAAACTGCGTTTCCCTTCAACCTCCTAAAAATGACAATCTAAGACTGGACGGACCTGGGTCTGTCTGGACTCCTCACATGTCGGTTTGTGTTTCCCACCTCCTATGTCTTTCCACATCACCCGATGTTCTTTGATCTTGGACTCAAATGCACAACATGTTAAGCAACCGGTTGCCTCTCTGGTTTCATTCTTTAATTCAGCTCATTAGTGGGAAGACCAATAACTCTTTCTCCATTTTTTAGAAACTATCATTTCTCTTCATTTCCACTGACTTCATGTTAGCTCAGGTCTTAATTGATTCTTCTTTCATTTCAAATTCTTCATTAAGTGATTTTTCCTTTATGGTTTACAGCTCACCAGATATAGTGAGTAACTTAATAAAACTCCCTACTGTTTATTCATCGGTCTGCAAACAATTTTGAGCAATATTGTATCAGTGAATGTGCTGCTGATTCAGGCAAATGTTGATTTTTATGAGATTTTGTGTCTCTGGAAAAGTATATTATCATCGAGGGGACATAAAATATTTGCCTATAGAAAATTATATAGAGTGTAAGGTGTGTGTGTGTGTGTGTGTGTGTGTGTGTGTGTGTGTTTGATTGGAAAAACATCATCTAGAGAAAGAAGCAATCAACTAGAAAAACTTAAAGAATCAGATGGGATTTAAGATAGGCTTTATGGAAAGGAGAGACTCAACCAAACACAGAAAGGAAGAAAGAACATTTCAACCCCAGATGCTGACATGAGGCGGTCAAGCAGAATGCATGTTAAATAGAAGGTTGAAGTGGGATTAGGAAGTGGGGCTTTCAAGATAAAATGGACTTAAATTTTATATCTTTAGAGACTACTAAGATTTGGAGATTGCTGTATGTGAGCATGAATGAATATTCATGAATTAATATGAATGCATGGATTCCGCAATAATTTCTGTTTTAGAGCACTGTTAATTTATACTGTGGCGCTCGCTTTGGCAGCACATATACTAATTTACCCTGTGTTTGCATGTGTTTCTACACACACTTTTAGAGCTGGCAAGTAAATTATTCCGAATTTCTTAATGTCACAGATGAGAAAACCCTGATTAAGTAAAACGTTAAAGGATTTGCCACAGCTCACTCGATAAATAAGCAATAGGCCTGGTATTCCAGTGCACTTCATAAGATCAGCAACCCATCTAACACACTATGTTCTTTTGTTCATGTAAGACCAAACACAATGAGGAAATATCTATTGCTAATTTGATATGTTTCCACCAAAATGCTTAACACATGGCTAGAGAATCTCTATTCATACGTCCGTCTAACAAAGTCTTTCTGACTCTGTTCTTAATTTATGTCAGTTTGGTCTTATCATCTCCAAAATTTCTCCTTTCCTATGTGACTTCTGACTCGACCTGGTGATATACCTTCCCTGAATCTTCACCCCTACCCTCCATACACCCACACTGAGCACCCGCCTTGGACGAAATACTGAATGCACAATGTGAAGGAGAGAAACGTGATGACTTTCACTCAGCTGGCTCTCAGTGTGAGTTTGCTGAATGGACTTTGCCCTCAAGGTGCTTGCAGTGGGAAAGAGGGCACAGGTCACACACATCCGCAGCTCTAAAAAAGGCTAAGAGCAAATATTATCAAGCTGGTAAGCTTAGCTCGGCTCTCAGCCAGTCTTCCTCTGGCTTCCCTATTTGCACAGCGATGCTTACTTATTGCAGGTGGACATCCCCGGAGGGATGGGTGTGACACAGTAACAGAAAACAAGAAACACGGGAGTCCATTTTATCGGCAAATGGGGGGGGGGTGGCTTTAAGTGAATGGAGACAACAAGAATAGAATATTGCGTCTGCAGAATAAACCATAATACAAACTTGTCAAGTCAGAGAAAGAATGGAAATTTTGCCAGTAGCCTCTTACACAGAAATCATGGCTTTCTAAGCTTTTTGCTGTGAATCGGAATATTCTGGACACATGATTCTTACAAATCAGCAGGAGAAGTTGTCTCCTCTCTTTCTTCCAACTCACTGTAAATCGGTGCATATATATTTACTTCTTCATAAAGACGATCTTCTGGAATCTGATGAGGTGAGGGGAAAAAACATTATCAATCACTAAGAATTTTCTGCCGTTAGAATACTTGTGTAAGAGGCATATCTCATCTTTTTTTTTGTATCTCACAGCCTGCCATTACACTGGGATATTTTAGCCACCTGATGTGAAGAGCTGACTCATTGGAAAGACCGTGATGCTGAGAAAGACTGAAGGCAGGAGGAGAAGGTGATGACCAAGGATGAGATGGTTGGATGGCATCACCGACTCGATGGACACAAGTCTGAGTAAGCTCCGGGAGGTAGTGAAGGACAGGGAGGCCGGCGCGCTGCAGGTGGGTCTCTTATCTCGTTATCTCTGAAGGAAAGTGCTCACAAAGGTAGGCAGGCTTGAATGCTTTGGGCAAGTGGAAGGATGGAGGGAGTGCTTTACCCGGAAGATCTGAGTAAATGTGTATGCGTCAGGGATTTCTAACTCTCTCTCATTCGTCACAGGGATAAAAATGGGGAAGACAAGTGGAAGCGCAGTTGGTAGTCCTGACTCAGAGAGGAAACAAAAAACAGCCTTCAGGGCAAGTGGGGAGGTGAGATCCAAGAAAAAGAGAGCAGGAGCCAATGTTAAAAAGCCCAGATAGTTCAGTGATTCTCACATGTGCTTCCTGTATGTTCGTCTCTTATGCTCAACACACGCTTTAGTGCTTTGAAGCATCTACATTTCCTAAAATGATGAAGATCTTACTTTCCTGAACTTCAGCCAAAGGAATTACGTGAATACTGTGAAGTTTGTGAGTGGAAAATTTGATTCAAAACATGAGGTTTGGTTCCCATTTCTTCACACCCTCTCCAGCATTTATTGCTTGTTGACTTTTAGTGATGCCTGTTCTGACTGGTGGGAGATGATACGTCATTGTGGTTTTGATTTGCATTTCTCTAATAATGAGTGAGGTTAAAATAAATTCATTCAAAACATGAGGTTTGGAAACCAAAATACTGAAACTTGGAGAAATGGAATATTGAAACTAGAAGCAATGTTTCGGGAAACCCAGGCCATACTTTTAAGCAACAAAGCTGAAGTTCTTTATCATTTAGGATTTAACATCAGGCCTCCGCCTACCTGATTTCCTTCAATTATTTCGCCAGCTCCATGAACTATGAGTAACACAGCGCTGCCAAAGCCCAGGAAGGTGAGAAACAGGATCATCGCCACAACTGCCTGTTGAGCAACAGCCAACAACAACCAAAAGGACAAGCGGAGTCACGGAGTAGGAGAGCGCGTTCCCTGCAGCTGCTCCTGCTTTCATCACCCATGCCCACCCAGCACACGGCCAGTTCCTATGGAAAGACCCGTGCGAAAACCAGGAGGGGGGTACTCAAAGCCCAAGCCCTGGCACCCCCCTTGCGGGACTCAGGTCGAGGAGGGGGAAAGAAGCGGGCACGAGCCTGGGCACGAGCCTCCGGGACACTGCATTACGAGATGCTGTGGCGGGAGAGTGGTGTTCATAGGAAGGAAAAGGAGTCCCAATTGGATCAGGACCAGGGTCTCAGCCTTCCCGTGAGGAACACTCACAGTGGAGAAGCAGGCCAGAGAGCAGTTGTCGTTCTCGTAGACCTCCTCGCAGCCGGAGACGTAAGTGGCGCTCCGCTTGAGGTTACCGACGAGGATGCTGACGCCTGTTCCCGCGGCTACGCTGCTAACCGCGTTTGCTCCCAGGCATCCTCGGACCTGACGGCAAAGAGGAACGTTTAGACTGGGTCCCGCACCTGCCGCGGTGTTCAATAAACCTGCCTGCATTTCAGGGCTGGATACATCCAGTAAACCCCGCACTTATGCAAAGAGAAAAAAGCGAAGTCACTCAGTCGTGTCCAACTCTGTGCGACCCCATGGACTGTAGCCCACCAGGCTCCTCCGTCCATGGGGTTTTCCAGGCAAGAATACTGGAGTGGGTTGCCGTTTCCTTCTCCAGAGGATCTTCCTGACCCAGGGATCGAACCCCGGGTCTCCCGCACTGTAGGCAGACGCTTTACCGTCTGAGTCACCAGGGACGTCTATTTATTCAAAATGTAGATCACAAAGGGACACGTAGAAAATGAACTTGTATAATAAGGACCTGAAACTTTCTCTCTGAGACTGCATGCCGGAAGACCAGCGGGAATACTGGTTGTTGCTGTTGTTCTGCTGCTGAGTCGTGTCCAACTCTTTGTGACCCCGTGGACTGTAGCCCCCCAGGCTCCCTGTCTTTCACTGTCTCCCAGAGTGTGCTCAGATTCACGTCCACTGAGTCTAACCATCTTGTCCTCTGCTGTCCCCTTCTCCTCCTGCCTCGATCTTTCCCAGCACCAGGGTCTTGTCTAATGAGTGGGCTCTTCGCATCAGGTGGCCAGAGCTTCAGCTCCAACATCAGTCCTTCCAATGAATTAGTCAGGGTTGATTTCCTTTAGGATGGACTGGTTTGATCTCTGAGCTGTCCAGCGGACTCTCAAGAGTCTTCTCCAACACCACAGTTCAAAAGCATCAGTTCTTCAGAGCTCAGCCTTCTTTATGGTCCAACTCTAACATCTGTACATGACTACTGGGAAAACCGTAGCTTTGACTAGACAAGCTATACTCATAGTCTCTCATCAAATAGACTCCTTAATTGGAAACAAATCATTTGTTGGATCACAGGACTATATTGTGAGGACATAGCTGGTGTGAGGGTATTTTTTCAACAAGTGTCAAAGTGATACACTCTGTTTTTAAGTGATACAATTGGTATTTTAATGGTACATGTTTAGTGACTATATCCAAGACAAAAGTAGATTGGAAGAAATTCACATATCCACATTCACTCAGAAGAAATAACAGCATGACTCCTTCAAGACTCTTAAAGTTAAACTTTTCTTACCTTCTCAAGGATAAAGACAGAATGCAACTCACCAGATATGCTGAAGGTTTCTTTTCAGACATGATTGACAAAATTCCAGAAATAGCAAACTGTTCAAAAGGAAGGAGGGGGAAAAAGCACAGTGGGTCTCTGTTCTTCTCTGTGTTTCTTTCATCCTCATCTTCCAAACAGAAGGTAAAGTTGTGGGCATTCTATAAAGATGTCCTTTAATCCATTTTATTTTTTGTTTCATTATTTTATTTTTCTAATTTCCTATAGAAAGCTTCTCAAAATTAAATGTCCATGTGAATTATCTTGTTAAAATGCAAACTGTAAGTCCTAGATGCGCTCTGAGATTCTTCGTTTGTACCAGGCTGCCAGGTAATACTAACTCTGAGAGTCCATGGGTCCCCACTAAGTGCTGTGAAGCCCAGCAGCGCCTGGGGCATGACTCTGCTATAACACGACTCACGTTCTATTTAATCATTTGCTCGTATGAGCATCTTGTGTGTCACAGTGTCAGTTCCTTTGGGCAAGAAACATGCGTCTGTCTCCAGAGTCTGCCATCATCTCGCAGACATACAGCCATTATGAAAATACACATGGTGAAGGATTTAGTGAAATTATCAACCAGGAGCACATATCCAAAACCTTTCATAGATTCAGGTTGTATGGTGAGTTGAGAGACATCTAATAAACTAAATGATCGGAATGGAAAGACAGTAAGGAAGTTTCAATTTAAATATAGCAAAAGCTTAAGGAGAGTCTTGAACAAGTGACCTGAGACCTGCGTATTTAGCAGAGGGCCAAGCCAATGCAGTATTTTTAGGGTTAGAATATATCCTCATGAATGAACATGTTGACGCAAAAAGCAACACGGATTAATCAGAAACAAGCGTGCCGAGTGCGAGAAGCTAGGCGTTAGAAGGTGGCGTTATCACTCATTTGTGTGAAGCTCCAGAAAATGCAGACTACCCCGTTGTGACAGGGAACAAGTGATGCTGAGGCTGGGAGGCCAGGGCTTGCGGGAGGGGTTACCAAGGCAACGGGGAGTTTGGGGCCGTGGTGAGGATCTTCGTCATATCAATGCGGAAAGGTTCTCGTGGGTCATGTCGAAATTCATCAAATTATCCACCTCAAACAGGTGCTGTTTATTATACATCAGTTGTACTTCAATAAAAACTATGTATTTTTATGAGCTCATCCAGCCATCTAGTTTCTAACTAGTACAATGAATGAAAGAGACACAATGAGAAAGTACCTAACAGAGTTTCTAGGGCACAGTCGAAGTTCATCAAATCTCAGCCTTGTTCTCCTCATTTCAACAATCTCTCCCCCCACCTTTGCTAAGATAGCTGTACTGATGAATCGTGTTATGCAAATTTTTCTCAAGTTGGATTCTGAAAGTTTAGGTTCAATTCATACTAGTTAAATGCCCCTTGAGCAATTTGTAAACATGTATTAGCCAATTTAACCCAAAGTGCTTTGTAAACTGTAAATATGCATCTATATTTATATATATATCCACATACATATTAGAATTCACTCATATATTCTCAACACTTGTTAGAATAAACAATTGTTAGATCTGATCCGGATAAAAGAAAAGCCACGGCGTATACTCACAAATAGGGCTCCCCAGAATGGGTAGCCAGCTTTAAATGATGAAAAAAAGTTTTCAGTAAACTCTGAATCATTGATCTTGGAGCTCACAATTATTCCAAAATAAAGGTATATCAAACCAATCAGAATTTGTGTTACCTGTGGAAAAATGCATAGATTTTGTGAAATCAGAAGGTATTTTTCTAAGATTACATCAATTTCCTTATAATTGAGGCCAAATGTGAGAGATTGCTTTGGTGTCTTGGGCAGTCCTCAGAAGGACACAAATGCAGTATTTTCCAGTATCATCTGCCACTCTAAGAACTTGTACTGGCATGACCTCATGCAAGCACAGCCACGTGGTCAGGCAAGCTTAGCCACGAGGTCAGGCAAGCTTAGCCACGAGGTCAGGCAAGCTTAGCCACGAGGTCAGGCAAGCTTAGCCACGAGGTCAGGCAAGCTTAGCCACGAGGTCAGGCAAGCTTAGCCACGAGGTCAGGCAAGCTTAGCCACGAGGTCAGGCAAGCTTAGCCACGAGGTCAGGCAAGCTTAGCCACGAGGTCAGGCAAGCTTAGCCACGAGGTCAGGCAAGCTTAGCCACGAGGTCAGGCAAGCTTAGCCACGAGGTCAGGCAAGCTTAGCCACGAGGTCAGGCAAGCTTAGCCACGAGGTCAGGCAAGCTTAGCCACGAGGTCAGGCAAGCTTAGCCACGAGGTCAGGCAAGCTTAGCCACGAGGTCAGGCAAGCTTAGCCACGAGGTCAGGCAAGCTTAGCCACGAGGTCAGGCAAGCTTAGCCACGAGGTCAGGCAAGTTTAGCCACGAGGTCAGGCAAGCTTAGCCACGAGGTCAGGCAAGCTTAGCCACGAGGTCAGGCAAGCTTAGCCACGAGGTCAGGCAAGCTTAGCCACGAGGTCAGGCAAGCTTAGCCACGAGGTCAGGCAAGCTTAGCCACGAGGTCAGGCAAGCTTAGCCACGAGGTCAGGCAAGCTTAGCCACGAGGTCAGGCAAGCTTAGCCACGAGGTCAGGCAAGCTTAGCCACGAGGTCAGGCAAGCTTAGCCACGAGGTCAGGCAAGCTTAGCCACGAGGTCAGGCAAGCTTAGCCACGAGGTCAGGCAAGCTTAGCCACGAGGTCAGGCAAGCTTAGCCACGAGGTCAGGCAAGCTTAGCCACGAGGTCAGGCAAGCTTAGCCACGAGGTCAGGCAAGCTTAGCCACGAGGTCAGGCAAGCTTAGCCACGAGGTCAGGCAAGCTTAGCCACGAGGTCAGGCAAGCTTAGCCACGAGGTCAGGCAAGCTTAGCCACGAGGTCAGGCAAGCTTAGCCACGAGGTCAGGCAAGCTTAGCCACGAGGTCAGGCAAGCTTAGCCACGAGGTCAGGCAAGCTTAGCCACGAGGTCAGGCAAGCTTAGCCACGAGGTCAGGCAAGCTTAGCCACGAGGTCAGGCAAGCTTAGCCACGAGGTCAGGCAAGCTTAGCCACGAGGTCAGGCAAGCTTAGCCACGAGGTCAGGCAAGCTTAGCCACGAGGTCAGGCAAGCTTAGCCACGAGGTCAGGCAAGCTTAGCCACGAGGTCAGGCAAGCTTAGCCACGAGGTCAGGCAAGCTTAGCCACGAGGTCAGGCAAGCTTAGCCACGAGGTCAGGCAAGCTTAGCCACGAGGTCAGGCAAGCTTAGCCACGAGGTCAGGCAAGCTTAGCCACGAGGTCAGGCAAGCTTAGCCACGAGGTCAGGCAAGCTTAGCCACGAGGTCAGGCAAGCTTAGCCACGAGGTCAGGCAAGCTTAGCCACGAGGTCAGGCAAGCTTAGCCACGAGGTCAGGCAAGCTTAGCCACGAGGTCAGGCAAGCTTAGCCATCTCCTGTGCCTTTCCTTACACACTCATGGTGGACATCAATCATGGCCCTTTCTGTCTATGAGGAGACAAAGATTCTAAATCATTCACAGGATGACACTGAGCCACTGGCAACTGACCAGAGCTGGCAGGTCCTATTTGCCAGTCTAACCCTAGTCTTCATGAGGAAGTGCTTCTTTCTACCCAACAGGGTGCCTGGAGTGGTGGATCAGTCGCTAAGTCGTGCCTGACCCTGGGAACCCCACGGACTTCAGTCCACTGGGATCTTCTGGTGAGATTTCCCAGGTAAGAATACTGGAGCGGGTTGCCATTTCCCTCTCCAGGGAATCTTCCCAATCCAGGGATTGAATCCGGGTCTCCTGCACTGCAGGCAGATTGTTTGCCAACTGAGCCACTGTTAGGACTCTGCCTAACAGTGGGCAGTGAGTGTCAATAATTTTCTACCAGGTTTTTCCCTCCATGAGTCTGAGTAGGGAAGCTATGTTGATGCCACCAAATACTCTTTCTTAGAGCCAGTCATTACTCTAGTTGAGTTTGGAGGAGGCTCACTCACCCCCAGGAATTCCAGCTCTCTCTTCAAAACAGTCAGCCACGTTTGGCGTGGTGCAGTTGGGGCAGGCTTGTCCAGTAAGACGCTTTCTTGGAGAGATATTTCTGCAAGTTCAATTTCAGATGCACTGTGAAGTTTACACAGAAATGCAGCTGTGAGAAAACTCTCTAAGTCTCCATGCAAAGATCTCAACTGACAGAAAGGAGAGTTTTGCTTATTTTTCAAAATAATTCTGTGATTAAAATCTTCACTGTAAAAGCACAGGAAACTCGGAGGCTCAGAGGGTCAAAGTTAGTGGCCAGGATCACTCTCTGATCACGGTTAGATGGAACAAAAACCACACTGAGTCTTCTTATTCTTGTATGTACTTAATCCCTCAGTCATGTCCGATTCTTTGCAACCCCAAGGACTGTAATGTAGCCCCCCAGGCACCTCTGTCCATGGAGTTCTTTAGGCAGGAATACTGGAGTGGGTAGTCATTCCCCTCTCCAGGTGACCTTCCCGACCCGGAGACCAAACCCGGGTCTCCTGATCCCAAGTGGATGTTTTACCATCTGAGCCACCAGGGAAGCAGGGAAGCCTCTTCTTGTTCTTAGTCCAGAGTTATTACCAGGTTCTTTCTCGTTAATCTATGCTGGTGAGTAAAAGCAAAAACTATCAAACATGTTTACCTGCACGTGTCTCAGTCTTTTTAACACAGAAACGGACCTGAAAAGATGTCAATGACAGCCACCGCCTGTGCACGAAGGAGTGACTCGGAAAGCTCTGCTGGCCTCTGTTCCCATTTTCATCCTTAGAGGAGCCTCACTGGCAACACTGTGTCTTCCCAAGCATTGGAGTCTACTTAATACTTTACAATGACTTTCAATCTGTTACTGATTTCTGAAGCTCTGTCTTCAGTTTCTCCTCAAACCTTTAAAAGGAAGTTTTAATAGGTGTTGGGGCTTCCCTGGTGGCTCAGACGGTAAAGAATCTGCCTGCAGTGCAGGAGACCTGGGTTTGATCCTTGGGTCGGGAAGATCTCCTGGAGAAGGGCATGGCAACCCACTGCAGTGTTCTGGCCTGGAGGATTCCATGGGCAGAGGAGCCTGGCGGGCTGCCGTCCAGGGGGTTGCAGAGGGTCGGACAGACTGAGCGACTAAGACACACCCCGTTTGTGCTGATCTTCGGAATCCCGAGGGAGACTAAACTGCGCGCATCTCCACCAGATTTCACCCTCGAGCATTCCCCTCTAAACAGGGGGGCAGGACCCGCAGCTTGCGAGTCACAGAGATTCACACACATCAGACACAGAGGCGAGCACAAAGCCCCTACCTCAAGCCTAGAATGTGAGCCTCCTTTGTTAGAAAACTTCAGCTTTCCCAACTTACAGGCTGATAAAAACCTCCTCCCATCGACCAGAGAGAACTACTGGGGAAGTAGAGCAAATAACTTCTTTATACTCGGGGTTTTCATTAAGCCCGGTGGGCCCATGCCCACGTTCACGACCTGGCATCGCCCCAGCACTGTGGCGATCTCCAGGTCGCTCAGTGACGGGGCAGGGAAACAGCGGACAGCTTGCGCCTACCTGGCGGGCTCCTGTGGAGTGGGGAGAGCAAGCTGTGTCCTGCTCNTGCAAAGTGCAAATCAGTGGCTGAGACGCATCTTGTGAGTCTCAGCGAGTCTCGAGCCGCAGCTTCGCCAGCTCCTTCCCCGGCTGAGGCGCCTACCGTCCTGTGTCCTCACTTTGGGTCTTTGTGTAAACACACTCCTCGATCTTTTGCAACAGTAGACACTGACACATATGCCAAGGTGCCTTTTTTTGGTGGCGGCAAACTTATCAAGATGCGTTTTGACCATGCCTCTGCCTGAAGGAGGAGATAACGGTGCTAGCATTCCTCCCGCCGCGCGTGTTTCCTGCTCCTGGAGCACATCCGTCCACACTCTTCACCCACTCATCATCCGGCTTCCTCTTTGACAAGCAACGTTTCTTCTCTTTGATATACACTGGGTTTACTTCCCCAAACTCCAAAGAAACTCGCTTTCAGATCCCATATGGACAATTGTTTCCTCAAACTGAATGTTCAGGTCACTTAAATGTGCACGCATTTGCATGTTGTAAATTGAAAATCGCTATCTCTTCAGGGTACTTTCTGAAACTCCCAAAGGAATCCCAGTCTTTCTCTCTCTCTCTCTCTCACACACACACACACACACACACACACACATATGGTCTAGAGCAAACAAGCATACAGGTCAAAGAGCAAATTTCTTCCTCTTTTCAATGTTATAGAAGCTATGCACGCCAAGTCAACGAGAGAAGAAAGTGTGAGGATAGATACCGATCTTTGTTACAATTTTATTTATTTCTGGCTCTGCTGGGTCTCTGTTGCTTAGGGGCTTTCCTCCAGCTGCGGCGCGTGCGCACTCCTCTCCAGCTGCGGCGCGTGCGCACTCCTCTCCAGCTGCGGCGCGTGGGTCAGTCGCTGCAGCAGCTCGTCTTGTTGCAGAGCAGGGGCCCTTGTGCTCCCGTAGGTGTGGTTTGTGGGCTGTTTGTGGCTCACAGGCTCTAGAGCACAGGCTCAGCAGTTGTGAAACACGGGCTTTGTTGCTCTGTGGCATGTGGGATCGTCCCGGACCAGGGATCAAACAGCGTCTCCTACACTGGCAGGCGGATTCTTTACCATTGAGCCACCAGGCAGGCCCGATACTGACCTTTAAAAAAGAAATGAAATTGCTTTCACTTGTAGATGTAAATAAGAGCAAGATGTAAAGATGAACAAGATAAAGGAAAACATTATATAATTAAAAAGAAGACCTGATTAAAGAGAAGAGACCTGATTAAAAAGATCTTATTAAAATAAGACCTGAAGAGCAAAATATAAATACCATTTAATACATTAATATTAATAATATTTCAATTCCCACAAAATGGGTCTACGATTTTAAAATCAAAGTTGATTTAAATCGGAAATCAAAATATTTCAGAGCTTTATATAGGAAAAGCAGAATTAATGAAAAATGATCATACGAATGTTACTGTAAATACCTTTCCTTCCACAGAAGTCTGTTCACCAGTGGCGTGGGTCACTGTATCAGACTCCTCACCGGCCTCTCTTTACTCCTTCCAAATCACTCTGCATTGCAACTGCAGTGATATCCAAAATTCCAAGTACATGACCTGTCTGTCTTTGTTCACTGTTGTGCTGGTAAATATTTAACAACTGGCTTTCTAGGGTTGCAGGGTGGAACTTGGCCCTGGACAGTAGGGAACCCACCTGCAACGCAGGGTCTTCACTCCCTGGGTCGGGAAGATCCCCTGGAGGAGGGTGTGGCAGCCCTCTCCAGTGTTCTTGGCTGGAGAATGCCAGGACTGAGAGGCCTGGCGGGCTACAGTCCACTGGACCGCAGAGAGGCGGGCACGACTGGACGGCTAAGCATGTTTCACCATACCCTACTTCACGCTAACACAATGATGCTCAGTCATCCTCCCTGAAAATTAACAGTCACCACTCTCAAGGTGAGCGGACCGGTAAGCCGGTTCAGCAGCACCGCATCTTCAACTCGTCTGTTTCTCTTTCAGTCAAGGCTCTCCTGGGGCCCTGGGCTGCAGAGCGCAGTGAGAACGAAGGCCCCTGGCTGCTCATGCCCTGAGGAAGGGGCATGCTCATTCCCTACACGGGTTGGAGGCAGCCTGGAGAGGCGCTCAGGGGTTTGGCCCTCCCTGGACGGTGCTGTGTGCAGCGGCACACAGAGTACCTTGCTGGCTGTCCTGTCTCATCTCCTGCAAGGCATACACGTCTCTCTCCAAACTGAGGTCTCGGCATGTGCCCCTCACGCATCAAAGTCAGACACACTAAAGCCTCTGCTGTGTTCCCTGAATATCCCCAGTTCTCTCCCGCTTAGAGGCTTTTGCATATGTCCAGCTTCTTCCTTTTTCCCTTCATCATGCTAACTCCCAATATCTTTAGGATCTCCGTGTAGGGGACTTCCCTGGAGGCCCAGTGGCCAACACTCCAAACTCCCAATGCAGGGGACCTGGGTTCCGTCCCTCGTCAGGGAACCAGATCCCGTGAGCCAAGACTTCCTATGCCGCAACTAAAGATCTCACGTGCTATAATGAATACCCAGTGCAACCAAAGAAATAAATAAAATTGCTAATGTTTTTGGAAAAAAAAAATCTCAGTTTAGGAGAAAAGTCTTCTCCCCAAAATTGTCATTTTCATCTCTTTAACCTGGTTTAGAAACTCTCTCTATGAGCTTCTGAGGATTCCTACACTCTTCCTATCACAGCCCTATTGCTCCGTGTTATAATGGCATGTTCCTGTGGGTCTGTATCTCCCACAAAGAGCAACCAGAGAACAGAGAGCGCGGCTCCCTGGCNATTGTCATTTTCATCTCTTTAACCTGGTTTAGAAACTCTCTCTATGAGCTTCTGAGGATTCCTACACTCTTCCTATCACAGCCCTATTGCTCCGTGTTATAATGGCATGTTCCTGTGGGTCTGTATCTCCCACAAAGAGCAACCAGAGAACAGAGAGCGCGGCTCCCTGGCTACTGTATGCAGAGCGCATGGCGCACAGTAGGCACTTTCTGAATGACTGTTCAATGGATTGAAACAAGAAGCAAAGTACACTTAATGTGGACGCATGCATTTCCTCATTAATTATGCATATTTTACATACACGTGTCATCTGGAGAGGCGAGAACTGTTAGACAGGAAGACTACAGGAAAACCTTTGCACGTATGGCAAACAGGGAGCTCAAAGAAGCTTGTCGGCGTGATGTATGGACGCCGTGGAGGCTCAGTTCCCTCTCAAGAGAGGGAAGTTAATTCGTAAAGCAGAAATATAAGTCCGTCAGCAGTAGCTATACAAACCAGGAGCCAGAGATATCAAAAAGAACACCAGGTTGCTACCTGAGAAGACGGCCGTGGATGTCACCAGAGGGAGTGGCAGGAGCCACACGAAGTGTGAGGGTTTCTGCGTCTTTAGCGCACACCTGTCTGACCACCATCTCACCTCAGCCTCACCAGCACAAAAGACCAGCAGCAGCAGCAGCAGCACACGGAGCTGTGATTCTATTTTCACATCCGCTTTATTTTTACTTAATCTGCATAACAATGAATGAGATGGTTGGTTCTGTAAGACTCATTCACAGATGAGAAAAAAAGAGAGATTAAGCTCGCACAGGCAGTATCAGAANGCACACCTGTCTGACCACCATCTCACCTCAGCCTCACCAGCACAAAAGACCAGCAGCAGCAGCAGCAGCAGCATTACACGGAGCTGTGATTCTATTTTCACATACGCTTTATTTTTACTTAATCTGCATAACAATGAATGAGATCGTTGGTTCTGTAAGACTCATTCACAGATGAGAAAAAAAGAGAGAGATTAAGCTCGCACAGGCAGTATCAGAATTTGCACTCAGGTTTGTAAGATTCTAAAGCTTTAATTCTTTCTTCTCTGCGTTATAGATTCTCACTGTCCTTTGAAGGACAAATACTGATTTTGCTCTCAAAGACCCCCATCTAAGGCATCATTTTTGTATCTGAACATGTGTGAACTTTAGCAGCTCACTGAAAAAAAAGACTTCAAGACTTGACCCTCCTACCTCAAATACAGTGAACATTTATCTTAACGTTATTTGGTGATTTTTTGGACAGTTGTCAGCTAAAGTCAAGAAGCATTTTTCTGTAATGGGAACGTCTCACTTGCTTTTCCTTCTCACTGGGGTTGGAAGCTGGAGTTTAGAAAGAATCCATGAAACAGGGAGCATCCTCCCTGCTTTTTTTAAACCTTGGAAGACAATGCAGCGGGCAGGTAAGAAGAAAGAGAACTGAGTTCTGGGAGCAGTGTCAGCGTGGTGATCACAGCAGGTACAAAACAAGGGTGCCTGGAGAAGCACATTCGTCCTTCTGCTCCCAGGACTCATGAGGGGGTTTACAGTCAGGACAGAAGGCTTGAGCCCAAGCTTCTCACGATGGGCACCGCGATGGTAGAGGCGTGGTTCACAGGCTCGCGTTCTCTGGGGTTCCTGGATGGAGCACTGACTCACTGGAGATTCAAGACTGAATTTCCTTGCTTTCATTGGGAGGCACTCTTGATTCCCCAGGATTAGAAAGGGAGGAAATTGCCTGGAAAACAAAACAACATCAAACTCCAGGGACAGGATCAACACGGCCTCTCCTTCCAATTATCACCATGATCAATTCACTGATGGTCACTGTGCTCAGACATTATATACGTAGTCCTTGCAGCAAGCATTAGAATGACTCTTATCAAAAAGTCTGCAAGGAACAAATGGGGATGAGGATGTGGAGAAAGGGGAGCTCTCCCACACCCTACACTGTCGATGGGAAGGTGAATCGGTGCAGCCACTGCGGAAAACAGTGTGGAGGTTTCTCAAAGAAGTAAAAATAGACCCCCCACGACTCAGCAGTCCTACTCCTGGGCACATAGCCCCCAAAACCCCAAATGCTAACTCAAAGAGATATATGCATTTTAACGTTCATAGTAGCATCATTTACAATTGCCAAGAAATGGAAGCAACATATGTGTCCACCCACAGATGAATGGAGAAAGAACACAGAGCTGTATTCACAGAGATGTATTCACACCCATAGATATTTATATGCTGCATAGATATATTCACTGGAATACTAGCCAACCATAAAAAGGAAAAAAATTTTGCCATTTCACAGCAACATGGATGGATTTGGAAGACATTATGCTAAGTGAGATAAGTTAGACAGAGGCGGATAAATTCTGCATGGTATCACACACGTGCACTCTAGAAAATACAGCAAACATGAAAATAAGGAGAAAAGAAACAGACTCCCGGATGTGGAGAACCAGCTAGAGGCTATCAGTGGGGAGGGGAGGACGGGTTCTACGGAGGAGGGGGGGGAGGCTCCAACTACTGGGCACGACACAGGCTCAAGGGCGACTCACACAGCTCAGGGAACACAGGCAACACTTTGCAATAGCTATAGAATGAATGTCATCTTTAAGTATTATACACAAAGGAAAAATTAATTTTTTAATGATATTAAAGAGGAAATACACTGCTTCCTCCTGTATTTTTAGGTTAGAATTATTTTCCACCCTTCATGCCAGTCTAACATTTGTACGAGCTATAACTCCAGGAACCCCACAAATCATGATCGTAAAGTTTCTCTCCAGTTCCGAAAGTCAAGGACAATCTCAAACCCTAGAGGGAAGGTGCAGATGATGTGAATTTTAAGTCATTTAAATAAACCCACCTTTCTTAAGTGGCAGCAGTTTGCTTTGAGCCACAGGGCTATAACAGAGCAGGCTATGCCCAGTTCCAGCAAGGTGAGGACCAACATCAGCGACACGAGGCCCTAGGGGGGGAGGCCGCAGATTAGATCCGGTAGAGGCGCTCAGAGGAGAAAGAAAGGCCAGCAGGAAGCCAGACTATAACCCCTGCCCTCCATAAAACAGGGCAGAGTGAGTCACAGTTAGACTTCACACACAGCCACACACCAACACTCTGTGTGAGGCACGAGGCCCATCTAAAAGCATGTAAACCTTTTTCCTGGAAAGAGAGACACGGGTACTTCTGCATCAGCCCACGTGAAACAGCTATAGCGGGGGAAGCGGTGACATTACCGTTAACATCTACCAGCTGGAATAGCAGCAAACCCAGGAGATATGTAGGCAGCTTAGGAAAGGGGCGAAGGGGACCCTTTCATCAGCGCTTTAACTGTACTCCTAGAGGTTCAGGCATTTACAGTTTGCCTACAAACTAAAATAGTAAGCTGAAAAGTGAAAACACAAAATTGCTGGATCCTTCTACATCAGTGAGGCGCCCACAAAAAACAAATGCTAACCCCTCCAGAGAGACACACTTCCAGAATACACACACATACACACAAAATCAACCCCATATAAATGCAAACTTAGATTATTAAAAACATAATGGAGAAAGTGAGGACTCAGACTTCCATGAGCAGTATCAGCAAACAGGAAGGTTAAGTCAGTAAAAAACAGTTCACAAATCATGGGAAAATAAACAATTTGGCGGAAAATATGAATTTCTCAGTTGACTGTAGAAGAGGGAGAACACGTAAACACAAGCCAAAAAAATACTTTGGAAAGGCTATTAAAAATTTTCCCTTTTAAAATGCCACACTCAAATAAATTCAAAAGTAAAGCCGTTCAAAGCTTCAGTGAGTCACTATTTGAAAATCCCAGACCACAGAGAAAATTGTCAATCTCCCAAGTTAGTCTCATTAAGAAAACTGTGGAATCAAACTTTTTAAATGTCATCTCTCTGGGGAATGTAACAGTATCAGTAGCAGTGCGTGCTGCCCGCCAGTTCGCTTCAGTCCTGTCTGAACCTTTGCAGCCCTGTGGACTGTAGCCCACCAGGCTCCTCTGTCCATGGGATTCTCTAGGCAAGAACACTGGAGTGAGTTGCCGTGCCCTCCTCCAGGGGATCTTCCCGCCCCAGGGGTCAAACCTGCAACTCGTATCTCCTGCATTGACTGGTAGGTTCTTTAGCAGAGGTTCCACCTGGGAAGCCCATTAGCAGTAGCAGCAGTCTGTAACAATAATCTAATAATCGAATAATAATCTAATACAGTATCATTGTGTTAATCACTGATCAAATATAAACTTATATAATCTTTACATGTAATACATATAATAATTCACTCTCCTCATTTCAGTGATGATAAAATTGAAACGCAAAGAGGTCATCTTATTTGCTCCTTCAAAGCAAAGCTGCTAAGTGGGAGAACCAAGATTCAGGTCAGGGCAGCATGGCGCCTGATGTTTCAGCTGGTCCCTCTATACTTTGGATTGCTGAAGCACTTCATAATTACACATGATTTTATAAGACATACGTTTGAAGAGGCTTCCATGTACACGCACAAGTCAGGTGGCTGGGAAGACTGACAGCCCTTGCGTAACGGGCCGTTAGCAAATAAATTCATCGAGAGGAAAACAGTCCCGACCATGGCGACGGAGGCACTGGCCGAGTGCATCCCCAGGCTGCTCTCCAGCTGCAAGAGAAGAGAGGCCGTCGCTGCACAAGGCGGCACACGCTGGGCCCCTGCGGCTCCGGCTCATCTAGGGAAACAGCCGCTGAAAGGGCTTTGCGCGCCCAGCTATGGCCTCGGTCCTAGAGAAACAGCAGTAAGCCGAGACCTCCACCCCCAGGCTCAGGGTCGGCTGGGCTCACCAGCCTCTACTCTCCCACTGCTAACGGACGCGCTGCTTCTGCTCCTAGGACGACAGAGAAGGAGGGCGGGTGGCCACTTACCAGTGTTTTTGTGGGTTTCTTCCCGGCTAAGACAGATAAAATTCCCGAGACAATGAACTGTTTGAAAACAGGAAGTGAAGCAGAGAAAGGAATATGGCGTCTTAATTAGCAGGAAGATACCGGTAGCTGCACAAAACTTCTCAAATTCACATTCCAGAACACAAAATTACACTTGAGTTTACTCACTATGTAATACATTTTAAATGACTTTAAATTTTGCATAAGTGTGTAAGACTTTCATTTTGTTTTGTATCTGGCCTTTTACAGGTTATATGGATATCCCTGGTTTTACATAGAACAATACACATATTCAGTGTAATATAATTATCTTTATGCTTATGTTTACATTAAATATAAATATTTACTTACATACGCATGTATATTTAATATCATTCTCATATTCTTACCCAAGCTTCAGATAATGTGTTTCATTTATTGGACTAGGTGTTCTAAAAATCTTTTATACACCTAAATGTCTATATGGACATACAAATGTCTGTTTTGACCTATTATTAGTTCCACAAGTCTAATTTTGATAAACGGAATTCTCTACATGTTCGTGGCATTCTCAAAACTCCACTCCATTCTTTGCCTCAAAAATCTGACATTTACCAAGCCACTCCTAAAGTTTGAGGGAAAAGTTGCCAAAGTACGTTTCCAGCAGTGGCGGCTAAGAAAGGATCCGCAGTCAGTGGAGCCTGAATACTCACAAAGAGCGCCCCCCATGTGGAATAGCCTGTGTAAACAATCGAGAAAAAGAAGTAATTGGAGATGTGGGACGAGTTTTGCAAGGAATGCATGAAGCCACCCAGAGCCAGAATGACCACTCCATTCAGGACCTGGACCGCCTGCAAAAGGAGGAAAAGAGAAAGCGTGAGTGCCACGCGCTGGTCCCCGCTGGGGAGAGAGCCTTTTCTCACTTTTATTTCTTCTTTCCCATCGTGGTTTACTACAGGATACTGAATATAGTCCCTCTGCTCCACAGCAGGACCATGTTTATCCACCCTGCTAAGTCACTTCAGTCGCGTCCGACTCTGCGACCCCATAGACAGCAGCCCTCCAGGCTCGCCCGTCCCTGGGATTCTCCAGGCAAGAACTCTGGAGTGGGGTGCCGTTTCCTTCTCCATTATCCACCCTGCACACATACTAACACCATAGTTTCACCCCTGCCCCCCCCACCCCTTTGTCAATCACAAGTCCGCTTGTATCCGCTTGGTTCGTAGATAGCCTCATTGGCGTCGTGGTTTAGACTCCACACAGAGGTGACATCATACGGTATTTGGAGAAGAAATCACTTTAATTTTACTCAAAAAGGAGATGTCAGTGCTTGAAATGGTCAAAAGTCCAGCCTGGACTAACTGGGCGAGAGTCTGCCCTGGAAGGCTTCTGCTCCTGCGGCGCCCGTTATCCAGATGGCAGCCCTTCATCGCCCCTCTCCCCGCCCCGCTGCGCCCACCCGCTCAGACTCGTTCAGAAAACCGCAGAGCGAGGAGATACGCTGATCACAGGCCGGCGGGACTATCCTCCCCGCCGCCCCGGGCCGCAGCGCGGTGAGGCCCGATCTCCAGCAGTGATGGGGCGTCTCCCACCGTGGGTTAGGCCTCTGCGTTCAAAATATGCGCCCGTCTTTCCTTAAACCACATGACCGATCCAGTGATGAGTAACTCAGAAGTCCCCATAGAGACGTAAGCAAGGCTTCCCATGGGATGGTTATCACCCTCCATCTTAAAGCAACGTGTCAACTGAGGCTGGCTTACCCCGAGAACTCGCAGCACCTCGGGGTGGTTCTGTGACCTGGGGTCGGCGCAGCTGCCCTCCGCCGCCGCTTCCCCCGGGCTGCCGGGGGCCTCACCCGCGCGGGCCGCCCGCAGCTCAGCACCATCAGCTTCTTGGGAGGCCATCTGGGGTCTTGATGGCTGCCAGAGGAAAGAAGCCCAAAACGGTGATGGTTTCCCTTTTATTGCTAACTAATAGAGGCTTTTTCTTTCCAGCACAACGAAAGGGTTCCAGTTTGTCTAGACATCAGAACAACTCTCCGCCAAAGGGGCAGAGGTTTTACACTGCTTACTCCCATTGATGTTGACGTGGTAGGCATCGTCAGACCGTTACACGAGGCCTGGGCACAGCGCCTCACTCTGAGCAGTGCCGACGGCCCCTTTCTCTCCTACATGCACTCGTGTCATGCGATCCTGCCTTTCTCTCCTTTACGTGCACGCGTGTATCATGCGGTCCCCTTCACTCCTGGACATCCACGTTCTAGGTGGTCGCACTGGGCACCCATCTCTCACGGGAGGAGGGTAGCAGTAGCCCCATTCTAGGATAATAGCACGTGTCGTTTACTGAATGCTCACAGCCATGTGCCAAGCACTGTCTAGTTTCTGTGAATTTATTAACATAACTAATCCTGCCAACAAGTTCGTGGTACAATACTATTATCCCTATTTAAAAAATGAGACAGCTGAGGCATAAACAGCTTACACAGCTCTCTCAAACTTATACAGCCTGTGAGTTCAGATTCTACTTGAGATATCTACTTTAATGTTCAACATTTTTAAGTCATTGATTTACATAGCAATCTATGGAATAAAGCACAATGGATAGAGTTTAAGTACCGTGGGGAAGCCAGGTGTAAATCCAAATTTGGCCATTTACTAGTTGTATGACCTAGTAGTGGGAATCTCAGTTTTTACAACTGTAAAATGGACATAATTTTAATTTCGTATTAACATTGCAAAGTCCAGGCTAAAAAACTATCCCTTGGGAAACAGGCATATACTTCAGATAGAATATTTGACTTGCTAACATGTACGTAGCGTGGCTTCCCACGTGGTGCAGTGGCAAAGAATCTACCTGCCAGTGCTAGAGATTCGGGAGATGTGGGCTTGATCAGGTCAGGAAGCGCCCCTGGAGGAGGAAATGACAACCCACTCCAGTGTTCTTGCCTGGAAACTCCCATGGACAGAGGAGCCTGGCGGGTTGTATTCCCTGGGGTTGCCAAGGGTTGGACACAACTAATCACAAACCCACACAAGGCAAGTGTGTCTGCGTGCGTGTGTGTCCACGCATACATTTTCCCAAAGAAATAACTGCGTGATTATCTCCAGCACTTTTTCACTGTGGCATCAGAGTAACAGTCGAATTCTAAGGGGAAGGCATCCTCATAGTTAGATGTTCAGCAACCGAACCAAAAACCCTGGAGACGTTCTGAGCATCCCACTGGCCAGCAACTTTGACAGACAATAAGAAAGCGGACTTTCTGTGGAGAGGGAATCTTTTTTAAAATTACCTTTTATTGGAGTAAAGTTGCTTTGCAATGCTGTGTTAGTTTCTGCTGTACAGAGAATCAGCTATTTGTGCACATAGAACCCCTCTTTTTGGATTTCCTCCACCACAGAGCACTGACTTCCCTGGGCTATAACTAGGTTCTTCTTAGCTATTTCTTTGCAAAACGGTTATAGAGACACAGACGCAGAGAACAAACACATGGACACCAGGGAGAAGGGGTCTATAGTATTTACCTTGGAGGCTTCAGACCTTGGTTGAATTATTTTCTCTTAAGCCCATCTCATTACACGCAGGAGACACTCAATAAAGATCGCTTATGGTTCCCTTCCCGGAGAACAGTAGCCTCTTTCAGCGCAGGCTTGATGCAAGACTTCGCCTTACACCACACTTTAAAGGAGTCAGTGCCGCTATCTTGCCAGTGGCTTGCAGAACGTGCAGACCACATCTGGGTCTGTGGCCCCTCGGGTTTCACTGTGCTTTCCTGAAGGGTAAGTGTTGATTAGGTCACTGGTGTCAGGAGTAACTGTCTTCCAGCTTTGGGATGTTGCTTAATACATTAGTAGAACCAGAAACACCAGCAGAAACGTGGGGAGATGGATGGGAAGGCTTGGGGACTGGAGGTGGAAGTTATTTGCGTAGTAAGAAGAGGCATCACCGACTCAGTGGGCATGAACTTGAGCAAACTCTGGGAGATGGTGAAGCACAGGGAAGCCTGGCGTGCTGCAGGCCACGGGGTCTCAGAGTTGGACATGACTTAGCAACAGAACAAGAGCCAAAATCAGACCCTAAGAGTAGTGTTTATGGGGGTAGGTGATTCAGGCCTTAGCCCCACGAGGGGACTGCAAACGGAAAATACAAGGGAGACCTGCAAGGTAACGATTACTCAGGAAAGTAGGTGTGCTTAACCACAGAACCAAGCGGGTTTGCTTGGCAACCAAACCCTGAAACAGAAGCCTGAGACGTGCCCCGAACAATAAAGCAGTGGTGGCAGAGAGCCACGTCCTGCCTGGTGAGCTAGATAAGTTAAGGGTCCCGAGGACCAGCTCTCTGCACACGTAAAAACAATAATGTGTGGAAAGGTGGCGTTTCAAAGCGACGCCAGCTCATTGTACCGAGACTGAAATAATTTCTCCGCGGTGCCACGACCGTCCTAGCCTGACCATGTGGGGACGAGAAAACGCCCCGGCCCAGCCTGGAAGGGGAACCGATGACGGAAGTGTGACACTGACTCAAGAATGAGGAAGAGAGAGGCTCTTTTCCCCTCTCCATTGTCTTTTGATGCTAAAACTGTAGCCCGTTAAAGTTCTCAGGGTGCAGCCCCCTGTCACTCCCCTGCTTTAAGCCTCATACGCACCCTCTTCTAGTAAACCACTTCTGATCCGTCACTTGGCGCTCACTGAATTCTTTCTGTGTTGAGACAGAAAGCACCGGAGCTCTTTGGAGGCCTCTCAAAACGCCACGGAGCAGTTTCAGTGTCTGGAGTGGGGAGGGTGGTCGTGTTCATCATCACATCCAATTCACGCAGGCTTAGAATGGTTAATTAGTTCACAAACATAGATGTAAAAATGTTGCCCATTGTAGTTGAAATGCATTTAATGAGTACTAGGTAGCAGACCCTGTTCTTAGAGCTTCACGTGGGTTCACTCCTTTCCTTCTCACAATGCCTGGGTCCTCTAGGTTACCATTAACCCAATTTTATACAGAAGCATGGCACAGAAGGGGGCTTGAGGTGTGGGGTCGACCCCTGGGTATGACAGAATGTCCCCTGGAGGAGGAAATGGCAATCCGCCCCAGTGTGCTCGCCCGGAGAGTCCCCGTGGACGGAGGAGCCTGGCGGGCTGTAGTCCATGGGGTCGCAAAAAGAGTCAGACGTGGCTGAGCAACTAAACAGCCAAACACTGGCACAGAAGTGTCAGCCAGCTTTCCCAGCATCACATGGGAACCAGTCGAACTATGCGCAGAACTCAGGCTCTGGGTCTAGTGAGGTCATGGCCCTGCCTGTTTTCCCTGTGGGACTTTGCTTTCACGTCCTTTCCCTTTCAGAGGTGTCCCTGTTTAGAAGACAAATCGTCACCCTAAATGAATAAGTGTCCTGACATCGGTGATGGGAAGATTAGAGCAAAGAGAGAGGGAGGAAGGGAAGGTCCCAGACACAGTCCCCAGGGAGGCCCCAGGGCCAAGGGGCCGGTGCAGGACCAACTCCCAGGGAGGCCCCAAGGCCCCAGGGGCTGGTGCTGGACCCATCCCCAGGGAGGCCCCAGGGCCAAGGGGCTGATGCGGGACTGATCCCCAGGGAGGGCAGGAAGGTCTGCGAGCAAGAGAAAGCTCACAGGCCCCTAGGCGAGGTCCCAGTTCTAGAAACCGGAGCCGAGTGGGGAGCTGGTCACAGGTAAGAGCAAGAGGGCCTGATGCCATGAGGGGACAGCTTGGGAAGGGGCCTGCGACCCTGGGACACAGGGTATAATGAGCAGGGACGAGCCCCGGGAAGGCGCGCTGTACAGGAGCTCTGCGGCCAGGGCTGTGAGAGGCAGACCACTTCCTGCCCCGTGGCAGCAAACCAAGGGTGTCACGGAGGCTGCAGCTCCCACTGATGGCCAGCCCGGAGGCCCGAGGGCGTGCAGGCCCGGAAAGCACAGGATGGTGCCTAGACAGGTGAGGCACACACCGAGGGGATGCTTGCAGTGAGCCCAGACTCTCGCGTCTTCTCACGCGTGGAGAGCACTGAATGCCTCGACTTGAGGTATCTGGCTCTCCTTTAATTAACGACCGTCTTCTGGAAGGCAGGCTGCCTGCCTCTGCTGCAAAGCTTCTGTGTAACGGGGCTTCCCCTCCCCGCTTGCCTCCTTGGAGCAGTTCTCTCAGGGTTTCTTGAGACGCTGCCTCTCAGGCTCGAAGCCCTAAAAATTCCCATCGAATAGAGCATGACCCTCAACTTTCAGGCTGTGAATGGTTTTCAAGTGGCCAGCTGCCAATGGAGGCTGGAGCAGCGGTTCTGAAGGAAACGCCTGGGACTGAAGGAAGGGACTGGACGTCGAGAAGACCGAACCGGAATCACGAAGAGACGCGAAGCGATGGCAGTGAGAGCTGCGGCCTCCCTGCCTCGTGCTAACCAGGGCCCTGCGAATAGAAGGCTGAAGAAAAAAGGCGGAGAAAGTGCCACGAAGGAGGGAGAGGGAGCGTGATGAGGAAGCAAACCTCCCAAGGCGGCTCCTTTCAACGCGCTTGTTTAAATTCGGAGCTGCCGAAAGAGCTCAGAAAGGAAGTTACATAAACTGTAGGAGCTCGGTTATCTCCCTGGTGAGTTTCAGACCCTAGTGCCCACCTCAGAGAACAGTTATCAGGATTAGAGACAGGACGCACACAGAGGTCTTAGCAACTACGCTCTTCATGTGCACGCAAAATGAATGATGAAAATGAGAAACTGCTTCCCAAAGAAGATTCATGGAGATTTCTTCCCCTGGGGTACAAGTACAAGAGAAGTGTTTTCAAGGAGGCTGGCTAGACTTTGGTGCTGAAGTATCATAATAAATAAACAAGTTCAAAATTCAAGTTGCTAATTTCCGAAATGAAACAATAAATCTTTCTGTGAGTAAAGCCAGCAGTCTAGTTGTTCATTTACAAAGGGACCATAGCAGACTGTTTGGAAATAGACGTATTTCTCAAGGCTTATCTGTCTTAATCCAGGTGCTTAATAGCAACACTTGCATTGTTGGTTTTGCCCCTATACCCACCATGCTGAGGTGTGCACATACTTACTGAAATTATGCTCTTCTGGAGACAGTGCCTCTATGTTACCTTAACAGCTCTGCAAACTCTCATTGAGGAAAACAACCAGCTAACCACCTAAGGCCTCTGACTTTAGGAATCTGTTAAATGTGTTTGCTTCTACTTTATAATTCTGCAAATCATTGCTTAGAAACCGTGCCTTTCTAGAAGTGATATTATTTAGAGTAATTTTAAGACAATGAAAGGCTTCCCAGGTGGCTCAGTGGCAAAAATCAACCTGCCAAGAGAAATTAACCTACGTGGATTTCAGGTTCATGTGAACTGGGAAATAGTCTACATTAAATACCTTAGTACTAATGTTTGCTTCTTGATCTAACTAATATAGACATGTCTAAGAGTCAGTAACATTAAGCATTATGCCTAGATTTAACATAACACATCTGTTACAAATTTTTCAGCAAGGAAAGTAACTTGAGTGAAGAAACTTCTAAGGAAAGAAAAGGTAAATGAGATAGGAAATTTTAGATAAACTCTACTAAGAATAATTTTGCCTTGGGAACGTCTAATATGCTTTAGGAATGTCTGTCTAAAATAGTCTCTCCACATATGGGTAACTTGAATTTCTAGGGTTGTGCTAAACCAAGTGTTGAAAGTTTATTGAATAGATAGGTCATTTTCAAATAAAATAAGATTCACAATGACCTTCAGCCCTATCTGACTGAGTGTTCTAAACCCTTTTGATATTCATTGACAAATCTTCTTGAGTCAAATTCCAATGACGCACTTTGGACTTGCAGCTGACTTCGGGGCGCTCCAGAGGACCCCGACTAGGCTCATTGGGTATATGGAGTTATGTGGGAAGTACTGTCAAGTGAGTGATGAATCTCAGGTTATACTATACGGCAAAAGTTGCTAATAGAGATATCCTGAAATTATGTAGAATTCCTAAAATTCTTGTGTGTCCTGGTATTCTAACGAGAAACCAGATGGCTTCACAAAGGTTAACAAAGGACTGAATGAAGTGGTGAGTATGCTTATAACTCTTATGGTTTCTGTCTGAAAAAATTAGGGGTCTGAATCAGTTTCCAGATGGAAGGAAAACTTCTATCTTATATCATATACTATCCAATGTTATACTAGACAGAAGTGGTTAGATTTGACAAAATTCAACATCCTTTCATGATAAAAACTCAATCATTAGACAAGAAAGGAATGTGTGTGTGTGTGTGGCTTTCCAGGTGGCTCAGTGGTAAAGAATCTGCCTGCCAATGCAGAAACTGCAGACAAAATACACACACGCACACACACATGCACACGTGTGCACACACACGCATGAGCACACGCACACACGTGCCCACATGCACGCACACACAGACACGGGTGCACACACACGCACACACGTTTATGCCAAAGGTAGAGTCCCATCGTGTAAACAACTACATACAACATTTTATTGGCAATAAAATAGCAGCACTTTAAACGAAATCCAAATGAAATATACTTTGGCAAAACCTATATTCACAAGGACATCGCATCCAGAATGTGCATTCAGTAAGCAGTTGGCACACAGGAAAGCACACTCAACACTGTGATGATCCGTATGGGAAAAGGATCTAAAAAACAGGGTGTATGTATGTAGATAACGGGTTCTCTTTGTGGCACAGAAGAAAGCGACACAACCTGTAAATCAACTCAGATAAAAAATAAATAAGTAAAAAGTTAAAGTGCGCGTGAATAACAGATGGCACATTTCAATCCTTGTGACCGATACTAGAGCTCTCCCTGAAATCAGAGTGATCTTTGCGATTATATTGCTAGACTCTCTCTTTTAGGAAGAAGAAGACAGCGTTATAAGTCGTGGTAAGGATTCCTCTATTTTGGTGGCTTGCTCTAAAGTGGCAGGGTGATTCCATGTTGCCCACTTCGATTATTTCAAGCATGGAAGAGTCATATCAGAAATAAAGGAAAATAAGGCCTTCAATTTCCGTTAAGAAGGTGGTTACTTAAATTCTAGACTATAAATCTAATTTCCTTCTTTAATAATAGAATACTTTTAGGACTCAACTTTACTGAATAATAAAAAGAAAGCCCCCACAAGTTAAAGTATCTTCCAGGGAATTAATATGTTAAATTTTAGTCTCTGGCACATTCACAGAGACTATACATTCATGTATATTTCTATGTTTTATTTAAAAAATAGATTTAGAAAATATTTTTGGAAGTTTATATCAGTTAAATCCTATTATTATCACTGAAGCCATATCGCTGAGTCTACTCTATAAAAGTAAAAATTTTAAATGGGTAATAGAATTATCTAATAGTTAACATTAAATTAATAGGACATCCCTAAAATTGTCTAAAAATATAACTTCACTGAATCAAGACCTTCACTGAATTAGGAGTTTTAGTGATCAGATATCTAAGGAAAGGTTTATACCATTTTTTTGGTCTGTAAAACCATTGTTTTTCCAACACAATTCATGGTACCAATTTCAAGTTAAGTATGGAGTCAGTCTGACTAGAATTTAATAATCCTAACTCTTCTGGTGTTGTCTAAAAGTCAGCAATGAAGGAACTGGAATCCAATTTTATTTCATTTTCTGTAGAAACTGGCATCAGCCACACTGACTTCCTAAAGAGAAGAGAAACAAAAAGCAGATAGGGTTGGCATCCTTGGTACCAGTTCTTCCTGAATCTAAACCTGGGCCAAGGTGTTTTTTACTACTATTTAATACCATGATCACTTTCAATATGGTGATTTATGGGTGCAGCATAGGGTCTGTACCCTCTAGGAAACATGATTTGTAATGTTTGCCTTAGTCGAGTATCAAAGTCCCCAGTAAAACAGACTTAGAGAAATGGATCCTAAAAACAATAAAAGTTGTCAAAAGCTTAATCTGACCCAGTGTCCTGGTGTTGGAGGTGGTGTGTGAGTGTGTGTGTGTAGCAGTAAAATTCATGCACCAAAAACCTAATCATACACCTTTGTTAGCCTAGTCTTCATTTTTTTAAGGACAGTATGTGCAAGCAGTATAATTATGATCAAAAGAGAGATGCTTTAGTATCGCTATTAATCTGGCAGCAAATGGAGAAGCAAGAGCCCCATGGGATTAGGTTAAACACTTTCACATCATTCTAAGCATTGGCCAACATAGAGGAATACAAGTGTGTGTGTGTGTGTGTGTGTGCGTGCGCGTGCACAAAATCAAGTCTTATTTTCTATTTAAGGGTCAGCTACTTCCCATAATATCACTAAATCCCTGAGCATTGGTTTTTCCATGTGAAGATAAGTTAAAGGGAAGCTCTACAGTGTTCAACAATGCGGTTGTATTTAATGCCACTGAATTATACCCTAAAAATGGTAAAGTTCATCTTACATACACTTTACCACAATAAAAAATACCAATTCTCCATCACTTCTAAAAAAGGGACCCTGATGGTGTTAAAATATATTGCACATTTGCTCTAAGCGCAATTCTTTTTTCATGTCAGCTATTGTTCAGCCACTAAGTCGTGCTCAACTCTGTGACCCCATGGACTAGACCCCACGAGACTCCTCTGTCTATGAGATTTCCCAGGAAATAACACTGGAGTGGGTTGCCATTTCCTTCTCTAAGGGATCTTCCCAACCCAGGGACTCAACCTGCATCTCCTGCTTGGCCAGCAGATTCTTTACCACTGAGCCAGGTGAGAAGCCCATGTCAGCGATTTCCATATATTAAACAACAATAGAATGGGAGAAACTAGAAATCTCTTCAAGAAAATTGGAGATACCAAGAGAAAATTTCATGCAAAATGGGCACAATAAAGGACAGAAACAGCAAGGACCTAACAAAAGCATTAGATATGAAGAAGAGGTGGCAGGAATACACAGAAGAACTACATAAAACAGGCCTTCACGACCTGGATAACCATGGCAGTGGGGTCACTCACCTCGTCACGAGTGTGAGGTCAAGTGGGACTTAGGAAGCATCACTACAAAGCCAGGAGAGGTGATGGAATTCCAGTCGAGCTGCTTAAAACCCTAAAAGACGATGCTGATAAAGTGAGGCACTCAGTATGTCAGCAAATTAGGAAAACTCATCAGTGGCCACAGGACTGGAAAAGGTCAGTTTTCATTTCAGTCCCAAAGAAGGACAATGCCAAAGAATGTTCAGACAAGTGTATAATTGCATTCATTTCTCATGCTAGCAAGGTAACGCTCAAAATCCTTCAAGCTAGGCATCAACATCATATGAGCTGAGAACTTCCAGATGTACAAGCTGGATTTGGAAGAGGCAGAGGAACTAGAAATCAAATCAATAACACCTGTTGGATCGTAGAGAAAGCAAAGGAATTCTAAAAAAATCTACTTCTGCTTCAGTGACTACAGTAAAACCTTTGTGTGGATCACAGCAAACTACGGAAAACTCTTAAAGAGATGGGAATCTCAGACCACTTTACCTGTCTCCTAAGAAACCCGTATGCAGGTCAAGAAGCAATAGTTAGAACCAGACATGGAACAATGGACTAGTTCAAAATTGGGAAAGCAGTACATCAAGGCTGTATATTGTCACCCTGCTTTTTTCTTAACTTATAGGAAGAGTTCATCATGTGAAATGCCAGGCTGAATGAAGCACAAGCTGGAATCAAGATTGCTGGGAGGAATATCAACAGCCTCAGATATGCAGGTTAGACACCACTCTAGTGGTAGAAAGTGAAGAGGAACTAAAGAGCCTTTAGATGAGGGTGGAAGTGGAGAGTGAAAAAGCTGGCTTAAAACTCAACATTCAAAAAACTAAGATCGTGGAATCCAGTGCCATTATTTCATGGCAAATAGAAGGGGAGAAAGTGGAAATAGTAACAGATTTTTTTTTCTTGGGCTCCAAAAATCACTGCAGATGGTGACTGCAGTTATGAAATTAAAAGACACTTGCTACTTGGAAGAAAAGTTATGACAAATCTAGGTAGCACTTTCAAAAGCAGATACATCACTTTGGTGACAAAGATCCATGCAGTCAAAGCTATGGTTTTTCCAGTGGTCACGTATGGATGTGAGAATTGGACCATAAAAGAAGGCTGCGTGCTGAAGAATTGATACTTTTGAACTGCGGTGCTGAAGAAGACTCTGAAGCGTCCCCTGGACTGCATGGAGATCCAACCAATCAACCCTGAAGGAAATCAACCCTGACTATTCACTGAAAGGACTGATGCTGAAGGTGAAGCTCCGCTACTTTGGCCACCTGATGCAAAGAGTCAACTCACTGGAAAAGACCCTGACGTTGGGAAAGATTGAAGGCGCGAGGAGATGAGGGTGACAGCGGATGAGATGGCTGGATGGCGTCACCGACTCGATGGACATGAGTTTGAGCAAACTCCAGCAGATAGTGAAGTACAGGGAAGCCTGGAGTGCTGCAGTCCCTAGGGTTGCAGAGAGCCAGACACAGCTGAGTGACTGAACCACAACAAAACAAGGATGACTGTTCTTGTGGTTTTCAGGCAGTTTCTAAGGCTTGTCCCCCGGGTTTAGGGCACTCTAAATGCAAATATTTCAGTGACATGGCAAAGCGTGTCAGGATATACTATATCCTTTGGGGATTTAGTCTCTCAGTTCTACAAAATTGCAAAGTGCATTCAAAGGTAGTCTGAAAAGCCTTTCATATGTGCCCACGAGTTAGTATTAAAAGGGAAAACTCGTTTTCTCTTTTGAGTCATTTACTCTCCTGACATGGAATTGGATCATAAAATACATCAGAAAAAAAATTATGAATGTGAACACATTGAAATGTAATAGCAGGCTTGATCCTTCTGTTCACGAAGGTGACTAACGATTTGCTTTGCGGTTCAGTTACTGTAGAATAATCTAGGTACACAAGGTTGTATAAAGTTTTTATTCTAAAATTAATATTACATTAAAAAAACTTAAACATACTCAACATATTTTTAAGTGCTAATTTGGTGTTTGGACTTATGCTTGTAGGTGAGTCATGCCATAGTCTCTACAATCTAGGCTTCTGCAGAAGCGTCTGGTAAGTAAAGGGGAAACTAACATTCAGAGGATCTGGTCTACTGGACTCACCTAGAGGCAGAACATTCCAGAGGGATTTTCTGAGGGCCATAACGTATATTCCTAGGGTTAAAGTATAGCTCTGTTTGCGAAAGGAGCGCCTCCTCTGAAACACCCTCGAAGAGCAAGAAGGTTTAAAGAGCTCGGGAGGCACAGACATGTTTGAATAGAACGTAGGAAAGCGTTCAAGATTGCAGCAATGGCCCCTGACTTTCAGGCCCGTACAAAACCCCACAGCCCCCTGGGGCCAGAGAGAAGTGTTATCTGTGAGAGTAGATTTGAAGTACCTGGAAAAAAATAAACGTTACTCAGAAAGCTTTGTCATTCACTAACCAAAAGGTTTTCACTGGTCCTTCTGAGAAAGATGATTTGGAAATCAGATAACGAGTGGCTTCAAACACAAGCTTTGAGAGGGACTCTTCTTTGTTTGGCGGTGTCAGCTAGCCACTGACTGGCTCTGCACCCCTGGGCAAACCGTTCAAGCGCCTCCCGAAGCTCCAGCTCCCTCGTGTGTAAAACAAAGACAACGTCTATTTCATAGGAGACTGTTGTGATTAGGCCTTGGCCCCAAATACTTCTGTGGTGTAAACTGTAAGCTGTTTACATCTGGGAATCAACGAAAAGACAACACCCCAGGATAACATCACTGTTGGAAGATGTGTGCCTTGCAAACTAATTTAGAGATTTTATTCCACATTTTATTCTAGTCCTCATATACACACACATCCTTGCAGAGCATGGCTATCTATTGTTGAATACGAAAGAGCTTCCCAGAACTAGTGACCTCCCATGTTAGGAACAGTGAGTGGAATTTAAGCCGTCTCTTAAGCTTTAGTGAAATACAACAGTAGCCCAAAGACAACTTAAAATCAGTTCTCTGACCAGTCTGGAAATCTGTGCTATAAGGTCTTGTGGCTGGAGAGGGTCAATATTCAGGAATTACATAGTCCTCTACCTTACTATAACTGGAAGCAAAATTTGTTCTTAAAGAAAAACAATCAGGACAATAATTTTAGCACCAGGTAGGAAATTCTGAAAAAAACATATCAAGGTTATTTTTTAACAGATAAGCATTATTCTTACCCTTACCCTGATCCCACATTCATAGACAGGGTATTTAAAATCATACATATATGTTTGTATCTGAGTCATGGGGCAGCCTGATCCCAGATATAATTCATCAGCAAATATATACTGATTTCGGTACACACACAGGCTAATGGAGACCATCACATGAAACAGCTTACTTTCACTGCAGAAAGAATCATATGAGAAAATGTCAGCTGCGTATTTATCTTAAGGGAAAGCCCAAAGAATATTGAACTATACTTTGTGATTAACTAAACAGTCTTTCTTTCTCTGGTAAAGGTAATAACTTCGAGAACAGCATGTAAAGGGTTTGCATGTTACCAGGACTCTCCCAAATATCTGCATAGCTGTGCCCTCAAATATGTAAATTTCAGTTATTTCACGGGGGAAAAAAAAAATCAGTGCATAAGAACCTCATTATCTTTCAGCTCTCTGTTTCCTCTTAAAGGAATTAGATTCCAAAGAGAATGATAGAGTCAGGGTTACATGTAAGGGGACCGGAGAACTGTGATAAATCGCAGTGCATCAGAGGAGGGGTGAGGCATTCCAAGTGATAAGTTTAAAGAGGGAAAAGGGTGAGGCGGACTCATATTTACAGCAGCCGGAACCAGATACAGTCATGTTCACGAGAGGAAGTCGTCTGAATCGGGAAAACCCATGTCTGGAAGCTTCATGGAAGTTTTCATGCAAAACCCTTCCTTCTCTGCACTGAGAACTTCAGTAAATCAATAATAATCACTATTCCTAATTGAGTCGCTTTTCCTTTGGAAATGAAGCAACAGTGTACTGTACTCTGACTGTGCTAGACAGTCGTTAAAGAGAGGTTTTCAGGGGGATAACCAGGGTTGCGTCTCAGAGTCCTTCTACTGTTCAGAAGGAAAGCAAACACTTACTAGCTTTAGTATTGAAAGATGTATGATAAGTAGCTGGCAGGGCATAACAGACGAGATTGCAAAGCTTCCAAACTGAAGAACAAAAGAGAGTGGACAGAAGTAAGCAAATTTCAAATAATCTAGAAAAGACAAAACCAACCAAAAAAGATAAAAGCAATATGCTGCAACTATATTAGCAATCACATATGGTGGGATGGCATCACCGGCTCAATGGACATGGGTTTGGGTGAACTCCGGAGTTGGTGATGGACAGGGCAGCCTGGCGTGCGGCAGTTCCTGGGGTCGCAAAGAGTCGGACACAACTGAGCGACTGACTGAATGTAAATGAACAAGTGGTCAAAGCTGAATGAAATGTAAAGTAGAAGCGATGAATGAGCAAAATACTCCAGGCCCGATGGATAGCAGCAGGATGGAGAAATAAATTACGATGCGTCTAAGCGATCCGCTGCTACACAGCATGGAGCGCTGCAGTTATAGCAGAAACACACAAATGTAGAAGCGACCGCGAAGAAGCAGCGAAGCAAGTGCAGACTGTACGTATCTACTGACACCCCCGGCAGAGACCTTTTTGAAGGATTTCTTCCCGAGGAAATAGGCTGTTCTTAGACAGCCAGTATCTAGCCTGTACTTACGAAAGCATTAGAATCACAACCCGAAACATGACTCTCAGGCTCATCGGATACAGCCTCCTGTTTTACAAACGCTAGAGTAACAGGGCCTACGTCTTATCTTCTTATTTTAACGATACTAGGAAATAGTAACCCACTTCAGTACTCTTGCCTGAGAAATCCAATGGACCGAGGAGCCTGGCGGGCTACAGTTCATGGGGTGGTAAAGAGTCAGACACAACTGAGAGACTAAACAGCAGGTAAGCAACTGTGATAAACCTACCATCCAAGCCAGGATAAACCAGTGCTTTGAACACCGGTTTCATTTCTTAATTGTTCACAGTGAAGCAGAAAACACACGCGTGCTTCAACCGAGCCCTTGCTGATGGGACGACCTGCGTGCAGGACTGCTCCCTGAGCAGAAGTGGAAGCCCTCCCCTTTCTTAAAGAGGAGATTCCGAGACTGTGTGCAGAGCAGATGACTAACGAGAGCACGCTGCACAGACCTGGGCCTCTCTCAGTGCGCTGGGGCGACCCGAACGGGAGGAGTCCAAGGGCAGGGGGTACACGCGTGTATGGCTGGCGCATTCGCTGCCTGGCAGGAGCTAACAGCATGGTGAAGCAGCTACACTCCAGTAAAAGGAGAAAGGGATGGCTGCCCACTCCAGTGTTCCTGCCTGGAGAATCCCACAGACAGAGGAGCCTGGTGGGCTACAGACCATGGGGTCGCAGAGAGTGGGGAGGGTTTCGGGATAATTCAGTCACATGAATTAAAGTGCATTTATTGTGCACTTATTTCTCTTATTATTACAAGTGATACATAATGAAGTAGTTATACAACTCAACTTACTACAAAATCAGACCATCAGGCATTAAGATTCTTTAAATTATTTATTTACTTTAAATTGAGGTAACACACATTTAGAGATATCGCAGCCAAAGATGGAGAAGCTCTATACAGTCAGCAAAAACAAGACCAGGAGCTGACTGTGGCTCAGATCATAAGCTCCTTCTTGCCAAATTCAGACGTAAATATAAGAAAGTAGGGAAAACCGCTAGACCATTCAGGTATGACCTAAATCAAGTCCCTTATGATATANTGCAGGAAACGTGGGTTTGATCCCTGGGTTGGGAAGACGGACTGGAGAAAGAAATGGCCAGCTGCTCCAGTGTTCTGGCATGGGGAGTCCCAACGACAGAGGAGCCTGGCAGGCTGGTCTGTGGGGTCACAAAAGAGCCAGATGTGCCTGAGCGACTGAGCAACAGCAAAAAGCGAGTGACCCAGAGACTGAGCCCCATTTATCCCAGGAGAATAAAAGCTTACATTCACACAATAGACATGCACATGCTTACAGCAGCTTTGTTCATAGCAACACAACGCTGGAAGCCTGCAGACGCTTTTCAGCGGGGGAAGGGTTAGACAGGGGCACAACCAGGCCGTGTGCTGCCANGACTGAGCCCCATTTATCCCAGGAGAATAAAAGCTTACATTCACACAATAGACATGCACATGCTTACAGCAGCTTTGTTCATAGCAACACAACGCTGGAAGCCTGCAGACGCTTTTCAGCGGGGGAAGGGTTAGACAGGGGCACAACCAGGCCGTGTGCTGCCACTCATCAACACAGCAGAATCAAGCGTCGGTGCCCACAACAGTGTGGGCAGACCTCCAGGGAACTTTCTGGGCGGGAGCAGCCAGCCCCTGGGACTAACACACTGTACGGCTGCGTCTAGGGAGCGTCTTGAGACGGCGAGATTCGAGAAATGGAGAGTAGATGTGTGGTTGCCAGAGCTAAGAGGCCGAGGCGGGCGGGAAGTGAGGCGGCATGAGGATTCAGGAGAGTAGGCGTGACTGTCAAAGGGCAACCTGAGAGGTCCTGGTTGTTGCAGAATGTTCTGTGACTTGGCTGTGGCGATGTCGACATCCGGAAGTAATATTGCAGCCTGTTTTGCAAGATGTTACCGTGGATGGAGTTGAGTAAAAGGTACAGTTATCTGTCTGTATCATGTCTTATACAGCTGCCCAGGATTACACAGTCATATGTGAATCCATTATCATCTAAAAGTTTAAAAGTTCCGAAAAAAATTCAGCCTGAGTTATTCTTATCTTCCCCTCAGATTGTCAAAAAGTAAGATGTCTGCAAGCACCAAGTGCTGGTGAAAATGAGAACAGCTGCCATTCTGCTGGGAGCACTAAGCTGTCACACCCCGTCAGAGAACAATGGGCCAAGAGAGAGTTGGTTTTCCGACCTGCACACCCGTGGCCTCACCATCCTGGGCATGCAAAAAAGATGCCCAGGTACACACAGTACATGTAACAGACAAACATGGACATGTTCTGCCCATCAACAGAAATGAAGGTGATTGATGATGGAGTCACTCAGTAGCATGCCAGAGAAGCGCGAAACCAAGCCTACACTCATAAATCTCTAAACGGTGTTGAACAACAACAGACGCTGTGGGATGAAACAGAAATAAAAGTTCTGAGTGCCTGCAAAACATAGGTTTATGGATCCATCTACTTGGCATAAAATTATAAAATGTGTAGAGAAATACAAAATGACCAAGCTTCCGTCTGGGCAAAGAGGGAAGAGAATGGAATCAAGGGTCGCCATGGGGACCTCAACTTTACCTGAATTTTGATTCTACCAGAAATTAAAATGGAAGCAAGTGTAGCCAATTATTGTGGATTTCATAAAGCTGGAGAGTGGGTCAATGAGTATTTATGTGATTTTATTGTAGTCTTTTTAAATGTTTCCTAAGCAAAGGAAAGAAAAGCGTACAGTAAACACACTATGATCCTTACAAGTACTCACACAGCAGATCTGGGTGGCCTTGTGAGACAGGTAACTTACAGAAACTCTGAAAGCTTGACATCAGAAACTGACAAATGGAAGTTCACGCAGAGGGCGATCATCCATCCCCACTTGCTCAGGAAGGAAGACTTTTAGCGCGAAAACAGGAAAAGCATAAGGAAAACCAAGACAACTGATCGTCCCACATAGGAAGGGCTGAATTCTTCCTCTCAGACACAGTGGATTTACGAAGAATAATGTCAAGGACGACGGAGTCCTAGATGAGGTTTCCTTCCAGCATGTCACACTCACAGAGTCCTGAGGTCCTGCCATAGCCCGTGGAAGTCTCCTTATGTTCCAGGCCACCCCCACGCTCCTTACATTCAACCCACTTCAAGTACTTGAGCCCCAGGAATCTGACATGCTCTGAAAGGGTCAGAAGAGAAGGAGTTGGGAAAAGCAACTCTCAAGTTGGGGCAGACTCTTGAGCCTCAGAAAACATCTCAAGATCAAGCTTCTAAGATAAACCTCCCTCACTATGCATCCTCAGCTATTGCTAGGACTCAATGCGACCAAAATCATGAATAATTCAAAAGTCACGTTGGAAGCTCCATCTTTCAACACTTAAAAAAACCCTGCTCTGCAAATATGTTGTACCTGACCAATCCCCAGCACAAGTCCACGTCAAAGAGAAAAGGACAAAGAGTCCTCTCAATCCCGAGGAAGGCTTCATTGGCTGAGGTTGGAAATGAAATCCCACTCGAGAAACGGGAAGTTAGGAGCAGCGGACTTATATGCCAAAATGGCTAAAGACACACCCAGGTGTGAAAAATTGACTGCCAGCTCTGGGCAGCACACACGTGCCATAAATATATCATCGGGTCACTGCCTGAAACCTAACACTTTTTATTCAAATATTTTGTTCCCCTGGAACAGTGAATTTTGAAAGCCTACGTTAACGCCTGTAAACCTCCCGCACAAATTGTAATGATGCCTATCAAGGCGCAGGAGACAGGCCTTTTAGAAATGATGGGAGGTCGGTAGGAGGCTCTATTTCACTTTCTTTAGAGTCTGAATCTTCAATTATGCGGTTGTTTTCATGCACTTACGTTTACTTTATTAAAACGCCCTATGATCCTATAACATCTATCTCCATGTTTGAACACTAAAAAAATAATGACTGTAAGAGAATTCAGTNTTTGAAAGCCTACGTTAACGCCTGTAAACCTCCCGCACAAATTGTAATGATGCCTATCAAGGCGCAGGAGGCAGGCCTTTTAGAAATGATGGGAGGTCGGTAGGAGGCTTTATTTCACTTTCTTTAGAGTCTGAATCTTCAGTTATGCGGTTGTTTTCATGCACTTACATTTACTTTGTTAAAACGCCCTATGATCCTATAACATCTATGTCCATGTTTGAACACTAAAAAAATAATGACTGTAAGAGAATTCAATTATCCTGTGCACCTGAGAAGGCGAAGCCCAGAGGAATTAGGTGTGAGGATTTACAAGACTGATTTCTCCTACTTTAACCTAATTTACCAGCCAACTTCTGAACAATGGTCCTCAAACTGGCAGACCTCAGGCCCACGTGTAGAGTTTACTGAAGCTCCACACAGCTAGCCGAGCCCCGTTTTACTGATTTGGTAAGACATAAGAATTTGCACTCCTAACAAGTTCTCAGATGATACTGATACTGCCCAGGGACCATACTTTGAGAATCACTGCTCTAAAGGACTTGCCCCATCAGCAGTGCTCCTCAACCTTTAAAGAGCGAACACATCACCGAGATCACGGTACAGTGCACACAACGATTTAGAAGGCCTGGGGTGCAGCTGAAAGTCTGCAAACTCTTGGGCATTACCAGGGATGCTATTTTGTGAATAATTTTTAGCAAGGCTTGAAGATATTCTCGCAGCATTCAAGTTCCCTTCTTCAAAAGGGAAGATGCAAATGAAAATAAGAAATTCAAAATGTCGCTAAGAAAAGGAGCCTGAATGAATATTTGTTTCAAATGCTTTCTATTTTTTTCTCTTTAGAGCACAGGTCCCTCAAGTTCAGTGACTTTTTGTTCTGTTTTACTAGAACATGGAAAGCAGAAATTTACAGAGATTAGAAATGATCAGATAAGTGCATTTAACTGTCCTTGATATTATGTTGATTTTGTCGCTACTTCACCATCTCTCTAAAAGTAAAGACCACTAACTGAGCAGGACCATCTCCCTCTACTTTTGTGTCTCCAGAACTTGGCAGACCTGGTACCTGATAACACAAGTGGATGGGGAGAGAAATAAAAAAGAAATACAATTCTTTAACATCTTTTCAGTTTAAGAGCTTACCAAATACTTATGTCCCACTTGAGAGTATTAACAGAGAGAGATATCTACAATTTTAACAATTATGCTTGTGAAATTACATGTACAACAGGATAAAAGCACATTAAAACATCACTTCCTAGATATTGCCAACCAGATCGGCAGTGCTGAAGGCCAGTATAAATGAAGACCAAGGCTTGTGCACAGGTAGGTCAATGTCTCCAACTTTCACATCTGCCAATCTGCAAAAACACTGTTAGCAAATTGTTAGCAAACTGGTAAAGGAATGTGTGCTTTAAATCTTAAAATCATCTGACTAATCTCTAGCAGAGCAGTCATTTCCAGGTGAGGATGGAGGCACCGAAAAGTGGCTTCCTTGACCTCTAGATAATTTTTCTTACTTCTGCTCTCGAGCCTCTATTTTCAGGTTTTCATGACCTTTTCTCTATTTTTTAATTTGTAATAAATCCCTAACTACTTTCCATACCCTGAGAAAAGTCTCCCTTTCTATTCTAAGTATCTGTAATGTTTATTTATTTGTTTATTTGACTTCAGATCTTAACTGCAACATACAAGTTCTACATGTGTGTCACGCAGAGTCTTTGGCTGTGGCACACGGGCTCCAGATCGCGCAGGTTCAGTACCTGTGGCTCGTGGCCTTAGTTGTTCCAAGGCATGCGGGATTGTAGTTCCCTGACCAGGGATCGAGCCCACACCCCACGCATTGAAGATGGAGTCTTAACCCCTGGACCACCGGAGAAGTCCCAAAGTACTTCAGGGAAAAAAAAAACACACATTTAAGCTACATTTTAAGCACTTTCAAAAAATAAGTACATTAATGTGGATATCTTGGTGAGAATATATTTCAATTTGGGGCATGAAATAGTTCAAGAGGCAGCATAGGAAATAGCAGGAAGGGGAAGCAAGACCTTCTCCTCCTCACCTACTGCACTGGAAGTTCTAGAAGCCCCCAGACTTACTGGAGTGGCCGTGTAAACTGCAGGACAGGCTTGAGGTCTTCTGGCTGGCCACTGCACGTCTCTCCATAGCTCTTTATGACAATGCACGATATTCTGAAACCGTAAGCATGGATGCATTGCTGTGGTTGTTACACCCCTTTACTCTTCTGTAAGGTACTAAAGCTTGGCCCTCAGCTTTCTTTTTCAGTCTAAATATTAATTATAATTTCTTTACTTCTTAAAAATTAAGGTAAAATTCACAAATAGTAAAAGTCACCCTTGAAAAACTGCACAGTTGCAAGAATCTTGACAAAGGTATACGCTCTGTTAACGCCACAGCAATCAAGACACAGAGCATCTCCGTCACCCCAAACGTTCCCAGGCGCCGGCACCTCGCTGCCGCCGGCTGACCTCCCGGCCACAGCCAATCTGTTCTCCGTCTCTACAATCTGTCTTCTCCAAAATGTCGTTTAAACGGAATCCATAGCTTGACTCGTTCGCGTCTTATTTCCTTTACTTCGCATACTGCTTTTGAGATTCTCTCAGCCTGGACTGTTCGGGTAACCGTAGCTTCTCACTGCAGCTGCGTGGTTTCCACGGAATCACTGCGCCACTGCTGTCGAGCATTTGTGAGCTGGTGGACACGTAAGCTCTTTCCAGCTTGAGATGATCATGAGTAAAGCTGTGAACACCTCTTCATCTGCTCTTGCAGAGACACGGTACTTTCACTTCTCTCCGGTGGGACTGTTGTGCCACAGGTTCAGGTTTTCTATCCTTCCTTTCGCTACTTGTAGCAACATTTCCTAGGAAACACTAGCTTCTCGTGCTGATCATTGTGGAGGCATCGATGTCACAGCGGTGTCTTCTGTTTCATTCTGTCCTGCTCCTTTTATTCCTGATATTCTCCGCCCGCGCCTTTTCTGCTTCTCTCTCTCCCTCCTCCAAAACCCTTTGACTAGCCTGTTTTATCAGCTGAGTCTGGCAGTATGGTTTCTGGGTCTAGTGCCTGCACACTGGTGTCTGAGGCCAGGTCCCGGCTGTCTGCGGAACAAGCCACGTCCGTGGAGGTCACGGGTTCAGGGGTCTACGGCATCCTGCCTACTAGCGGATGAGGCTGTTACATTACGTATAGGACAGTGTGTATCTACTATGCAGAAGAGCATAAGGAGGACCTACTGTACAGCTCATGGCCGACTCTTTGGAAAAGACCCTGATGCTGGGAAAGACTGGAGGGCAGGGGGAGAAGAGGTGACAGAGGATGAGACGGTTGGATGGCATCACCGACTTGATGGACATGAGTTTGAGCAAGTTCCCAGAGTCGGTGATGGACAGGGAAGCCTGGCGTGCTACAGTCCTTGGGGTCGCAAAGAGTCAGACACAACCGAGCAACTGAACTGAACTGACTATACAGCACAGAGAGCTATATACAGTCAACAGTGTATAATAATCTATCAGGGAAAAGAATCTGAAAAAATACACATATACTCAAGTGTGTCTTCCTGAACCACTTTCCTGTACACCTGCGATTAACACGACATTGCAAATCAGTGCACCTTCAACTGGGAAAAACTGAAGAGATGTACAATCTACTCCGTTACACACCACCTGTGGCTGAAGCCCAGCATTCTCTGAAATCTGACATTTAACCAGAGGCTGCCAACAGGTAAAGAAGAAGCTACCTGCTCTGTGGGACTCGCTAGGAAGTCTTACATGTCAGGTACAACTTAAAAAGCCATGTTTAGCTCCTTGGAATGTACTGCAGGACAGTTGAAAACGTCTATCTGCAGACACCTGATAGAACACAAAGATTCTGAATGGAAGTTATTTCATATGTCATGAGAAGCTTCTGCACATTTAAACCAAGATATTGATACCATATCAGTGTTCTTTGAAATGATCATCATGTCTGTTGACTTTCAGTTTTTTTCCTTAAAGGGTCTAGGAGGTTCTTTTTGCCTTTACATGCTGTTCATGGGGTTCTCACGGCAAGAATACTGGAGAGGTTTGCCTTTCGCTCCTCCTGTGGACCATGTTTTGTCAGAACTCTCCACTATGGCCCATCCATCCAGGGTGGCCTTGCCTGGCATGGCTCATAGCTTCATTGAGTTATGTTGGCCCCTTTATAGGGCTGTGATCCATGAAGGGAATGGGTCTTTACTGCAGCTTCTCACTGCAAAATTAAGGCTTAAGATGAAGAAATTAGGGAAAACCACTGGGCCATTCAGGTACGACCTCAATCAAGTCCCTTGTGATTCTACAGTAGAGGTGACGAATAGGTTCAAGAAATTAGATTTGGTAGAGAGAGCACCTGAAGAACTGCGGACAGAGGTCTGAACATCGTACAGGAAGCAGCGACCAAAACCATCCCAAAGAAAAAGAAATGCAAGGAGGCAAAGTGGTTGTCTGAGGAGGCTTTAAAAGTAGCTGGAGAAAGATGTGAAAAGCAAGGGAGAAAGGGAAAGATACATCCATCCGAACGCAGAGTTTCAGAGAGCAGCAAGGACTGATAAGAAGGCCTTCTTCCGTGAACAATGCAGAGAAGCAGACGAAAGCAACAGAATGGAAAAGACTAGGCAGCTCTTCAAGAAAACCGGAGAGACCAAGGGAACATTTCAGGCAAGACTGGGCACAATAAAGGGCAGAAACAGTAAGGACCCAACAGAAGCAGAAGAGAGAAAGAAGAGGTGGCAAGAATACACAGAAGAATTATACCAAAAATGTCTTCGTGATCGGGATACCCAGGATGGTGTGGTCACTCGTGTAGAGCCAGGCATCTTGGAGTGTGAAGTCAAGTGGGCCTTGGGACGCATCACTACAAACAAAGCTAGTGGCGGTGACGGAATTCCAGCTGAGCTATGTAAAATTCTAAAAGATGATGCTGTTAAAGTGCTGCATTCAAATGTCAGCAAATTTGGAAACAGCTGAGGCCAGTGGACTAGAAAAGGTCAGTTTTCATTCCAGTCCCAAAGAAGGGCAACGCCAAAGAATGTTCAAACTACCAGACAATTGCTTTCATTTCGCATAGTGGTGAGGTTATGCTCAAATTCCTTCAAGCTAGGCTTCAGCAGTCCATGAACTGAGAACTTCCAGATGTACAAGCTGGATTTAGAAAAGGCAAAGCAACCAGTGATCAAACTGCCCACATTCCTCAGCTCATAGAAAAAGCAAAGGGATTCCAGAAAAACATCTGCTTCTGCTTCTTTGACTATGCTAAAACCTTTGTGTGGATCACAACAAACTGTGGGAAATTCTTAAAGTCATGGGAGTACCAGACCACCTTCCCTGTCTCCTGCGAAGCCTGTGGGTCAGAAGCAACAGTTCAGACCAGACATGGAACAACAGACTGGCTCAAATTTGAGAAAGGAGTCCGTCAAGGCTGTACATTGTCACCCTGCTAATTTAACTTATATGCAGAGTACATCATGCGAATGCCAGGCTGGATGAAGCACCAGCTAGAATCGAGATTGCAGGAAGAAATATTAACCACATTAGATGTGCAAATGATACCACTCTAGTGGCAGAAAATGAAGAGGAACTAAAGACCTTCTTTTTCAATTTTTTAAATTTGTTTATTTTTTAATTAGAGGATAACTGCTTTATAAAATTTTGTTGTTTTCTGTCAAACATTAATATGAATCAGGTCTTGATGAAGGTGAAAGAAGGGAGTGAAAAAGTTGGCTTAAAGCTCAGCATTCAGAAAACTAAGATCATGGCATCTGGTCCCATCACTTCACGGCAAATAGGTGGGGAAACAGTGGAAACGGTGGCAGATTTTATTTTCTGGGGCTCCAAAACCACTGCAGACAGTGACCACAGCCATGAAATTAAAAGACACTTGCTCCTTGGAAGGAAAGCTGTGAGAAACACAGACAGCACATTAGAAAGGAAAGACAAAGGTTTTTCACTTTTGCCAACAAAGGTCCATCTAGTCAAGGCTATGGTTTTAACCAGTAGTCATGTATGGAGGTGCGAGTTGGACTATAAAGAAAGCTGAATGCTGAAGAATTGATGCTTCTGAACTGTGATTCTGGAGAAGACTCTAGAGAGTCCCTTGGACTGCAAGGAGATCCAACCAGTCCATCCTAAAGGAAATCAACCCTGAATATTCAGTAGAGGCTGAAGTTCCAATACTTTGGCCACCTGATGTGAAGAGCTAACTTATTTGAAAAGACCCTGATGCTGGGAAAGATTGAGGGCTGGAGGAGAAGGGGAAGACAGAGGATGAGATGGTTGGAGGGCATCACCAACTCAATGGACATGAGTCTGAGCAAACTCTCAGAGACGGTGAAGGACAGGGAAGCCTGGCATGCTGCAGTCCATGGGGTCGCAAAGAGTCGGACACGACTGAGCAACAACAGCAACTTCCCAAGAATAAGTTTAGAATGAAAATTAGCTGTTATAAACTGCTATGAAGAAGGACTTTAAAAAGAGAGAGAGAGATTGAGCTTAGAGACGCCAGTGAAACGCTGCCACCGTATGGTTGGTCAAAGCGAGACTATCGTTTGAACTGAGTCTTGTGGGTGTGACTGAGAGAAGAGCAGTAGTCTTGCCAAGAGTCTTACCATGAAGTATTTACTGTGCTTTCCATCTCTAACGCGTCTCCGCTTCGGTTCACAGACACGCCCACCTGCTCTTTCTTGCGGGTGAACACACTCCCTCATTAGCTTCGAGGGTGACGCCTGCAGCCTGGCGGCCTCCTGCCCTCCCCAGCACAGTGAGGAGATGGCTAGACACGCTTCCCATGGCCGTCTCCCCTTGCAGAACCAGGGTGGAGGCTGGCCCACCACTGCGGTCTTTCTTAGGATTGCGAGGTTCCCTCAGCAGTAGCCATCAGGAACGTTTGAGAGACGAGGGTTCTTACTCACAGGTCCTGGAGGGTACCCAGCATATCTAGTTGAAAGGGAAAGAGAGCCTGGGCCTGGGGTTCTGCTTGCATTGGGATCCCTGATGAGGGACCCGGTTTTTCTTCAGACACACCCTTTAGTGATGAATTTATAGCATAAGAGCAGGAATTGAAGCAGCCAAATGGTCAGTTGTTTAAGTCAACCACAGGTGAGGACTGACTCCATCTGCACGGACTGAGATCTCCGTCTTCGAAGAGGATACCTCTGTTGTCAAAAGCTCAATGCACTTGCATCGCAATAAAATAAAATGAACTGCCAGATGCTCACCCCACAAAGATGTACTGTATAAAGTATTGAACTAGCCCATGCCGGGAGGAGGACTGTAGCTAAGTGGGTGAAACCAAACCGAAGAAGAGTGTCTCATGACGGGTGAAAACCACGCGTGCTCNAAAGCTCAATGCACTTGCATCGCAATAAAATAAAATGAACTGCCAGATGCTCACCCCACAAAGATGTACTGTATAAAGTATTGAACTAGCCCATGCCGGGAGGAGGACTGTAGCTAAGTGGGTGAAACCAAACCGAAGAAGAGTGTCTCATGACAGGTGAAAACCACGCGTGCTCGGCCACCTCAGTCGTGTCGGACTCTTTGCCGGACTCTTTCCCTGACTCCTTGCCAGGGACTGCAGCCCGCTGGGCTCCTCTGTCCATGGGATCCTTCAGGCAGGAATACTGGAGTGGGTTGCCATGCCCTCCTCCAGGGGATCTTCCCAACCCAGGGATTGAACCCGGGTCTCCTGCACTGCAGGTGGACTCTTTACCTCTGAGCCACCACGGAAGCCCCACAATGAAAATTATAGGAAACTCAAATTTCAGTGTCGATTTTACAAAGTCTTACTGAAACACAGACATTCTCTTTCACTTACATGTTATCAGTGGCTGAAAGAAGACTCTCTCACACGAGCCTGATGCTGGAAAAGATTGAAGGCAGGAGGAGAAGAGGGTGGCGGAGGATGAGGTGGCTGCCTGGCATCACCGACTCAATGGACGTAAACTTGGGTGAACTCTGGGAGCTGGGGATGGACAGGGAGGCCTGGCATGCTGCAGTCCACGGGGCCGCAAGGAGTTGGACACGACTGAGCGACTGAACTGAAATGAACTGAACCGAACTGAACCTGGAAACCCTTAAGATCTTGAGTAGCTCAGCCAAGGACCTTGGAGGATCTGGGTTTCACTAGATATCTTGGTTCACTCCTCAATGTCCACCTCTAGTTAATCAAGCAAATAACCAGAGTTACGTAAGTCCTATTTATCAACAGGTACAGAAGCAGAACACAAGGAGTTCAGAGTACAGGTTATCTCAAGTGGGCCTGCTTGATTAGGCGAACAAATACCAAGTAATAGATGACTCTTAACAATGGGCGACCTTGACTCCAAACCTCAGATGCTTAAAGCCTGAATGTCTTGCTGGAAGCCACCTCAATCTTTCATTTTCTAGTAAACATATAACATTTATTCCAATGCAATTATCAGCCGATACGTGTTATTAATTTACTATTTGGCTTTAGCATCTGGGGCAGTTCCTTTCGGCAAACATTTGACAACCTCTCACATGGCGGGTACTTTGCATGGTGCAACAGGAGATACAATGGTGAACAAGAAAGGTTTTGAGCCTATTTGCAGGGCAGGAATACAGATGCAGACTTGTGGGCACGGTGGGGCAGGAGAGGCCTAGGTGAGCTGAGAGAGGAGCGTGGAGCACGCACACTGCCAGGTGTAGCAGCGCTAGGTGACGTGAAGCGGCTGCAGGACAGAGGCTCGAATCCGGCGCCCCGTGAAGCCCCAGAGGGGTGGATGGGGCGAGGCGGGAGGGCGTTCCAAGCGGCAGGGGACACACGCGTCCTGGTGGCCGAGTCACGCTGCTGTGCGACGGGAGCCAGCACAACAGTGTGAAGCAGTTATCCCCCGATTAAAAATAAAGCTAAAAAAAGAAGAAAGATACACCTTGCCTTTGAGGAGCTCACGGTCTGGCAGANTTTTCTAAATCCAGCTTGAACATCTGGAATTTCACAGTTCACATACTGTTGAAGCTGGACTTGGGGAATTTTGAGTGTTACTTTGCTAGCATGTGAGATGAGCGCAGTTGTGCACTCATCTCATCAGGTGGCCAAAGAATCGGAGTTCCAGCTTCAGCATCAGTCCTTCTAATGAATATTCAGGCTTGATTTCATTTAGCATTGACTGGTTTGATCTTGTCGTACAAGAGACTCTCAAGAGTGTTCTCCAACACCACACTTCAAAAGTATCAATTCTTTGACCTTCAGCCTTCTCTATGGTCCAACTCTCACATCTGTACATGACTGCTGGAAAAACCATAGCTTTGACTTCCTGTGGATCCGAGTAATTCATATGACCAAGCCCAAATTCAAGCCTAGAATTAAGCAGGTCTCTGGTATGAAGATATAAATTTTACAAACATTCATATCCAGGTGTTGCTTAAAGCCTTGAGATTTAGGGACTTCCCTTTCAGTGCAGAGGGTGTGCAGATTCGATTCGATTCGGGAAGGTGAGATCCCACATACCTCATGACCAAAACACCAAAACATAAAACAGAAGCAATATTGTAATAAGTTTAATAAAGACTTTACCAATGGTCCATATCAAAAAAAAAAAAAAAAAAAGCCTTGAGATTTAATGAGATCACTAAAGGAAAAAGAAGCATTCTAGGAACTGAACCCTAGAATATTATAACTTTTAGAAAATCAGGCACCTTAGGGTACACCAGTGGGAGAAAACCAAAAAGGATCAGTCAGAAAATTAGCGGGGAGACTCCATAAAAGGACGGTGCTCCAGACTGTTAGAGTAAGTATTTAAGGAGAAAAAGAGTCATCAGTTGTCAGGTGAGGTAGACGAGAATTTTNAACTGAACCCTAGAATATTATAACTTTTAGAAAATCAGGCACCTTAGGGTACACCAGTGGGAGAAAACCAAAAGGGATCAGTCAGAAAATTAGCGGGGAGACTCCATAAAAGGACGGTGCTCCAGACTGTTAGAGTAAGTATTTAAGGAGAAAAAGAGTCATCAGTTGTCAGGTGAGGTAGACGAGAATTTTAAAGCCATGTTGAACATAGCGGTGTGGAAGTGACATGCGGCCTTGTGACCTGAGTGCCCCGCCACAGCCCAGGTTCAGAGAAGGGGCAGGGGTTTCAGGCCTGAACAGAATAGTTTTAAGACAGAAATGAGAGAATAGTTGGTAGCTGCAGGACATTGTTCCTGATATAGTGACTAGGAAAGCACGACGCATTTCTAAAATCGTACTTTGAAGAGACTGGAGGACTGTGCAACTAATACAGACAAAATGGAACAGAGGCGGTAGGCTTTGACCAGTAGGTGAATCTCTCCATTGAAAATGGACAACTGCGGTGAACCCAGGGCCGAGCAGCTCCCGAGCACTAGCAGAGGGAGAGAATGGAGGAGGTGACGTCGCGAGTGAGCCCATAGCTGAGCTGACAGGCTCTGTCTTTCCAGCTTCACTGACAGAAGCTGCGTACATGCGTTTAGTGACCAACAAGATGACTTGACACGCACACGTATTATTAAGTGATCACCATGATCAAGTTAGGGTTAGGGTTAGATTTCAAGCTTACAATATAATGTTGACTGTAGGCACTATGCTGTACATTAGACCCCCAGAGTATATTCATCTTATAGCTGAAACTTGCACCCTCTGTCCAACATTTCCCTGTTTCCCCCAAGCCACAGCCCCTGGCAACTACCATTCTACCATCCACTTCTGGGAATCTGACTCTTTTTAGATGCTACATATAACTGATATCCAGAGAAGGCAATGGCACCCCACTCCAGTACTCTTGCCTGGAAAACCCCATGGGCAGAGGAGCCTGGTGGGCTGCAGTCCATGGGGTCGCGAAGAGTCGGACGTGACTGAGCAACTTCACTTTCACTTTTCACTTTCATGCATTGGAGAAGGAAATGGCAACCCGCTCCAGTACTCTTGCCTGGAGCATCCCGGGGACAGGGGAGCCTGGTGGGCTGCCGTCTATGGGGTCGCGCAGAGTCGGACGCGACTGAAGCGACTTAGCAGCAGCAGCGTAACTGACATCATACAGTGTTTGTTTTTCTCTAACTTGTCTCACTTAGCATAATGCCCTCAAGATCCATTCATTTTGTTACAAATGGCAGAATTTCCCTCTTTCTCATGGCTGAAAAATATCCCTGTGTGTGTGTGTATCACAGTTTCTTTATTCCCTCATCAGTTGACAGACACTTAGCTGGCGCCATAATCCTGGCTATTGCCCACAATGCTGCAAAGAGCATGGGGATGAAGATGTCACCTTGAGGTACTGTAATCACGCTTGTTTCACAACCAAAGAACTGCTGATAGTTAAAGCTCAGGGCTGTGGAGGACTGCTTCCCGTTTCACTAGACCTTTTTGCTCTCTTTCTGCCTTTGCTCCTGTTTTTCGGGAAATATATGACCACTGGCCCATAGAACAAATGTGCTATCCGGACAGTGTAAAGACCACACTCGGTTCCAGGATCAGCAAGGCATCTCGTGATGAGAAGAGCAGCGTAGCCCCAGCACGTGGCCTGCAGCTGTTTTCTGCATCCCTTCTTCTGTAAATCCCGGATAACAGCTGGGGGATTGGGAGTTTGTTCTTTCGGACAGTAGTCCACCATCTCCCCAGGTTGCAAACTTCCTTAAAATAAAGCTACTTTTCCTTTACCCAACACTTGTCTCTCAGTAAGGTTTCTTGAGCAACAAGCAACAGAGCCTGAGTTCTGTAACAATACTGATTTCAGGTCCTTTGGGTGGATACCCAAAACTGAGGTTGCTGAATCAGACAACAGTTCTATCTTTTGATTTCTTAAGAAAATGCTGATTGTACAGAGTGAAGTAAGCCAGAGAGAAAAACACCAATACAGTATACTAACGCATATGTATGGAATTTAGAAAGATGGTAATGATAACCCTGTATGCAAGACAGCAAGAGAGACACAGATGTCTAGAACAGTCTTTTGGACTCTGTAGGAGAGGGAGAGGGTGGGATGATTTGGGAGAATGGCGTTGAAACATGGATAATATCAACCCTCTGGGTTGACCCAGAGGGATGGTACGGGGAGGGAAATGGGAGGGGGTTCAGGATGGGGAACACGTGTACACCCGTGGTGGATTCATGTTGATGTGTGGCAAAACCAATACAATATTGTAAAGTAATTAGCCTCCAATTAAAATAAATAACTTTAAATTAAAGCAAAACAAACAAAACATACCATCCTGTTTTTCATAACAAAAAGCTATGACAAAGCTAGACAGCGTTCAGGTTTAAAAATCAGAGACATTACATTGCTGACAAAAGTCCGTCTAGTCAAAGCTGTGGTTTTTCCAGGAGTCAAGTACAGACGTGCAAACTGGACCGGAGAGAAGGCTGCGTGCCGACAAACTGACGCTTTCGAACGGTGGTGTTGGAGAGTCCCTTGGATGGCAAAGGAGATCAAACTAGCAATCCTAAAGGAGATCAACACTGAATATTCATTGAAAGGACTATTGCTGAAGTTAAAGCCATAGTACTTTGGCCACCGGCTGCAAAGAGCTGACTTACTGGAAAAGCCTGATGCTGAGAAGGCCTGAAGGCAAAAGGAGACAGTGGCAGCAGAGGACGAGATGATCAGATTGCAACACTGACTCAATGGACATGAATCTGAGCAAACTCCTGGAGCCTGTGGAGGACAGAGGAGCCTGGCGCGCTATACTCCGTGGGGTCACGGAGCCAGACACAACACAGCGACTGAGGACAACAGCAGCCTTACCAGAAATGAAGTGTCTGACGAATATTTCTCCTCCCACTCTCTAGGCCGCCTCCGTATTCTGCCCGTGATTTCCTCGGCTGTGCAGAAGCTTTCCAGTTCGACATAGTCCTGCTTGTTTGTTTTCCTTTTTACTGTGTGTACTCTTGGTGTCGTATCCACATAAATCATTGCCAAGACCAGCGTCCAGGAGTTTCTTCCTGCCTGTGTTTCGCGTGCACCCATCAGGTCTGTTTCCTGGTTCATTTGGTGGTGTCACGTTTGCCTGCTTCTTTGGAAACTTGAGTCCGTTTCCTTTGCTTTGCTTTCTCAATACAGCCCTCCTCGAGGACTCCACTGAGGTTTTACAACATCCTACCTGAAACCTAAAGTTTTCAGGTGGGAACTTTTGTCCATGAATGACTGCTAAAATTACCATTTCTGTGGGGGGATATATCAGAGACTTTGTATTCCACCACCTTGCTGACCTGAGCAAACATTTTAAAGCCAGAGTATTCGTTAATAGTTTTTGGAAGAACTAGGATGGACATTTCTTACACATAGCATGTAGCATCCTTCCTGGCACACTCAAAATCCGCATCTGATGTAGATCTCAGTGTTTTCCTCCTGGGCCAGAAAACTCTCAGGGAAAACTCTTGGGGAAAAAAAAATCTTAGGTCAAAAACCACTATGCCTAAAATTTTTTAAAAATTTAAAAAAAGAACTATACCAAAGACCTTCCCATACGCCAAGCTCCCCCATCCTGCCTGTTCCAACTTCAGAATTACAACTTATGCTTCCATTTTTATATGTTGTAAGCCCTGCCCCCATCACATTTAATCTCTCAGGAGACACAATTTGCTTATACATTCAGAGTGAAATGGGAAAGAGGGGACATTACTGAAAACAGTCATTCACATAATTTATTCTCATTGGACTGAAGGGAATTTGAACCCTAATGGTTTAAGATGGGAAACAAAGAAATATTATTCCTGCATTCTCCCTAGCCGTACCTTCCAAGTCTTCCCGGTTTATTACTTTATTTGGGCAAATGCACTTGACCGCGCCTCCTGACATTACTCAATATTTGCTTGAGTGAAAGAGACTGAGGCAAACGGAAGGAGGAGCTCCCAATGCCCTCTGTCCATCACCCATAAAGAGCCAGGCCAGCCTCACCATTCCTGAGCACGGCTGGAGAGATGAGACCATCACGCCAGCTCCCCCTAACGGGGCTGCTACTCTTCTCTCTTATTCCAAGTCAGCTATGCCAGATGCATGGTGAGTACGCTTTGAGCGAAAGTTGCTCTAAACTTCGAGCATTTTGAGCTATGGCAGTCTCCTGGAGGCTACTGTGGAGTTGCCTGAGAAAAGGCCCGGTTCCAGTGCTGGATGTCGCTGGGCTCTGTGAGTGGCCTAAAGTGTGGCAGGAGATGGGGAGGCCAGTTCTACGATGCATGTTGCTCTAAGAGGGCTCAGAGATTCAGGACTGACTTGTTTCTCTCTTCTTCCTAGGCTAAGATCCTTCTACCACAACAGCCCTGTCAAGGAACTGTCTTTTCTGTTTCATTTTTAGGAACAGAAAATTCATGACCTCAGAAAAGTTTTCAGATCATGGAAAGATATCTTGTGACTTTGAGATACAATCCATTTTTAAGAGGTTCAACCCAGCAGTTTGGGGTTAACTCCTCGTAACTACACAGAAAAAAGGAATGTTAATAATGTCTTTCGAATGATGAAGCTTGCTGTCTTGTCCTTACTGAGTTCAGATATTCTAAGCTGTGCAACTTCCTCTTTTCAACTCTTCCCCACGTGACAGGGGTAAAAGCCCATCATCTCTCCTTTGCGTAGAGGCTCCAGAGACTGTGTGATTCTATTAAAAAATATTAAGTGAGTAAAAGAAAAGCTGGTCTCAGGTCTACTGTGACCCCTTAGTGACTGAATGAACCAGTGCTTTTTTAATGTTTATTTGTTTGTTTACTTGGCTGTGCTGGGTCTTGGTGGTGGCATGTGGGATCTAGTTCCCTGGCCAGGAATCGAACCCGGACCTCCTGCTTTGGAAGCACAGAATTTTAACCACTGGACTGACAGGGAAGTCCCATGAATCATTTTAGCTTCATCCATAAATGAAGAATCATCAAAGCAAGTTGCTGAAGCAGGTGATTTCTTAAAGTATCACATAGCCCTGCTGCTGCTGCTAAGTCGCTTCAGTCGTGTCCGACTCTGTGCGATCCCATAGACGGCAGCCTACCAGGCTCCTCCATCCCTGGGATTCTCAGGCAAGAGTACTGGAGTGGGTTGCCATTTCCTTCTCCAATGATTGTATAGCTCACAAATTCATGATTTCTCTATNGCTGCTAAGTCGCTTCAGTCGTGTCCGACTCTGTGCGATCCCATAGACGGCAGCCTACCAGGCTCCTCCATCCCTGGGATTCTCAGGCAAGAGTACTGGAGTGGGTTGCCATTTCCTTCTCCAATGATTGTATAGCTCACAAATTCATGATTTCTCTATTGGAATTCTTTTACCATGGAATTGAGCTTCAAACCAGGCCAAAGGTGATGCTACTGCGTGGCACCAGCTGCGGCTATATCTCCCTGGTCTCTCTGGCCTACATGAAGAAATCCATCCCACGGAGGAAAGATGAAAGCTCAGAATCTGCCAGCGCTAACTCCTTCTCCTGGCCTGTCATTTCCTCAGTTGTGGCGTAAGAACAGGGCTCTCCATCAGGCTTTTGAGGTTTCATTCACAGTCCAAAATAATCAACTCTGCTTTTAGTAGTTAAGGAAGCTGACCTGAGTTGTTCCTTTACCAGGAACTAAAGAAGTCTATTTCAGTGCCAAAAAGTCTGCTGAGCCAAATCTCAGAGGTGACTCACAATTGTCCAATTATGCCTGTAACAAACCATGACCTTTCTCAGTCACTCCATTCAGATCTTCCTGAATCTCTCTATTAAAGGCAGGTGGGCAAGAAAAATAACATTTCCTGGACTCGCTAAGGATGGTGACAGAAATTTGAGTTGAGCTAGAAGTCATAACACGTACAGTATCTTATAGCTTATTTGGTGGTTTCCTGTCCATTATCTTTGGCTATTTCTTGACTTCTTGAAGTCAGGAAAGTTATGTAACTTACCCCCAGTTATAAGTTAAGGAATGAAGACCCCAGGAAGGATCTTCCTGAGCCCAAGGTTCACAGTCTTGTCACTATTCCCCAAGCCCATGAGATAATCTGGAGATGGGAAGGATTTTCTTAGGTGATGGTCAAAGTATGCTGAGAAATATTTTCAGTGATGGTTAACTCTTCTTCTCCTCCAGGTTTCTTGGGAGCGCTGGATTCTCTTTTTAATTCCACAGTATAGAAGGACTCCCTCCGTCCTTGCCCCTGGGACTTGGACACACTGTAGGCTAAAGCTGGAAGGTTCTTCAAAGGGTCCTCCTTGCTGAATAATGCCCTGATCTTGCTGCCTGGCCGGTTGAGCAATCAGGCAATGCAGCTCTGGGATCAGTCACTGATGACCCGTGGAACTTTTGCCTTCTTTCTCTTCTCTCTCCTTCTTGTCAGTATGAACCCAGGTGAATAAGAAGAAGATGGGGGAGAAAATGGCTCAATCCAGAAAGCAGACTGGGCTACAGGTGGTGCCTCGGGAGATGAGCGCTGCCGTCTCAGCTAAGGCTCCAGTCACCAAGGCCTTTCANTGACCCGTGGAACTTTTGCCTTCTTTCTCTTCTCTCTCCTTCTTGTCAGTATGAACCCAGGTGAATAAGAAGAAGATGGGGGAGAAAATGGCTCAATCCAGAAAGCAGACTGGGCTACAGGTGGTGCCTCGGGAGATGAGCGCTGCCGTCTCAGCTAAGGCTCCAGTCACCAAGGCCTTTCAGGACACCCTCTGGGCCTTAGCGGCTAACACACACACGCGCGCGCACACACACACACAGACACACACACGCGCGCGCACACAGACACACACACACGCGCATGCACACACACAGACACACACACAGACACACACACACGTGCACACACACAGACACACGCACACACACATAGACACACACACAGAGACATACAGACACAGACACATACACACACGTGCACACACACACACGCACACACACACAGACACACACACACAGACACACACACACACAGACACACACACACAGACACACACACAGACACACACACACTAGAGCTACCAGGCAGGACACAACGGTAAGGCTGATCCACTTGTTTAAATATTTAACACTTGTTAAATATTTTTGTTTAAATTGTTTAACTATTAACATGTGTGTGTTAGCCTTAGCGGCTAACACACACACACACACACACACACACCACAGCTACCAGGCAGGACACAATGGTAAGGCTGATCCAGTTGTTTAAATATTAACCTGCTGGTTGGCAAAAAAATAATTCATGGCAGAGTGGGGCTCCAGACCTCCCTTGTCTCTTTGCAGCAACATTGCCAGTGACCACCAAGTGGGTCTGTGTCTATGCCATATCTGCTACTAAATATTTTAATATCATTCCTGTTCTTAGCCCTAATATTCTGTGTGTGTTTCGCCCTAATATTCTGTGTGTGTTTCTTATTTCCTCTCTCCCTTCCACAGGGATAAATGAAACAAACTTCTGGCGTCTAGAACCTCTGATATACACGATGCTAACGGCAAAGTACATCAAAGGGTTCCAAGATGCCAGCGTCCTGTTGACCTTCAGACTTGTTGGGATTAACAGTCAAGGCCTAGAACAACAACTAAGTCAACAAATCAAAGAAGACATAAATAGCAGAGGTGAGTGCCTATATTTCCCGGAATATTCAGGGAAAGGCTTACCCAGCTATAAAGATGATCTCCAGTGAGTCCTAAAAATTGTGTGTCCAGGTCATCCCTGGTACAGCCATCTTAGCTGTAGAAAACTTGAGATGAACAGAAGTAGAAATAAAATATTGTACACGTGAAACTTACATAATGTTATAAACCAATGTTACCTAAATTTCTTTTAAATGTATCTAGTCCAAGTATGTAGTGGGGTTTTTTCAAGATAAAGTTCACATAAATTTTTCTTAATTGAGGTGACAAAAAGTACCTCAAATCCTCAACCCCCTGCCGCTTACTGTAGAGTGAAGTTTTCCTTCTTTGGGCCCTGAAAACAGGAAAAGCAAAAGAAATCATACACTCTCATCCTTTAAGATTTATGTCATTAAGTTGAGTTCAGGACCAGACAAGAGCGTGGGCCACAACCAAGGAAGCTGACAGCAGAGAGGTGACCGTAGAGTTGTGGAGATACGGACTGGAATTGAGACCAGATTCCACAGTGAAACTCTCATTTCAACACTGAGTATAAGGGAAGACACAGCCACCCCTCCCTACCCAACAATATTACCGTGAGGATAGGAGGAGCCTGAGAATTTGGATATTTTAAATACAAGTCGATTATTCCTATCCTGGTGAGGTGGCGCCCTCAAGGAGGAGGATCCCAAGGCTTTATTATTTATCGGTCTCTATTCTTTGTTCAAGGATTTCTTGATTCCAAAAAGAGCCCGCAACTTCATGGGAAAGACTAAGATCTAGGTTGCCCTTACACAGCACTGCTAGAAAAGGCTGTCTGGGGGGATAAAGAAGAGGACAATAAAACATCAATAAAGAGCAGACCAGGACAAAACAGCGACAGCAATGAATTGCGGAGGAGGCAGGAGGCACAGCAGCCGCGTGCACGCAGCTCCTTCAGCTCGAACACCTTTCTTTTCAGAGACGGAGTTGACCTCGGGTCGGCTGGCCTTGGATATTCTGGCTTTGGGAGCGTGTGAAAATCAGGACGGAGAGTTTATACGTGGTGCTCGTCTCGTCAGCAAACTTGAAGCCAAATTCCAAGCAGAAATTCAGAATATGGGTGAGAATCACGTGCTCAGAGGCCCTGGGTGTCTCTGTCGCTCCTCCACTGGTTGAGAGCTGTGTGAAATTCCCAGCTGCTCTCTCTGTCTCTTCTTCCCTCCACTCACCTCACTGCGCCTCTGGAGACCACTGTCCCTTCTTTCTTTCAGATGTGTCTTGAGTTTTCTTTTCCAATATGTTCAATTAAGCATTGACCCTACATCAAGCTTACCTTGCACGGGATGATAAATACACACACCCACACGCAAACACACAGGTCACAGGTCTCTGCAGAAGCTTGGCTTTTGAACAGATTACACCAGAAATAGCTGATCAAGATGAGACATTGTGTCTTAAGTACCAAGTGACTAAGTGAAATCGCTCAGTCGTGTCCGACTCTTTGTGACTCCATGGACTGTAGTCTGCCAGGCTCCTCTGTCCATGGGATTTTCCAGGCAAGAGTACTGGAGTGGGTTGCCATTTCCTTCTCCAGGGGATCTTCCTGACCCAGGGATCGAACCCAGGTCTCCCGCACTGCAGGCAGATGCTTTACCAACTGAGCTACCAGGGACGCCCCCCATAAGTACCAGATCGTGCACTTAATGGTTGCAGCACAAGAACCAAGATGGGGAAAGTACTGAACCATGGGCTGCGCTTTGCGGCTGCCGGGGAGGGGCCGCCGGGGCGGGGCTGCCGGGGCGGGGCCGCCGGGGAGACACACTTCTGGGCTTAGTTCTAGCTCTGTCACCATCTGGACATCAAGATGGTATTTTTTTTTAATTTTTATTGGAGTGTGGTTGATTTATACTATTGTTTTAGTTTTAGGCGGACAGCGAAGTGAATCGGTTGTGTGTTAGTAGCCATCTGCCCACTCTTTGCTCAGATTCTTTTCCGATATAGGTCGTTACAGGGTGCGGAGTAGGCTGCCCTGTGCTGTACGGCAGGTCCGTATTAGTCTTCTATTTTGTACACACTAGTGTGGATGTGGGCTTCCCTTGGTGGCTCATACGGTGGAGAATCAGCCTGCCATGCAGGACACATGGCTTAATCTTGGAGAAGGAAACGGCAACCCACTCCAGTATTCCTGCCTAGAAAATCCCGAGGACAGAGGAGCCTGGAGGGCCACAGTCCAGGGGGCCGTGAAGACTCAGACGCGGCTGGGCACACGGCACGCGTCAGGCCTGGGTGCAGTCTTCTGCCGCTCCAGCATGCTTGCCTGCAGAATTCCACACAGAGGCTGCGGGCCCTGGGGTTGCAAGGAGCTGGGTGTGACTGTCTGTACGTCAATCCCAGTCTCCAGTGTATCCCTCCCCACCCTCTTATCCCTTGGTACAGCCATGAGTTTGTTTCCTACGTCTACGACTCGACTTCTGCTCTGTAAATAAGTTCGTTTGTTCCTTTTCCTGAGACTCCACACATGAGTGGTAGGGTATGCTGGGCTGACCTAGCTCAGTATGATAATCCCCAGGCCCAGCCGTGGTGTCACAAGTGGAGCTATTCTGTCCCTTTGACGGCGGAGTGATAACCCTTGTACGTGCCCTTCTGTCAGCTTGCCTCTATGTCCTGGCTGTTGTAAATAGTGCTGCAACGAACCCTGGGGTGCACAAATCTGTTCGAATTAGTGTTTTCTCAGGGTACATGCCCAGGAGTGGGATTGCTGGGAGAACGGTATTTTTATCTCTTTAATGCCAAATTGCCTCGGGCATAAACTAAAAGGAGCCGAGTTGAATTCGGTGGCCCTTGAAAGTGAAAGTGCTAGTTGTTCACGCATGTCTGACACTGTGATTTCATGGACTGTAGCCGGCCAGGCTCCTCTGTCCACGGGATTCTCCAGGCAAGAAGATTGGAGTGGGTAACCGTTCCCTTCTCCAGGGGAGCTTCCTGACCCAGGGATCTAACCAGGTCTCCCGCATTGCAGGCAGATTCTGTACTGTCTGAGCCACCAGGGAAGCCGTTGGTAGACCTTAAAAGCCTTTAAATGCCTCAAGCTTGCTGTTTCTCTGAGCAATCGCTCCCCTCTCTTATTTGCCTCTCTTTAAATGTAAAGAAATGGAGATGGAGTAGGTAGAAATAAGCTTGAAATGTACTGTCCAGGACTACCTGCGGGAATAAGCTGTTCCTTCCCTCCCTGCAGAGGCGCACGGCGGCAGCCCACTGACTAACTATTACCAGCTCAGTGTGGCCCTGTTGGCCTTGTGTCTGTTCAACGGGAGCTACTCACTCACCAGTGTGACTTATTACTTCACTCCTGAAAATAAGAACTATTATTTTGAGGACCAGTTCTTTGTAGGTAAGTCATTAAACCCAGTTCCCTTGCTTTCAAGGACATGGGCACCAGGAGGCCTTGTCTTTTATATTTTTCTACCAGTAAGCACTTGAGTCTTTTCTTTCCTCACTACCCTAGTCTTCTCAGAGGAGGGTTTTTTAGCAGAATGGATAATGGATGGTTTCTAAGCCGTTCTGTAGATGTGCAGTGCAGCAAAAGGGCCCAGTTCCTTCTCCCCCTTTCCTCTGAGCAGCCAATGGATGTTAGCGCTGAACTTCAATTTTCCCACTTATAAAACGAAGATAGGTCATGAGGATTATCAGCTAAGATATCTTAGGAAGCATAAATGTTAGAGAAAGGGAACGCGGTGGAATTCACCTGTCTCAACCCTGCATCTTTCTCTAACCCATTGGAATTATTTGGATGTGGGCTTACTTGAACAGTATACTCTCCCCAGTGGTAAGAAGGAATATTTTGATCAATAAAGTGTGTATCCATCATGGAAAAGGACCAGAAATTTCCCACTGGATCAGCTTACACATCCAAAAAAGAAGCCCCTTTTAGACAGATCCACAAACTCATTTTTCTCCAAGAAGCTCTAAGAAAGTCACCATCCAGTGTCTCAGAGTAATAAGGAGAATGTGAATTTCTTAAAGCAGGGGAACCAAGAAATGAGCCAGAAAAACAGGTCTTATCCTCATTCTTCTCATCTCTAGCCCCATCCTCTGCATTATGAGTGTTTATTGAATAAACTGTTCTCCTAAGTGCTATTTGCAAATCAGTATAATGAAAAACTTGGAAATGTAGAGACATTTTTGTTTGGTGTATCATCCTCGGTTTTCTCAATTTCTTTGCCAACATGGCTGAAAGATGAAAAAGAGGAGAACACCCACGACATAAAAGCAGACTGTGTGTTTGCATCGACAAATCGATTGTGTTTCTATGACCAAGATGCGAGTTCCTGAGTGCAAGGCTCGTGGCTATCCACATAAGGAAGGAATCTTGACGTACTTGAGAGGTCAGGGCGAGAGGATGGCTACTGTATCTGGAAATTCTTCTCTTGCATCATTAACTAGCTTGACCAAGCACCCTGTTCTGCCTGGACTCCTTTGTTCGTTTTGAAAGTCCCATGTACCAGGAAACCACTCAGTCCAGGGTGAACCCAGGAGGGTCAGTCACTCGGTCACCAGTGTTTTGCTTCCTGACAGATACCGGAGCGATGGCTGTTCTCGCTCTAACGTGTGTGCAGAGGAATACACAAAAGAAGATGGACGCGGAAACAGAGGGTAAAATCAGCAATTACATAGCATCACTGGCAAACAAGATCCAGGCTGAGGGAAAACAGGGCCTCTTTGGAAACATATTTAGCACGGGAGAAGCTATGCAGGTGAGTCAGAAGGCAAACCAGGAGGCCGAGAACGGGGTCGTGGCAGAAAGCAGCATCTTCCTCCTTCCGTCTTGGTCTCCTGAGGACTTGCTACCCGCCTGACTGTGTTTTAATCGCTTGATTCCCTCCCCTGCCTGAAAGGTACCCCTCGCCTTTGCCCTCCACATCCAGTGTCTCCGTGCAGCTTTCCCTGCCTGCATTAAGAAATGCCAGTGCCTACTGCAGTCTGTTTTGCTGTTCTTTAACATGTCATTTCCCGCTTTACCACATACCACTGTTCAGCGTTTCTCCTTACCTCCCAAATTACGTTATTGTTATGGAAATAAGAAGTAGCAGCGGCAGTAACAGCAGCTGATAATTATTGACATTAAGTCACTAAGGCACAGCCACCCAGTGGAGAAAGAATCATCACCTCATTTCCTAGAATAAGAGCGTGAAGCACAGAGTTCCAGTCAATCGCCTAAGAGAGCGAAGCCAAAGAGTGGCGGAGAGGCGGTGGGGCCGAAATAGTTGGTGTCAGAACTCACACTCAGTGCTCACACTGTCCTGTGTATGTTCTTTGAAGACCAAGAATTTATTCCTGAGTTTAGTCACTGCTCAGCTCAACTCTAAGGGGTAGACACGAGAAGAGATGAGGAAAAGCACACAGGGGAAAAGGGATTTCGCCGAGTCTTTGGCATGAATTGGGGCCTGCCAGGCTGGCCTGGGACGAGAGGTTTCCGCAGGGAGAGAAGCAGCAAGGACAGAAGCGCAGAGGCGCGCCCCGTGGTTCAGGAAGGTTGGTGTATTCAGCCCAGGGGCACTGGGCGCCTGCGGAAAATGACAGGGAGACGGCAGTGTAAATAGGGTCCAGTCTAAAGGCCGTCCGTGTCGCCGCTCCTCTCTACACTTGCTGTGCTGGAAATTAATTCAAAGCAGTGGCTTCCTGTTCTGGGTGCACAGCTGATTTACCTAGAGGAGAGGAGCTTTTAGAAAATACTACCGTTCACATCCCACATCAGTCGGTAACACACAAGTCCAGGTGTGGAGCGCGGGCTTGGTCTTGGTCAGCCTACAGGTGGTATTCACTCACGGCGGGGTCAAGAGCTGCTTACCCACCGCACTGTTTATGAAAGAAGATATACTGAGATGAGCTTTTTAGGGTGACCTTTTAAATTTCTATTTATTTTTTGGCCATGCCCCAAAGTATGTGGGATCTTAATTCCCAGACCAGGGGTCAAACCCAGGTCTCCCGCATTGTGGGCAGATTCTTTACCAGCTGAGCCACCAGGGAAGCCCAAGAATACTGGAGTGGGTCGCCTATCCCTTCGCCAGGGGATCTTCCCAACCCAGGAATCGAACCAGGGTCTCCTGCATTGCAGGCGGATTTTTTACCAGCTGAGCTACCAGGGAAGCCCTTCTCTTAGAGCAGAGGTCTCCAACCTTTTTGGCACCAGGGGCCAGTTTCATGGAAGATGATTCCATTTTTCTGCGGAAGGGGGGGCGGGGATGGCTCAGACAGTAACGCAGGCAGAGGTTCAGGAGGTAGGGTGGGCGATGGGGAGGGTGAGGGAAGCTTCCCTGATTTGCTTGCTGCTCACCCCTTGCTGTGCGGTCCTCAGGGTGGGGCTGGGGGTTGGAGACACCGGTCTTCGGGCCTTCATCTTGGGGATTCCTTTACCAGAATCTGTTAGCACTATTTGGTTAACACTATCTCATAGTTAAGACTACCTCGTACGGTTTCAGTGTCAGCAATAAAGAGTAAATACGATAGAGAAAGACTGTTCTCATTGACGCTATGAAAGCTTGAGTGATTAGGGTTAGGGTTNCTATTTATTTTTTGGCCATGCCCCAAAGTATGTGGGATCTTAATTCCCAGACCAGGGGTCAAACCCAGGTCTCCCGCATTGTGGGCAGATTCTTTACCAGCTGAGCCACCAGGGAAGCCCAAGAATACTGGAGTGGGTCGCCTATCCCTTCGCCAGGGGATCTTCCCAACCCAGGAATCGAACCAGGGTCTCCTGCATTGCAGGCGGATTTTTTACCAGCTGAGCTACCAGGGAAGCCCTTCTCTTAGAGCAGAGGTCTCCAACCTTTTTGGCACCAGGGGCCAGTTTCATGGAAGATGATTCCATTTTTCTGCGGAAGGGGGGGCGGGGATGGCTCAGACAGTAACGCAGGCAGAGGTTCAGGAGGTAGGGTGGGCGATGGGGAGGGTGAGGGAAGCTTCCCTGATTTGCTTGCTGCTCACCCCTTGCTGTGCGGTCCTCAGGGTGGGGCTGGGGGTTGGAGACACCGGTCTTCGGGCCTTCATCTTGGGGATTCCTTTACCAGAATCTGTTAGCACTATTTGGTTAACCTTATCTCATAGTTAAGACTACCTCGTACGGTTTCAGTGTCAGCAATAAAGAGTAAATACGATAGAGAAAGACTGTTCTCATTGACGCTATGAAAGCTTGAGTGATTAGGGTTAGGGTTAGGGTAACCCCCACCTCGCCACCCAGACTAGCTTACAAGCTTCTTGAAAGGTGCCTTAGCGGTCTAAGGTGGTTCCCAGGTAGTCAATGTCCAAAAAAGATTTACTAAACTAGATTCAAGCTTTCCCACGATGTGAAGTCTCTCCCACTCATTCTCATTCTCTCCCTGTCTTTCTCTCTCTCTCTCTGTCTCTCTCACACACACAGGCTCTCTTTGTCTCATCGGACTATTACAAAAATGAAACAAATTGCCAAGAAACTCTACGCGCAATATTTGACAACATTTCTCAGAGAGTATTTTACCTGCCGATTGCTGCAGCCCAGGTCTTACCTGCCTTGATGGGAAAGACCTACTTGGATGTCATCAGCCCTTCCTGTGGCCACAATCCAGGTATAGCAGTAATGAACACACTGCTCTGCCTTTCAGCATAGCTCCCAAAGCGTGTGAGGCCGAGATGTCCTTGGGAGCCAGAAGGAGCCAGCTAAACCTGCCTGGGAGAGTATAACAGTTCCCAGACAGAACCCAGCCCTCCATGCCAACAGGGACCACACCTGCCAGAGGACCTGTCCTCATTAGGGTGGTAGACGCTGCTCTCGGTTCAAACACTGACAACAAGGCGGTGCTGATGAACGGATAAACGTGCTTCCTGAGTCCTGTCCCGCTTTGGGACCCCCTGGAGTGTAGCCCCCCAGGCTCCTCTGTTCATGCAATTTCCCAGGCAAGAGAGCTGGAGTGAGTTGCCGTTTCCTGCTCCAGGGGCTCTTCCCTGCCCAGGGATTAAACCAGCATCTCTTGCGTCTCCCGCACCGGCAGGCAGATCCTTTGCCGTGAAGCCAGCTGGAAAGTGACTAAAGGGTGTCAGTCTCTCAAGGGGTGCTTCCTGATTGCTGGCTACAGAGAGATTTTCTGAGCGTCATTCCCAACCTAAAAAGTATAGCATCTCTGCTCATGTGAAACTAGCATAATGTTGTGTGTCAGTACTTCCATAAAAAATGAGAAGGCCCGGGGGCTTCCCTGGTGGCTCAGTCATAGGGGATCCACCTGCCAGTGCAGCAGGCGTGGGTTCAGTCCCCGACCCCGGGACGACCCCACGCGCTGCGGAGCACCCACGCACCGCGGCTCCTGAGCCTGTGCCCTTGAGCCTGGGAGCCGCGACCCCCAGGGCCCGCATGCCTGGGCGCCTGTGCCACAACCAGAGAAGCCAGAGCAAGGAGCAGGGAGCGTTCCCACCTCGCAGCTAGAGGCAGCCACCCCACTCGCCGCGTCTGGAGGAAGGCCCACGGTAGCAAAGACCCAGCACAGCCAAAAACAAACACATCAGACTTATTTTTTTAAATCACAAAAAGGAAAAAATCAGAAAGCACTCAAAAAAAGAAAAGAAAGGGGGGTGGGCATTATTGCACGCTGTACCAATGCCAAAAAAAAAAAGAACAGTCAGGAGACTCTGTGAGAAACGGGAAATGGGCAACTGATTGGCTGCAAAGCTGGAAGTTGAGGCAAACACAGGCCTTCACAAGCTGGTGAGTATCTGGGTTTTCTTGTGCTTTAGTTGTCTGAGAGATACCCACTCACCGCCCCCCCCGGCCCCCGATTGCTGATCCAGGCTCCTGGTATAAACCCTCTTCCGCATTAAGGGGGAGAGTCGTTGCATAGGGTTGGAGAGGTGTGCAGACTGACATCGTTTTTCTTCTTCTGAGTAATAATGCTCCTCTACTTTCCTGTCTCCACCAGTCAAGTTCAACATCTCCACTGAAAAGCCCGACATCGTGACACTTACCACTGCACCCTTGAATATCTTAGTCAAATACTCTGTGCGAATCAATGAGACGAGCCACACCGAAGTCACCGTGAGAAAGGGTTCTGTCTTCCTCGACGTGATGAAGGCTGCTCAGGAGAAAAATGGGACTCTATTTCGGTACGTCGATATAGTCCATGGAATTCTGCAGGCCAGAATACTCGAGTGGGGAGCCTTTCCCTTCTCCAGGGTATCTTCCCAACCCAGGAATTGAACCCAGTTCTCCTGCGTTACAAGCAGGTTTTTTACCACCTGAGCTACGAGGGAAGCCCAATAGATAACCTAAGGTTAAGGAATTTAATGTGATTATGACTCCTCAGGAACACATCCACACCAGAGTACAGCGTACTCTTAAAACCCTTCTCAGTTAGTAGCTTCGCTGTTCAGCCTCATAGCGCAGCACGGATTTGAAAAAGGGAGGTGAAATGCTTCCTCTTCCGGCACATCGCAGATACTAAAAGACAGACAAATAAGGCCAGGGATCTCTCTCTTTCAGTGGAACTCCAATGAACGGAATCTAAGTCAACATTTTGTGTCTAGAATAGTGGTTTTTAATTGGCTTTTAATCACTGCCCCCTTTGAAAGTCAGTTGAGTGGAATTCTCATCCCAGAAAATGAACAAATGCGTAAAATGTGTCATTTGTTGTTTTTTATTTTATATTGGAGTATAGTTGACTAACAACGATGTGTTAGTTACAGGTATACAGCAAAGTGATTCAGATACCCGTGGAAGTATCTGTTTTTTTGCGGATTCTGTTCCCATTTAGGCGATTACAGACTATTGAGCAGAGTCCCCTGTGCTGAGCAGCAGGTCCCTGTTGGCTGTCTGTTTTACACACAGCAGCGTGTACATGTCGACCCCAGACTCTCAGTCTACGCCACCCCGCCTCCACCAGCCACCCTTTCCCCCGGGGAACCATGAGTCCATTCTCTAAATCCGTGAATGCAAGACTTGTCGTTTAAATCTGAGGTTTCACAGAGAGTGGGGAGCTTCTCCAGGCCGCCTCCACCTTATAGGAGATTCAGGGACTCCTCAGTTAAGGCTCCCTGGCCCCGAGAGGTTAAATATTAAAAGGAAGATATTGGCTTCACCTCTGAAAAATATGGCTTAAATGGATCCTCAGGCCTAACTGGCAGTCACTGTGTCTAGTGACATGCTCTAAGATGCAACAGAGGAAGTCTTGTGGAAGAAGGTGTGTCTGTGTGTGTGTGTCACCATGAAGCCTGTTTTCAGGTGTTCCCAGGAAGGTAGAAAAGTCTGACTAAAGACTATGAAACAAATATCAATTATGTCACTTCTCAGTAAGTAAACATGAGCTATTAAGTTATCCTTTCCTTTTCCTGAGTACCTCTAGGACGACTGGTTGACACTTTCTTGCACTGTTTAGCATCTTCAAACCGTTACTGTCTTGGGTAGACGATTAGGAACTGTTGATGGCAAAGTGTCTACCATGGCAGGAGAGAGGGGCAGGAACCAAGGGCAGTGTTTCTATAATTTGCGTGGATTGTAGACTGCCTGCCTCAGAATGGCCTAGAATGTTGATAAAACATGCAGATTCCTGGTTCTGGCCCAGATCTCCAGAATCACGTATCTGGGAAGAAGGCCAGGAGGTCTGTGTAATATCTTCCAGTGATTCCTAGGTGCATAAAAGGAGTGCCCATGGGAGAGTTGCCTTTGAACATCCTGAATCCATGTACCAACTCGCTGTTCCCCACAGCTTCACAGTGGAGGAGACCTCGTGGGGCCCCTTCGTCACCTCTGTTCAGGGCATAAGGGCCAGAAGTAATGACAGAACCTACTGGAAACTTCTGAGCAATGGTCAGCCACTGAGCCAAGGTAAGGGGGAGGACTAGAAACAGCCCTGCAGAGGGAGGTGCCTGGAGCGGTCGCCTGTGAGTGCGTGCACTTCGGGGGGGGACACGCCAAGGGTATGGAGTGTGCCCAGTCCCACAGTCGGGTCTGACTCTCTGGGACCCCATGGACTGTCGTCCGCCAGGCTCCTCTGTCTGTGGGATCTCCCAGGCAAGAACACGTGCTGGAGGGGGTTGCCGTTTCCTTCTCCAAGGGTCTGGAAGAGCCAGATCCATTATTTGATGATTTGGTGATCAAATCATTGGACCCACGTCTCCTTCTTCCTTTTCAGGAGCTGGGAGTCATGTTGTCCAAGATGGAGACAGTTTGGAGGTTCGTTGGAGCAAATACTAATAAATGCAGACCTTCCCCAGCTGGGCCTGAGCCTTTTGTGGTACCATTCTATGTGGAAATTGGTCTTACATGCTCCTTTTCATTTAAATCTCAATCCCCACAGCACACCAATAACCGCTACTTCTCTCTTTGAGTGCCCAATAAAAGACCAGCAGCTACCCAAAAGAGGACGCTCTAGTCACTTGCTACCAGAGGGAACTGCCATCAGAGGGAAGACCGCCTCAGGAAGGGGCAACGTGGCAAGATCAGCCCCACCTGTCTAAGAAGCCGAGTTCCGCTCACAGATCCCCCGCTGACTCTGCGGGTGGCCTTGGGCAGCTGGGGGAGGTGGGGAGAAGGTTCTAAGTCCAAAGGTACAGCAGCAACCAGTGAGATCGAGGGGGCGTCTCACGGGGAGACTGAGCTCTCCGAGACCCGAGGGCAAGGGAGGAGCTGAGGAGACCCGCTGGCCTCATACAGGCAGCGGGTGGGTAGCGAGAAAAACACTGCCCTAGACAAAGCAAAGTGGGAGGGCTATCCATAAAAGTCAGCGCACGAGCTCTCAGCAACCATTTCGTCCCCATCTCAAGCTGCCTCCCCTAGGTCCCACTTCTCTTATCTCACCATGAAAATCTTATTTCTTCTCATATTTCACCATAAAAATCACTCTCACAGGCACATCACCAAATCCACATGCGAAAAAAGAAATGACTCCAATGTTCAGTTCAGCAGAACTCACATAAAACAAAACAAAAAAAAAGTTGAATCATGTCTAAGCCTGAACTGGGTTACACTGTATACTGAGTACCTGAGCTGTGGGCACAACCGGGTATGAACCAGAGACGCCTTTAAGATGCCAAAAATGCTTCAGATGAAGCCCAAAGCAACCCATTTAAAGTCGCCTGCATGGGACACCCCTGGCGGTCCGAGGCTGAGACGTCACCTCCCAGCGCAGTGGCGCAGACTGTCGCTGGGTGGGGACCTAAGGCCACCCGTGTCTCATGGCCAAATGGCGAAAACAGAAGCAGCATTATAACAGATTTAATAAAGACCTCACAAATGGTCCACACACACACACACACTCACACACACACTCACACTCACACACTCACACACAGAAGATCTTTAAAAAATGTGATAATAGCATCCAAAAGGAAGAGGCCTGCAGGTCGAATCAGTGAACTTAGTTCAGCAGCATCTCCCTCATTTCTCCTGCTGTTTTCAAGATTCTCTTCTTTCCTCCCCGCCACCAGCCACCCTGCTTTACGGTCAGGGGCTGAGCCCTCCTCCTGCTCACTGCTTGTGGGCACTGATCGTCGACTCTCAGGTTCAGCTCTGCCCTGGTCTTCATGAACCAGGTTCTTTCATGAGAAGAACTCATGAAAGAGTGCTTCTCAGCTGGACAACAATGGATTCCGTCCCCTGGGGTCTGCGTCACATCCTGAAAACTCAGAGGCGCGGGGACTTCCACGGTTCTGTGTCGGGGTGCCGCTGTCGGATATCTTTATAGACTATACAGTCTACGCGAAATTGGGGAATAATGGCTTAAGATTGCTGTTGTTCCGTGGCTCAGTCATATCGGACTCTTCAGAGCAACCCCACGGGCTGCAGCACGCCAGGCTTCCCTGCCCTTCACTCCCTCCCTGAGCTTACTCAAACTCATCTCTGTTGAACCATCTCATCCTCTGTCATCCCCTTCTCCTCTTGCCTTCAATCTTTCCCTAGAATCAGGGTCTTTTCTGATGAGTCAGTTCTTTGCATCATGTGGCCAAAGTACTGGAGCTTCAGCTTCAGCATCAGCCCTTCCAATGAATATTCAGGACTGATCTCCCAGGAATGATTGGTTTGATCTCCTTGCAGTCCAAGGGACTCTCAAGAGTCTTCTGCAACACCACAGTTCAAAAGCATCAATTTTTTGGCGCTCAGCTTTCTTTATAGTCCAACTCTCACATCCATACATGACTATTGGAAAAATCATAGCTTTGACAAGATGGACCATTGTTGGCAAAGTAATGTCTCTGTCTTTCAATATGCTGTCTAGGTTGGTCATACCTTTTATTCCAGAAGCAAGCATCTTTTAATTTCATGGCTCCAATCACCATCTGCAGTGATTTTAGAGCCCCCAAAAATAAAGTCTGACACTGTTTCCACTGTTTCCCCATCTATTTGCCATGAAGTGATGGGACCAGATGCCATGATCTTCGTTTCCTGAATGTTGAGTTTTAAGCCAGCTTTTTCACTCTCCTCATTCCCTTTCAGCAAGAGGCTCTTTAGTTCTTCTTCACTTTCTGCCATAAGGGTGGTGTCATCTGCATATCTGGGTTATTGACATTTCTCCCAGCAATCCTGATTCCAGCTTGTGCTTCTTCCAGTCCAGCGTTTCTCATGATGTACTCTGCATATAAGTTAAATAAGCAGGGTGACAATATACAGCCTTGATGTACTCCTTCTCCTATTTGGAACCAGTCTGTTGTTCCATGTCCAGTTCTAACTGTTGCTTCCTGACCTGCATACAGATTTCTCAAGAGGCAGGTCAGGTGGTCTGGTATTCCCATCTCTTGAATAATTCTCCAGTTTGTCGTAATCCACACAGTCAAATGCTTTCGTGTAGTCAATAAAGCAGAAATAGATGTTTTTCTGGAACTCGCTTGCTTTCTTGATGATCCAAGAGATGTTGGCAATTTGATCTCTGGGTTCCTCTGCCTTTTCTAAAACTAGCTTGAACATCTGGAACTACATGGTTCATCTACTGTTGAAGCCTAGTTTGGAAAATTTTGAGCCTTACTTTGCTAGCATGTGAGATGAGTGCAAATGTGTGGTAGTTTGAACATTCCTTAACATTGCCTTTCTTAGGGATTGGAATGCACACTGACCATTTCCAGTCCTGTGGCCACTGCTGAGTTTTCCAAATTCGCTAGCATATTGAGTGCAGCACTTTCATAGCATCATCTTTCAGGATTTGAAATAGTTCAACTGGAATTTCATTACCTCCACTAGCTTTGTTTGTAGTGATACTTCCTAAGGCCCACTTGATTTCCCATTCCAGGATGTCTGGTTCTAGGTGAGTGATCACACCATCATGATTATCTTGGTTGTGAATCTCTTTTTTGTACAATTCCTCTGTGTATTCTTGCCACCTCTTCTTAATATCTTCTACTTCTGTTAGGTCCATACCACTTCTGTCCTTTATCGAGCCCATCTTTGCATGAAGCATTCCCTTCAGTTCAGTTCAGTTCAGTTCAGTCGCTCAGTCATGTCCGATTCTTTGCGACCCCATGAATTGCAGCATGCCAGGCCTCCCTGTCCATCACCAACTCCCGGAGTTCACTCAGACTCATGCCCATCGAGTCAGTGATGCCATCCAGCCATCTCATCCCCTGTCGTCCCCTTCTCCTCCTGCCCCCAATCCCTCCAGCATCAGAGTCTTTTCCAATGAGCCAGCTCTTCGCATGAGGTGGCCAAAGTACTGGAGCTTCAGCTTTAGCATCATTCCTTCCAAAGAAATCCCAAGGCCAATCTCCTTCAGAATGGACTGGTTGGATCTCCTTGCAGTCCAAGGGACTCTCAAGAGTCTTCTCCAACACCAAAGTTCAAAAGCATCAATTCTTTGGTGCTCAGCCTTCTTCACAGGTATCTCTAATTTTCTTGAAGAGATCTCTAGTCTTTCCCATTTTGTTGTTTTCCTCTATTTCTTTGCATTGATTGCTGGGGTAGGCTTTCTTATCTCTCCTTGCTATTCTTTGGAACTCTGCATTCAGATGCTTATGTCTTTCCTTTCCTCCTTTGCCTTTCACTTCTCTTCCTTTCTCAGCTATTTTTAAGGCCTCCTCAGACAGCCATTTTGCCTTTTTGCATTTCTTTTTCTTCGGGATGGTCTTAATCACTGTCTCCTGTACAATGTCACAAACCTCCATCCATAGTTCTTCGGGCACTCTGTCTATCAGATCTAAACCCTTGAATCTATTTCTCACTTCCACTATATAATCATAAGGGATCTGATTTAGGTCATACCCGCATGGTCTAGTGGTTTTCCCCACTTCCTTCAATTTAAGTCTGAATTTGGTAATAAGGAGTTCATGATCTGAGCCACAGTCAGCTCCTGGTCTTGTTTTTGCTGACTGTGTAGAGCTTCTCCATCTTTGGCTGCAAAGAATATAAAGAATCTGATTTCAGTGTTGACCATCTGGTGATGTCCACGTGTAGAGTCTTCTCTTGTGTTGTTGGAAGAGGGTATTTGCTATGACCAGTGCCTTCTCTTGGCAAAACTCTGTTAGCCTTTGCCCTGCTTCATTTTGTACTCCATGGCCAAGTTTGCCTGTTACCCAATTTCTTTAGACAGATTTTCCCAAAAGTGGTATAAGAAATTAATCTCCTCAGTGTATCAACATGGAATCAAATACTATGCCATCACANCTTCTCTTGGCAAAACTCTGTTAGCCTTTGCCCTGCTTCATTTTGTACTCCATGGCCAAGTTTGCCTGTTACCCAATTTCTTTAGACAGATTTTCCCAAAAGTGGTATAAGAAATTAATCTCCTCAGTGTATCAACATGGAATCAAATACTATGCCATCACAGCATGAAACCGCAATTCTCTTTCAATTCTGAGTGGGTGAAGTATCAAACCTCACTTTATGCACTATGCTTTCCAACACTTCCCTTTAGCACAGCTAGGCTCAATTTCTGGCAAAAAAGATGAGTTTCTCCCAGTCAGTGGTCTCTAATAGAAGGTAGTAACACTGCTGTCTGGTAGAAATGGCCTCAATCTCAGAAATAGATAAGAAGGTCAATGGAATAACATTCCTTTAGCATTTCACTAATATTGGTGATAGAAACAAGGTCCAATGCTGTAAAGAGCAATATTGCATAGGAACCTGGAATGTCAGGTCCGTGAATCAAGGCAAATTGGAAGTGGTCAAACAGGAGATGGCAAGAGTGAATGTCGACATTCTAGGAATCAGCAAATTAAAATGGACTGGAATGGGTGAATTTAACTCAGATNGAAACAGGAAAACAAATAAAAGCTGGCCTTCGGGCTTCCCTGGTGGCTGTGGTGTAGAATTCGCCTCCCAATGCGGGGACACGGGTTCAATTCCTGACCCACGAAGATCCCACGTGTCACAGAGCAACTGAGCCCACGTGCCCCAGAGCCTGCCCTCCACAGCAAGAGAAGCCACCAAAAGGAGAGGCCCACACACCACGACCAGCGAGTACCCCCACTCGATGCAGCAAGAGAAAGGCCCACACAGCAACCAAGATCCAGCACCGTCAACAGTGAAAAAATAAATAAAATTAAAACCAAAAATCAAGATTGGGAACTCATGTACACCTGAGATGGAAAAAAAAAAAAATAACTGACCTCGAAGCAGAGTGATGAAAGAAGCGAGGGAGCCATCGTGCCAGTATTTGGAGTAAAGATGTCCCGGGCAGAGGGGACAGCAAGAGCTAAGGGGACCGACGGATTCGAGGCACAAGCGGTGCTGCAGAACCTGCAAGGGCAAGCGGGGGAGTGGATGGAGGTGAGGCCCAGAAGGAAGCCAGAGGGCAGATCTCACAGGGCCCGAGGTTGTTTGAAGGCCTTTGAATCTTATTTTAAGTTGGGAGTCACTGGAGGATGGCCTCCTAAAAGAAGCTACTTAAAAATAGGTCATTAGAAAAGAAAAAACGTAGCTCCCTCCTTCATAATCTCATTATTTTCAGTTCTCCATGATAGGGAGGCTTATTTTGCTTTATTATACAGCCACAATCCTAAAAAAAATAATATATACATATTGCTTAATATAGTTCATTGATCCCACGTTTTCCAATTACTTTAAAAGATAATATCTGAAATCCTTGGGTGTTTGAAACTGTTTTCTTGCCTAGGTAGGAAAGAGAAATTAAAAAATAAAAAATTCGGGGGAACTGCGGTTGGTTGTTTGCCCATGGGCTGGAACCCAAGTCGTGATATCTTAGTTCACTGCATAAAGCCAGCCCTCTTCTGGCCCACGCTACCTGAGAGCCTCAGAGCGCTTCTCGTGAAACAAGTGCCTCCGACTGTAAGTGAGGAATTGCTGTTCATCTCCAAGTCACGTCCAGCTCTTTGCAACCCCATGGACTGCAGCACGCCAGGCCTCCTGGTCCCTCACCACCTCCCAGAGTTTGCCCAAGTTTCCCCTTCGTGGATTACTGCCTCCTTGTGACGAAGGGGCTCGCGTAACTCAATGAAGCCACGCTGTGCAGGGCCGCCCAAGACAGATGGGTGGTAGAGGAGAGTCCTGACGAAATGTGGTCCACTGGAGGAGGGAATGTCTAACCACTCCAGTATTCTTGCCATGAGAACTCCATGAACTGTAAGTGAGGTGGGGCCTTAGGAATCACCCCAACTTCAATGAAATGGTTGCTGAAAGATAGCCAAGAGGTTTCTGGGTATGAAAAGGCTTGGGGGAAAGTCTGCTTGAGACTTGCACACTAGGCAGCCTCCCGGGACTTTAGTAAAGGACACTTAGCCTTCATCGCAGATGAAGTCCCAAGTGTCTCCTCTGACTGTGCTGCCGAGACATGACCTTCAGACGCCTTGGAGGCTCTGGAGTAGGCAAGCTTGCATGAGCAAACGGAAATCAGGATAAGCGCTTAGGAGTGGCTGGGCTGGGGAGCAGGCAGGCTGCTTTACAAAGAGCCGCGTATATAAGGGGAAGCAGGGAAACACGACACCTGCACACAGCGGGACTCGGGAGCAGGAGACTCGGGAGCAGGAGACGAGGACGCGGGAACAGGAGACGAAGACGCGCCAGGAGGCAGAAGCATGGCCCGGGTTGCCCTCCAGCTCCTGACCCTTCTCTGGGCTGTGACGAGGACCAGCACCCAGACCCAAAGCTCATGCTGTGAGTAGGGCATTGTTCCCAAGGAGGTCGAGGAAGCGGTTACCCTGGGTACTGGCAGAAAGCTCAGACACTGGCATCTCATGACGAGAGAGCCTGGAAGTAGCAGTCGTGACAGGGGCTCCCTTACAGGGTGTGAGTCTGCAGGCTTCATCTCTCCTGACTTAATGGCAGGAGTTCTTTGAGAGGCAAGTCTCTGCATTTTACATTAAGCGAGACTGAAATGCTGTTTGCAGGAATGATGGCTGATGATTCGGGGGGAGACCCTCAGTGACTGTTCTGACCATGGGCCACTGGTGGTGAGAATGTTGGGTGCCTGCTGAGGCTAGGTCGTAGCCCAGGTCCTTCTCACATCTCACGCAAAAGTGAGAAAAGGATGGATGTAAGGGAATCAGTGATTTCTGGGAACATGCTGGAAACAGCGTGAAATGTCTGTGAGCCACAGCGTTTGATGTTGTAAGTAAGAAATCACTTTCTTAGAGACCAGAGTTCTTTGGAAAGATGTAGGGACTAACTGGGGTTCCCCGGGGGGCTCAGATGGTAAAGAATGTGCCTGCAATGCAAGAAACCCAGGTTCAATCCCTGGGTGGGGAAGATCCCCTGGAGGAGGACATGGCAGCCCACTCCAGNAAATCACTTTCTTAGAGACCAGAGTTCTTTGGAAAGATGTAGGGACTAACTGGGGTTCCCCGGGGGGCTCAGATGGTAAAGAATGTGCCTGCAATGCAAGAAACCCAGGTTCAATCCCTGGGTGGGGAAGATCCCCTGGAGGAGGACATGGCAGCCCACTCCAGTCTTCTTGCCTGGAGAATCCCATGGACAGAGGAGCCTGGCGGGCTACAGGCCATGGGGTCACCGGAGTTGGACACGACTGCGTGCCTGAGCACGCGTGCAGGGACTAACTGGCCTCAGAAGGAAACCTTGCGTTTTCTCCATTTCTCTTTAATAATCACCCCCAATGCGGGCATCCCCAAGGATACCAAAGCTAAAAGACGCTTTCTCCTTAGAGATGTAGAAAACATTTCTGAGAAGAGGGAGTGAGGATGAGGGGTTTAGTAGATGGCTTTGCCCTCCGCAGCTGTTCCCTCAGCAGAGCAGCCCTGGGTCGACGGCATCCAAGTGACCATGGAGAACTCGGTGATCAACTCCACCTTCCCAAATCCCAGCGTCCTGATCGCCATGAACCTGGCAGGAGCCTACAACGTGGAGGCCCAGAAGCTCCTGACTTTCGATCTCATGGCCAGTGACACAGCCGGTGAGAAACCAGAGCCCCTTAGCGGGCTCCCTGAACCTCCACTCCCAGACCCCCTCCCCAAGTCCCTCCACCCCAACGCTACCTGTGACGGTGCCTAAGTCACCCGAACACCTTTCCCTGCATCCCCGGAAGGACGGCACCTCCGGCCGGCGCATTCACGTAGGAAGGCAGCAAAGCAGAAAGAGCTCTAGATTAAACGTGAATGAGCAGGCTTCCAGGTCTGACTCCGCCACCTACTAACCCTGTGACCCTGAAGGGCTCGCAGACTCCCACCAGCCTCACCTCTCTCATTCACAAAACGCAGGTCATTCGAGTAACAGTAACACTAATAGCAGGGTTTCCCTGACGGTCCAGCGGTTAGGGCTCCACACTTCCAACGCAAGATGACGCAAGTTCAATTCCTGGTTGGGGAAGAACCGAAGACCTCATGCTCCATATGGCGTGACCAAAACAAATAAATACGTGAAACACGGACAGCAGCAATAACAGAAGCAGTAACATCTCTGCTCTGCCTGCCTCACAGGAGCTGCCTTAGGTCCGAGTTGGAGCAACCTGAGCAGGGTCTAAGGCGTCTGGTAACTAGACCTGTTTCCACATGAACTTGCAGGGTGTTCTTGCTGCTTCTCTAAACAGACACCAGGAAATCCGAATGAGGTGGTCAGACCCCATAGAGGTCACCGGGTTAAACGTTCCTGCAGTGTCTTCCCACACTTCTTTCCTTAAGAAAGGTCAAAGCACTATCTGACGACATTATTTTTAAAAAATCAAAAATGATAAGGAAAGAAGCAGAGGGCTCAGCCTGACCGCTGGAGCTCTCCCCTCTGAGAATGCCTTTGTTTAGCGGTGCTGTTCTCTCCTCGACAGACCTGAATGCTGGCCAGCTCGCCCTCACCATCATGGCCCTCACCTCCTCCTGCCGAGATCCCGGGGACAAAGTGTCAGCTCTGCGGACCCAAATGGAGAACTGGACACCTTCCAGTAAGACCTCATCAGAAGGGAGTGGGGAAGTGAGGCAAACGGCCCTTCCTGAGAACTTTAAATCCGTAAAGAGAAGGGGATGGGGGGTGGATGTGGAGGGAAGAGACGCGGTGTTCCTCCACTCAGGTCGCTCTGATAATCCCCATGTGAGATCTCCACTTCGGTCCAACGAACTGGAAAAGACCGCCCTCCCGGGAGGACCTGATTGCATGCCTTCCCCTGAGGACAGCAGCCTCCCTTTGAGTCCGTTCCCCCGCCAGGTGCCATTCTTGTTCTGAGACACAGGAAGTTATCTCTTGCCAATACAGTATCTTTCTTTTTGGACAGGATTTCTAGCCAGGTCCATTTCAAAGGTCTGGCTTTTCCTTTTCCACAAATGCCTTCCTTACGGTGAAAGTTAGTCTTACGCAGGCTCCTGTCCTCTCTCAAGGCCTCGATTCCTACGCTTCCACCTTCTATGGGCCCAGTCTGGCCATCCTGGCACTGTGCCAGAACAACCCAGAGACGACCTTACCCATAGCGGCCCGGTTTGCCAAGACCCTGCTGGCCAACTCCTCTCCCTTTGATGTGGGTAAGTCACTGGTTTCAAACGCTGCCCTGAGCTTGGAACACCAAGGTCACCGAGGGGTAGAGCTGGGGGAACCGTGGCAGGGGTGCTTTCCATGGAGGAGGGGAGGGCCAGGAAGATGTCAGCAGGTGAGAGACGCTGGGCAGACACTTGGTGGACGTGCAAGGGATAAATAAAATGTACACACGAAAGAGAGAAGGAAAACAGAAAACCAGGACAAACCCTGACGTGTCTGGCAGTTCCAGAATCTCCACTGGAACCAATAAGCATGTCATGCAAGTCAGGAGTCGTTCCCAAACAGCAGTCAAATTATTAAACCAACGTCTAGACTCAGCCCCACCGTAAGCCTCCTCTTTAATCCCTACTGAACTCTGGGAGTTGCTGATGGACAGGGAGGCCTGGCATGCTGTGGTTCACGGGGTCGCAGAGTCGGACATGACTGAGCAACTGAACTGAACTGATGCGTCCACACTCTGTTCTTCTCAGGGCTTCTCCTGACAACGTCCAGACATTCTCTTGACATTAAACAGCTCCTCTCTGAACCTTAAAGCCATGACGCTCTCCTTCAAGGATGCACTGGAACCTTCTTCCGGCATCCTGCGAGGCTGCCTGTGAATGGACATTCTCTCCTCCACCCCATCACACATAATGACCCCTTCCTTGCACGGCGCCCTCTGTGAGGTCCCTCATTTGTGGTCACCTTTTCTCCTCCGCCACTGTCTTAGCAGCAGCAGCAGCTCACGTTTTCACCCCTCACATATGCAGCTTCAGCGGCCTCTCTCATTCCAGTCCCTGCTAGACCGACACTCAGGTCGATATTTGCTCAGGTATCTTCCCTGTGGGTCAGACACAGACTGGCCTCTGCTTCTCATCAGGGACCTTCTCATGGCTGGGGCGTCTCTGCCAGGTCAGGAAACTGGGACTTCTCGGCCAACACTGTCATCCCCAGCGAGACGATGCAGCTTTGGGGGGAAGATTAGGGTGGGGAGGGAGAGATAAGTGAGGGAAACAGATGCCATCTGGTGAGTCTCTGGCTTGTTCTGGTCTCACTGTGCCAGAGTTTGTCCATTCAGTTCACACACAATAAGTAGGAAAGGCCGAGGACCCCTGTACTGGGTACCCAGGAGGAGGTAGGCTCGCCCGCCCCTCATCCGAGAGCTCCCTGCCGAGGACCCCTGTACCGGGTACCCGGAGGAGGCAGGTTCCCCCGCCCCTCATCCGAGAGCTCCCCCGCCCCTCATCCGAGAGCTCCCCGCCGAGGACCCGTTTACGGGGTACCCCTGAGGAGGCAGGCTCGCCCGCCCCTCATCTGAGAGCTCCCCGCTGAGGACCCCTGTACCGGGTACCCCGGAGGAGGCAGGCTCCCCCGCCCCTCATCTGAGACCCCTGTACCGGGTACCCCGGAGGAGGCAGGCTCCCTCGCCCCTCATCTGAGACCCCTGTACCGGGTACCCCGAGGAGGCAGGCTCCCCCGCCCCTCATCCGAGAGCTCCCCGGCAGAGTAAGGAGAGAGGGCAGAGAGGACAAAGCAGGCAGGAACAGCGAATGCTGGAGGAGTGCAGGAAAGAGACCGCGCCTCCTGGGTGCGATGACAGACGAGGCTTCGCTGAGAAGTGACAACGGCTGGGACTTCGCCAAGCGCTGACTTTTTGACAGATAAACGCTGGGACATGCAACGTGGGGTTGAAAGCGCTGCCAGTCGGCTTTAATCGATGCGCGAGCCGTGGCCTCCTGCGGCGCCGCTCTCAGGCCCTTGCTCCTTAGCAGCTATGCCGCCCTGGGCAGTTCCCCGGCCGCTCTGAGTCTCCATACCCTCATCCCTGAAATGGACACAATCCGAGGGCCTGTCTCACAGGCTGTCCTGAAGGGTCAGGGAGGTTACTGAACGCAGTAAAGTGAAAACCCGAAGTTAGCCCCACCGTCATGCCCGCCTCTGCGATTCCAGGGCCTGCAGCCGGTCCCTCTCCTCTGTCCATGGAATTCTCCAGCAAGAGTGCCAGAGTGGGCTGCCATTTCCTCCTCCAGGGGCTCTTCCCGACCAGGGACTCACGCCCGGGTCTCCCGCGCTGCAGGCAGACTCTTTACCAACTGAGCCACTAGGAAAGCCCCCGCTGGACGCAGCAATCCAACAGTAAAACGCTGGCTGTTCAAAGCGTGGAGGGGGTGGCCTTACCCTCTGCTGTGATTCGCAGACGCAGGAGCAGTGGCGACCTTGGCTCTGACCTGTATGTACAACAGGATCCCCGTAGGTTCGGAGGGTGGGTACCGCGCCCTCTTCGCTCAGCTGCTGAAGAAGATCGTGGAGGGTCTCAGCGCGAGCATCCGAGACGACGGCGTCGTCGGAGACCTCTACAGCACTGGCCTCGCCATGCAGGTGAGCGCCCCCTGCAGGAGCGGCGGGTCAGTCCCTGGCCGGGAAAGCAGACCCCGCCTGCCGCACAGCCTGCCCCCACCCCAAAAGCGCAGGTAAGCCTTAACGCCCCTCCACGTCACGGGTCAAGTATAAAAGCAAGTACGCATGAACTCTCTTTGTTTCCTTGGGGAAAAATAACAAACCCAAGAAATGTATCCATTTACTATTAATAATGATCAGTTTGTTCATAAAAATTCCCAGGTGGCCCTAGTGGTAAAGAACCCACCTGCCAGTGCGGGAGATGTAGGAGACCCGGGTTCGATCCCTGGCTCGGGAAGCTCCCCTAGAGAAGGCAACGGCACCCACTCCAGTGCTCTTGCCTGGAGAATCCCATGGGCAGAGGAGCCTGGCGGGCTGCGGTCCATGGGGTCGCTAGAGTCAGACACACACGACTGACCGACTTCACTTTCACTTTTCACTTTCATGCCTTGGAGAAGGACATGGCAGCCCACTCCAGTGTTCTTGCCTGGAGAATTCCGTGGACAGAGGAGCATGACAGGCTCCGGTCCGTGGGGTCGAAAAGTGTCTCGGACACAACTGAAGTGACTTCGCACAAGAGTTTGGTATATTTTTAAAAATAAGGTTATTTGGGTAAGTCCTCAAATAACATTGACTTTTCTGATTCCATCTTGCCAATCAAATGTTCTTTTGTCAGCCNCAACTGAAGTGACTTCGCACGAGAGTTTGGTATATTTTTAAAAATAAGGTTATTTGAGTAAGTCCTCAAATAACATTGACTTTTCTGATTCCATCTTGCCAATCAAATGTTCTTTTGTCAGCCTTGTATCGTGATTCCCCAAAAATGTGGGATCACATTGAAAAGGATTAATGAAAATTAGCCAAAGCTGCCTAGATATCTAATCTTTGTCAAGCTGTTTTACTCTCTCGATGTCAGTTCAGCCTCACAAAGATCCCTGCTACATGGCAACGCCAGATGCGTCTGGCCATCCCATCTATAGTCTGTGCAGTGTCCCCTGGGTAGAATCTCAGGCTCGGATGCTGCAAGATGCTGCTNGTAGTAAATATACATGGGAGAAGTTTTGTGGGGGGGAAGCATAAAGAAGAAAACAAAGCATCATAGTCAACCCAGAACATAATCACTGTTGATATTTTTTATAATTTAACAGGTATTTTCTCCATGTGTATTACAAATAGTTGTGATCCATATATATATGAGATAGATAAATATTTCTCATCCAATGTGTACCCTACATTTTCACTTAACATTATTGCATAAGCATTTTTCCATGTCATTGAAAAGTATTGAAGAATATGAATTTTATAACTGCCAAAGAGTCAATCTTGGATATTTATTCCGTCACTCACCTAATTTTTTTGCCCATTGTTGGACATTAACATTTTTTAATTTGCTTATTGGTGTGTTTGAAAACCCATTCGTATTGTTATTTAATTCCAAGTGAAGTCAATGGTCTGCTCACTAGTCTTTGCACTTTCTCTCAGGCATCGTTTTCTGATCTTTGAAGTATTTAGAACGCCTCTGGCCCATCATCGTTTCTTATTACCTGACTTGGAGTGAGGCATTAGTCACGTATGCTATTATTTTCACAGGTTTGAAACCACAATGACATCCTGGGGACTTGAGGTCTCTTCAATTAACAATATCGCTGGAAATGTTAATGACAAGACATATTGGCAATTCCTGAGTGGCAAAACACCTTTAATAGAAGGTGAGTGAAGAAAAGGAATGTAGGCACTTTCCCCACTGTTTGAAGCCTAAATTCTTTCATTTCCATATTTAATTCATTCATTTATTTAGCCAATAAATAATGGTGAGAGTATGTGTGTATACAATGGTTGTATATATAGCAGCTTTGTATGTACCATGCACATATATCACGAATACACAGTGATGTTAGGCAGACAAATGAATAGCAAATGAGCAGTTATTTAAAATAGCTTTTTTTAAAAAAAATCAAGAATCCTGGGACGTCTCTGGTGGTCCAGCAGTTAAGACTCCACACTTCTACCTCAGGGGGCGAGAGTTTGATCCCTGGTTGGTGAACTAAGATCCCATATTTTATGTGGCTCAGAAAAAACAACAGCAAAAAAGTCAAGAATTCTAACACCACTCTGCGCTGGTGGAAAAAAATATTCAGTGAATAAAAGTGGACTGACCTCAAGTAATAAGAGCTAAAGNCCTCAGGGGGCGAGAGTTTGATCCCTGGTTGGTGAACTAAGATCCCATATTTTATGTGGCTCAGAAAAAACAACAGCAAAAAAGTCAAGAATTCTAACACCACTCTGCGCTGGTGGAAAAAAATATTCAGTGAAGAAAAGTGGACTGACCTCAAGTAATAAGAGCTAAAGAAAGAAAAAGCAGATGTGAGAAAGACTTAAACAAAAAAGAACAACAAAACCCCAGTGTGTGACCTAAGAAGACGGCCACCGTGGGGTTAAAGACACGCATGCGGGAAGCGAGAGAACAGCAAACTCACAGCCGGAGGAGATCGGCCAGAGGGATGAACATAGCAGCTAGCAGTGCCGTGACGTTATTTCCTGTTCACATCAACTCTGTAGGTATTAGTGATTCTCCTTTTAAGTAGAAAAAAACTGTCTCAGAAAGAAAAAGAGACTCCCCCAGGCACACACGTAGTATGTGATGGAGCAGGAAGGAATCAAGGCCACAGCTTCCCTCAGGGTCCGTTTTTCACCTTCTTTCGTACTAGTGTTTTGAAAAGTCGCCAAAATGAAGAATGCTTGCTTGGAGAAATTGCACAGGATGAAGCTCAGACTCAGCAAAAACCTTAACTATCTCCAAAGCGTTTGCACAAACCCTAAAATAGTCTCTGCCTTCAAGAGCCCTAGTCTGCTTTGTCTAAGGATCATGTGAAGCTCACCCGATGCTCACAGAGATGCGGCCACCCCTTCACACAGCTGGGAAGCCAGCAGTCACGGCAGAGTCAGACTGAAGCTTTGTCAAGATGCTTCACTGTCCAAGATAACAACAAGAGAGATGTCTTTCCTAGCGCGTGTCATGAATTTGACAGAATCTGGCCAGTCAGAATTTGTGGAATTGCAGCCAAGCAGACAAGAAAGATTTCAGAGTCACGTAAGCCTTGGTTAATTGGAGAAGGAAATGGCAACCCTCCAGTGTTCTTGCCTGGAGAATCCCAGGGACGGGGGAGCCTGGTTGGCTGCCATCTATGGGGTCGCACAGAGTCGGACACGACGGAAGCGACTTAGAGGCAGCAGCAGCAAGCCTTGGTTTGAAACCCCTTCTCTCTCTCTCTTTTAGCCATGTAGCCCAGCTTGTGGGATTTTACTTCCCCGACCAGGGATCAAACCTGGGCCCTGGCAGAGCACTGAGTCTTAATCACAGGGCCACTCTTCAATTCCTAAAGCCCCTTTTCTTATTTTCTGGCTGTGCTAGGCAGATAATGGCTCTCTTCTGAGCCACAGTGCCCACAGCTATCGACTGGAAATAGCCCTGCCCTTTAGGTCATCATGAGGGTTAGAGGTGAGTCAACTCACTGCCTTCTGGATCCTATTTGCTCAAAAATGCCTGTCAGTATTGTCATTATTTCTCGTACAGTTGTCATCTCATTGACTGCCCTGGAAACTTAAGTCGGGCTTATTCTCCTGTCTGCTAGTTACTTTTCTTCTCTGGGGGGGTAAATGTCCTCTGACATCCAAAACAACTTGGGCCGGGACTTGTCAAGCTTTCTGACGCCTGGTTACTTCAAACTTACTCTATCAATTATGTCATAATCTCTGTTCTCTGCCCAGAAAGACAAAATTCTCAACCAACTGCCCTTCTTTAAGTCCCCCAAAATGTATGCGTTCATAACTTGAATGCTCTAAATTAGGCTTACGTGCACCATTTCAGTAGTAACAGCTTTCCTGCACATGTATTATGTGCCCGATATTGTATTAGACACCTGGCAGTCATTACTTCTAATCCTGGAAATAATTCTTCAGCATAAATACTAGTAGTCCAATTGTATATATGAGGGAGGGAGGCTGGCACAATCTAAGGGGCTTGGGCAAAGATTTGCTCCACATGACAGCTGAGAGCCTGGAAAAAAGACGTCAAAGTCTCAACTCCATGCTTCCTTCATACTAGTCAACTCGATGGTGACCTTGCTCCCCTGCTGCTGCTGCTGCTGCTGCTA